>CM067353.1:16386609-16410571 GCA_034190875.2 Urechis unicinctus
TTGTACTGTTCAGTGCAGCCACGTATCATATATCAGAGTGAGCCTTATTCCGATAAATTATCAGTTTGAGTATTAGGATGCATTACGTTTATCCATATGAGGCTTGTTACCAAAGTCATACTTGAAATTATATCTATTTATCGCTGTGAAAGCATGAACGGTCGTGTGGCCAACAGGTTATGTATAACCGGCTCTCTGGTAAGGTGTTGCATTTCAAACTAGTCTACAACCTTGATTTTGTTGAAATAATCAGTCCAATACCCAGAACCATGTTGCTATGATGGATATATTAGGTGTTATACGAAAATAATACAAAACCGAGTTTGCCTGCTAAGACAGCTTTCTCAGTGCTGGCATCATGACCATGGCAATTGCATTGTCTAAATGCCGCGATACATTTTGCTGATCTAACGATAATATAAATAGGCCAAGGAATAACGAAACTTAATAATTGACTCAAATGTCATATTGTGCCATTCCTGATTCACCCAAATAGACCGTGCACAGCCTATTTACACTTTATCTATAGCATTTTGTACGGCAAGTTGTCTTTCGATGTTTTTGTACCGATTTCGAAATGCGCATGAGCGATGTCGCTCTGTTAAGGTTTGTCATTGAAGCAACAGCATATATTTATATTAGTCTTAAATACACCATGATAAAATGTATTTCCACCTACTTAAAATATTCAGCGAGAACACGTTCAAGGCAGTTGTTATCGCCACATGAACCGAATATACTTATTTTCATATCCACTGTCGTCTTTTGCCAATTAAGCTTGATAGAAGGGACATGATATTTGCGCTATATATCTAGATAGATCATGCCCAATAGTTATGTTACTAACAGTAAGATATCATACAAACATTAAACTGATGAGAAAAAACATAGACTAAACATAGCCAAAGGCAATAAATATATGGTTGCAAGATCTGCCGAAAGCCCTTTGCGCTGATCCGAATGGCGAAAATAGTTTGAGAATTTCATCAGTCATTTGGCGCCATAAGACTTCAACCAAAGAACGTGGCGGTTTTTAATTCTGACAACAAACGCGTCACACTTGATTTGACTGAGGCGACAACACAGAACCTTGGCAACATTTTTTCTGTTAGTTCATTTAAATAAGGAACCTTTTGTCCATGTCTTATTCCATAGATGCAGTTTTTTAAACCCACTTACAAAGATTTTTTACACATTTTGCAAATAACTTTATATCATTAAAGTTATGAGATTAAATATAACCAAATAGTACCAAATCACGTGTCATGCAATTCCTATATGTACACTTGGAACATTTAAATAGTTTTCCCAGAAAACACCCCACTAAATGCTTGCCTAGTAGCTAAAAAAACGTAGCTCTTTTACCATTTGGTGCTAAGAACACATGATAAACATAGGCCTACATCAGGAGCCCAACAATGTCCCCTATATGTTGGTAGTTTTAGACTGTCAATAGCTGTCTGAGGTTTATAGCTACGCTAAGCTGCGTGACGATTATGAAATTACACGAAAAACACCCCAGTCATCAGATGACGATACCATGAAATCAACAAAAGCACTTGGAACTGTTGATACAACGTCTTGGGGCCCGGCGGCTGATAAAGATATGGAGTCATCTGATCGGTCAAGGCGACTACAGCGCCAAATTAAACAGAGAATTCGACGTGGTTTTAAGGGACGCTATGACAAGACACTTTTACAATACGTTTCGGCTAACAGGTGGAGTGATTGAGCACTCTTAGCGAAGCTATAAACTCGTTGGTCGAACCAACTCTGACATCAGCAACTTGCATGCCCTGTGATGATCAGATGATAGGGAGCCTGTCATCACTCTCCTTCCATACGCAGGTCTTACCTGTACCGTAAACCAACCACATATAACGATGTGTGAAGTTTAAACAAAACTATATTTATACGAAGTACAAAGGATTCCCGCAAAGCGACAGCAACATATGCAACTTACTTGCTGTACAGCGGTTGGCGCAGCATGATCCAAACTGTCACCAGAAAAGGTACCACACCGTGGGTTTATTGCATGATCCGAGCAGTATTTACGAATGTTTGCTGTTGATGAGCCCCTCTGAACTCCGCGAGAAGTAAAATGCTCAGTAGTGACTGATTAAGAGTGTCCATCCTGTATTATTGCACGATTACATCAGCGAATTCTGTTTTTTGCTGCTCGTACCCCGTATTAACCATCACTTCTAATTAATGAACTTTCAAAAATCGAAAATAGGAAAACGAAAGTAAAAACCAATTTTTTATTTTAGCCTTTAAGATTGTGTACTTCGTGACAGGGAAACGAAAATTGAATGTGCACCAATTTTCTTTTTGTAAAACGTAGAATACTAATTCTCCATACGTCATTTGTCAACAACTATTGTTAACCCATTTTCCATTTATATTTGTGAAATAGGAAAACGAATTAACTTTATAGACCCTGATTGTACCAATATGTTTTTGCATTTAGATATTACTGTCGATGCATTGATAATCAGCAGAATACCCTCAAATGCCATTTGTCTGACAAGCTCAGGGCATTTTCGACTGGCGTAAACGGTGCTTGTACAGCCCCATCATCATAAACCGATAATCATCTTTAATCAGCTACGTCTTGTATTTGTGCCTTCATGCCTGCCAACTCGCTGTACCAAGGAAATAAATCTGCGGTAGGATTCCGGTCGATGCAGTATTGAAGCTCTTGCTGATATCTTCCAAAACTACATAAATAAAAATAAATGGCCTTGCAATTATGCGCTGATATATCTAGACCGCTTGTATCGATACACCTATTGTCGCTACATAAAGTAGGCAGATAGTTAGACGTCTGGTTTTAATTAGCAGCACGAATCTGAAACAAAATGGGATCTCATTAGTTGCTATTTTACCCTGACACAACATGCTGTTGGCATTATTTTGAATTACCATAACGTTCACTCTTTAATTGTTGACAGGAGTATCGCAGAAATAATATTGCAGACCTCAAACAGCAGTCATAACGTATATCTTAAGTTCATAATACGAAGACCTCGCCTTTATGAAAGTCCGCTATTGACTGAGAGAGATTCGTCCCATTTCTCCACAATAACGGATAATGATAGATCTCATAAATACATTCAACCCTGGTTGATTGATGGACCCTCAAGTCATTTTGACATAGAGTGCCTCCACCCTCGTGATGTGAGATTCTCGCACATTAACTCCTGGCTTTGTGAATGTGCAGCCGAGTATGAGTGATTTGTTATTGCTGTTCAGTAACTTTAATGCGCGGCGGGAAGTTTTAACAGTGTAATGGCAACATTTCTGAAAGACCCATAGTATTCTAAAGTAGTTGGCGCTTTAAAACATATCAACTCCGAAGGCCTGGATAGTAATTTAAAGGCTTTAGAAGCTCCATTCGTTGGTCATGGTTTGGCCTAGACAAGATATCACTGACGAATGTAACGCACTCTTGTCCAAAAGCACACAACCCAGGGTAATAGCTTAGGTTACGTAATCCATAGACAGCTTTATTTTGCCGTCAGTTTCATTTGTAACAAAATCATTTCACTATAGCATAACAGGGCCCTTTCACAAAGTAAGTAACGCTAGTGCGATGGAGGTATTTATGCTAATGTAGCAAAAATTGTCGGTATGATTTTGAGTTTGATAGATAGTCGCGTTTCAATTTCCGTATTTCAAATCCTGCCGTTTATTACACAAAACTAATTGATCAAGACAAGAAGCTTTTATTTTTCGTGGACTTTTCAAGCCATTCTCTTGAGTTTTGACAAAACCATATTTATTTGATTATTCTAGCAGGATACGCCTAAGTTGCGTTTATGTTTGCATGTAAAAGCAATAGGTATACATGAATTAAGAAGTGACTTGAGTATCATTCTATGACCTATTTGGCAGGAATAAATTTAATCAGGTTGCCCCTCACCACCACACACCAGCTGTACTTGGATTGTAGTACGGGCGTACTTTGTTTGTAGTACAACATTAATGTTTTGTTCTGTCTTGAATTGTGTTATAAATGGCCTCTATTTGATTTGTGAGGAGTGGGTGGGACACTGTTTAATCCATGATACCATAACACACAGAATTACACTGTTACAAATTGTATAAATGTAATTGTGAAATAAGGTAGAATCGCGGATATGGCCAACTCAAAGGTCTAAAAGCAAGGTCCACCCCAGTGAGTTCTATTTACTCATAGAACATGTTACTGTTTATAGCAGCTACGTGACGGCTGGAAGTGTCACGTCCCAGGCATTCAACAATCGGGTATTTCGAGTGGTAGTCTGCTATGATGAGATAGTTCTCATCATTCAGTGTGAAGAGATCTGAGCCAATTGTATGCCAGGGATATGGTGGAACGGTTGTAATAACGGGTTCCATTGGCTCTTTACTCTGCGATGCCTGGTGCTTTTGACAAATGGGGCATTGTGATATTATGCCCTCGATGTCAGAGTTGATCCCGGGCCAGTACACGCTACCTCTAGCGCGCATCTGACAGCGGATAATCCCTTGGTGACCAGTGTGGATGTCAGTTAGATATTGGTCATGGAGGATCTCTGGGATCAGCAGTTGACTTCCCTTCAGAATGAGACCATTTTCAATGCTTAGTTCGTCTCGGAAAGGCCAATAAGGATGAATGCTGTGGTGGACGTCTCTTTGGCGTCCGGGAAATCCTTGGATAATGTATTTTGACAGGCGATTGAGTGTCTCGTCATTTGTTATTGCTTCACGAAGCTCATCGAGTCGTCTGTTGCTGAATTGAACGAAGCATACCTTAATATTCAGTTCAATGTGCTCATCAGCACTAGACTTTGGGAGTCGAGAAAGGCTGTCCGCTAGAATCATCTCTTTGCCAGGTCTGTATTTTATCTCGTAGTCATAGCGTTGCAACCTCAACAGCATACGCTGCAGACGGGCTGGGGCAGATGTGAGTGCTTTGGCTGAGATCATCTCCAGTGGACGGTGATCTGACTCGATGGTAAATGGTTTGCCGTACAAATATGTGTGAAAGCGTTCTGCTCCAAATACACATGCAAGTAGCTCTCTTTCTATGTTTGCGTACCGCTTTTCGGTGTCAGACAAACTTTTTGAGGCAAACGAGATTGGGTGACCATCTTGAATGAGTGCGGCGCCGAGGGCTTCTTGACTCGCATCAACTTGCAATACAGCTGGCTTGGTTGGATCAAAGTATGAGAGCAATCCAGCTCTACTAATGAGCTGTTTGAGTTGGCTGAAAACTGCTTGATGCTCTGGATGCCACTGGAATTCAGAGTCCTTCTGTAGTAGCTGTCTCAATGGTTCTGTAACGTTACTCAGCTTAGGGATATACGGAGCAAGGTATGTGACCATTCCAAGGAATGACTGGAGTTCTGAGACGTTTGCTGGGGGCTTCAGGTCGATGATAGCCTGCACTTTGCTTGGATCAGGCTTGACCCCTGACTCCCCGTAGATGTTGCCGAAAAAGCATACTTCGTCTTGGTTGATTTTACATTTCTCTGCATTGAAGACAAGACCACATTTGCGAGCACGTTCCATCAACTGATGGAGATTGCGGTTGTGATCAGCTTGGTCAACACCGAACACAGTGATGTCATCTGCAATGGATATGACGCCAGGCAGTCCATCGAGTATCTGATCCATTGCCTTTTGGAAGACGTCTTGGCTAGTTTTCAAGCCGAATGGGAGCCTTTGGAAACAGAACCTTCCAAATGGACTGTTGAACGTAGTGAGGTGTTGACTGGCATCATCTAACTGCACGCTCCAATAGCCGGACTTGGCATCCAGTTTGCTAAACACTTTGGCGCCCTTGAGTCTGTGTGTGACCTCTTCAAGTGTGGGGGTGCGGTGCTGACCCCTCTTTAGCGCCTTATTGATGGCTTTCGGATCCAAACAAATGCGGAGAGACCCGTTTGGTTTTTGAACATATGTTATGCTCGAGACCCAGTCTGTAGGTTCACTCACTGGGCGGATGACATCTAGGTCCAGCATTCTGTCAAGCTCAGAGCGGATTTGAGATTGGAGCTGGATTGGAGCTCTTCTTGGCGCATGGATTACAGGACAAGCATCCTCCTTGAGGATTAGTGAATGCTCTCCTTTGAATTTACCCAAGCCTGTGAATCGGTCAGGGTACATGGACTTGACGTCACTCAGCTTTCCAAGGTTTGCAGTGTCAGTCTGGAGAGATATGGTACAGTTCATGGTCACCAGACTGAGAGCTTCGCAAGTTTCCAATCCAAAAATTACAGGACCTGGTGTGTCAGTTACATAAAATTTTGTTGCTTGCCACTGGCTGTCCGCGTAACGACACGGGATGGTAAGTGTACCGTACTGACGAATCGGAGTGCCATTGTATGCAGTGAGTTTGGCGTCACTTTTAACTAAGGTTGTTGGCAGTCCATCTTCATTTACATGCGATGGGTATATATTGCGGAACGTTCGCAGAGGCAGGATATTCCCTTGAGCACCTGTATCCACTTTACCTCGTAGATTTGTCTTCTTGTTGGGGTATGCCTCAATGCACAAGATTGCAAATGCTTTGTCCCGGCTTACTGTTGAAATGGAGAGAGTGTCGAATGTGCACTGTTCAAACTGTGGGTCATCCTGATTCTCAACACAAACAGAGTGTACATCAGGCTTCTGCTTCTGTTTGTTATACTTTGAAGTACTGTACTTTATTGAGCCACTGCGATGTCCTTGCGTAGAACTGTGTGCAGCAGTACTGCGACAAACTTTTCCCCAATGACCAACTTTTAAGCATTTATTGCATTTCTGGTCGCGAGCGGGACATTCCTCCCGACGGTGTCTAGTCCCACCACAAAAGTAGCATGTGTTCCTTGAGGTCGATTCAGCATGTGGAATCGGTCCTTTCCTTTGGTTGTTTCGCTTTTGATGGATGCTATCCACCTTCGTAGCCTGCCCAAACTGATTGAGTTGTTGTTGTGTGGCCTCGTATGTTCGAGCACAGTCAAGAACTTTGTCAAGTGTCAACTTCTCTGGATTGTGGTCTAGTAGCTTTTTACGAACGGGGTTGTGCACAGTGCCAATAATGATTTGGTCGATCAGCATGTCCTCGAGAGCAGCCTCGAATTTACACTTCCGTGCTTGCACCTTAAGACGAGTTGTAAAGGTGTCAATGGGCTCAGCTGACTGTTGACGAATGTCGCGAAATTGAAAACGGGCAAGTCTATAGTTAGCCTTGGGCTCAAAATAGTCTTGGAATGCCTGCCACACTGACTCTGGCGTTTTCTTCTGCTCTACTGTCAGATGAGACCAGTTGTCGTAGACTTCTAAAGCATTGGGTCCCAACCAAAGTAGGATGTAGTTAACAATTTCGTGACCTGTTTTGTTACTGTACGTAGGAGTCGACAACAACAGTTCACAATAACGCTTGAATGAGCGAAACTGATGAGGCAAATCGTCACTGTCCCAGTTGAATGAGGGCAACTTGATACCGGCTAGATCGTTTGAGTGCACGTACTGCACGCTTGCTGCTGGGTTTGATTCCGACATGATTTGGCGGGCGATAAACTGCACACTGTCACTGACGCGATGCAATTATTTATCACAACGTCCAACACGATCACTAGACCTGATATTGTCACATGTAGAAGCTTACTTGCGATTTGCACTTTGCGCTCGTTTTGTTGCTCGACATTCCAACACCACAGTCACACAATCCGTCGCCGACCATGTGCGTTTGAGCGGGGTCGTTGAGCCTTGAGGAGGTGAATTGCTCGGTTCACTGAAATCTGTTGTCACTGACCTCAAGACGACAGTCGTTTCCACTGCTGACTAGCGGAAGATAAAAACACTGTTTTTAATCACTATGGGTCGTTTTAGATCTCACTTGCTGCCACCATGTTATGTTATGTCCAAATAACTATATTGAGAAACACACACACGAGGACGACACCGTGTAGACCGGAACAGAACTGTCTTTATTCTTAACCACCATCCAACACATGAAGTGCACGTTATGATTTTTAGTGAGGGCTTCATAATGCAAGTTACTGCCCCTGATCGGGATCTATTGGATGGAATTGCTGACACATGTGACACACACAGCAACTGCTAGATATAGAGCAGTTTATATACGATTCATCATGTTGCTGTGTTAGTGTCCCGGGTGAGATGTTAATCATCTGGGAAAAGTTGTCCAAGAACTTCTGTCCCAACTGTAGCTCGAAATAAGCTGAATGTTTATGTGAATTCGAATATGTATTTATATTCCATTTATAACTTGTCAATGAATGACCCTGGACTGCCAGAAGGCGAAACACAGTAGGAGAACAAGCAAACCATCGCGCAATGTATGTCTCCGACAATTATGACCTGCTTATATTTGTGGCTTGGTATGTTACTTGTATTTGTTAACGAGATTATTATAGCAGCATATCGCTTTCGATAAAATGGTGCAAAGTTGTTTACTGCAGCGTTCAATGTTCTTCGACTCCGCCTGTAATATTTATCTTCCAGAATCTGAGGCATTTTAATTCGGTGCGCTGAAGATAAGTGACATTTAAGGGCGTATATTTCCTTTGTATGAAGCAGTGTCAAAATATTACACCAATACGTATTTGCATTTTTCACACTTTCAACAGCTTGTCGATAGCTTGATGAATGTTGAACTTCCGGCTACAGGAAAGAATAGCGTTTGAACTTATTTTAAGTACCCTTTAGGGAAGCAAATATCGGAAGGGTGGTTTTGTACGGCGCGAGAAGCACGTAAACGGGACTTAAGATGGTTGAAGCGATATGTTGGAGAGCTGGTGGCAAAATCGTTGTCTCCCTTTGGTTTTTGTATGAATAAAGGATAGCGTCGACCGGGCCAATGCAAATCCCTGTGATTTACATGAACTTTGTGATTGGCAATGCTAAGGGTGCATCCACCATATGTCAGGTAGATGTTATCAATGAACATGCAATTTTATCATGTTTTGCTGGAAGGTCGGATAACCTTGTTTACACTCAGATATTGTGTTTGCTAAATGCTTTCCCAATGAGAACCACTGAATAAAGGGTGTGTCGTGACAAATACCGCAGCATCATGCACTTGGCACAAAAGCTACATGGTCTTCCAAACATACATCGAATGCACAAATAAAGTAAGACAACTAAGAACATCAATAGCCTACTCCATTTTCTGCTTGGACAGCTTTTATAACTGGACACAAATGATTCCCATTTCTATGGTAATATAGCCTACAGTTGCGTGGACGTATATCACCATTAAGCGGAAGATGTCATTATTGGTTGTTTTAACGGCCCAATTCAATTTCGAAATGTAATTGTGTTTTGGTGTCGTCCTTAAAATAATCTATAACTACTCATTCTAGTTGAAGACACGTTTAAATTGCAAACACTAAATCACACATTCGATTGGTGCCCAGTTGGGAAAGATAACGATTCATTATATAACGAAATTGGTGCAAATTGCATGTTTCGATGCATAGTTCTACAAAGAAATACCGATTTATAAGGAATCGACAAATTCAAAAATGTGTACAAATTGTAAAGGCGCTGAATATGGAGCCATATACTTCGACTAGCATTATTCTGAAGCATGAACCACTATAACTGCGTATTTACTGTAGGATTTTTGATATTCATTTTTGATATACTTATTACATCCATTTGTACTTATTACATTCATTTTGTATGGGAAAGCAAAGATTTACGCTGCGTATATATAAATAAGCTAGTATTGGTCATGGCAATTTCACTGATTTACTGAACATTAAATTGCGCAACAATGCTATGCATTAACCCTGTATCAATGCCGGAGTGTTTATAGAAATGTTGTAAATGCAGCAGCTCTGCCATACACATTATATTGGTTTCAATCGGGTTTTTATTCTGGTGCATTGATTAATAGATTTGTTTGGCCTTTCATCAATTGTTGTGATAACGGTGGAGCAAATGGTCATTCATTGTCGCACAATATCTGGCAACAATGACACAGGAGACCTACGCCGCAGGAATATCATGCTGTTAATAGCTGTTCTTTGTGGTTTATGAGGTTTGTGATGTCTAGTTATATATTCATTTAATTATTTCACGTGATGATTTTGACACGACCAGTCACGATATTGCACAGCCAAGTCAAAAAGATCAATGGTACGGCTGGAAATGATGTACAATTAATATGCCAGAATCCTTGGGTCATTGCAAAATTCGTCAATATTATATTTCAAATTATACATTGGAACCCTGTTTCCATCTGTAGCTCTCTTGTGTATCATGTAATTACAATGATTCCTTATAAGGATGATAACATACCACACTAAGGCTATAACTCGGGTGCTCTTGGCAAATTATCCTAAACCCTTTGTTATCAATCAATTTAAGTATTTTTACGCTTCCTTTATCGGTAATTATTCCATGCAGGTATGACTGTGGTAGGCACCTACAGGGCAGTCAACCAACGAGCACTTTCTCGGTTAATGCCAAATTCGATGTTATTCGATGTAACAGCCCGCCAGTATTGGTTGTCGGCAATAAAACTACATATTTCGCGACCAACACATTTAACCAAGTAGTCTTGCGTAATCAGGCAGTATACTGCGCTGCCTATGATAGCCAAGTGAGGGGGGGAAATAAATTAACATTCAATACAAATGCAGATCTACGATATATAGATCTATGTGTGGCAGGCATATTTGCATGCCTTGTTTCCCCAATAATAGCATATCAACAGATCGGAGGAATCCTATGAAAAATTTAGTCCCCTCTGAATGTGCGCGGCATATTTCGGTTCACAGAAGAATTTACACAATAGTCTACTGTGTGCTATTATTGGATTAAAATTCACGTAATATCGCAAATAAAAAAATCGATCGGTCATACGCCTTCAAAAGAGTTGGGGGTCACCAATTCGACACGAGCTTAGGGATATTATTATCAAACGAAGATAATCGGACTATGATTTAGTCTTAAATCAGAATATTGATGAAATGCACCTTTTACAGTGTTTGTTTGGTCTTTATGACAGTGTGCTAGGTAATTATATTCCGCTTAAATCGCGTGGATAATGTCGAACTGTTCGGTTGGAGGGCTCAATACTACATAATAAGCTTTGATTATGAAATTAATCTTTTACAATATAGTAACGAGCACAAAGGCATGAACAGATATTATGTATTTCACTTATGGGCCATATGAGTTATCGGCGTGCTTACACAATTGCCTCTTTTCTGCATTGACAATAGTATCCATATTCGTAGATGTCAGGTGCACCGATATTGCTTTTTAATGATATATAAATAGGCCGACAACCTTCGCACCTTTTTAGTTTGAGAACTCTACATTGTGATACTTCTACGGGTACTGTGGTGTGGCTGATCAGAAATGCAAATGTTAAGCTCCATTCTACTAAAGCGCAGTAGCTCCGGTTATATTATATTCCATTGTGGCTTTGTTTTGTTCAGCCAACTATAAAGGATGCAGGCCTTTTTAACCCATGCAATATACTAGTCAGTTATTTAGCTTTGCTACGTAGACTGAATTGGCAATCTTGAAGGCAAAAATGAATTACTTTTTTATATTAATTATATACATCAAAAGCGACATGATCACACAATTGACGTATTGGGCTTGCTAGTTTAAGGTCAAAAAGAAAGAAAACATTGTGTGGACTGAGGAACAGCTTGATAATAACATTCATTAGACATATCATAGGGCTCACTGTCAACGTAATTGTCACGATGACCAATAACAGAACAATCTGGTGATCAATAGTGATTGTTTGTTGATGCATTATATCGTTGGATACGACGGCTTCGTTGCTTATTGTATATTGGTACAATCCCTCCCAACTTTCGCAAATGACATTGACAAGGTCATTCATCTTCGATTCTGGTCATGATGAAACTGTAAATGTATTTTGTATAAAAGCCGTTCTCGCTAATATTGACCATGTCGATGTCCTTTTTAAGAAACGTGTAGTCATTATTTGATCACTTGTTCTCAATATATATACATGTACATGATAGCGGCAGTTCATTGTGTAGCTGTGAATATAACCATAAGTTGTAATATTTGGTTACATAAACACTTTGTTATTGATAACTTATAACTACATCTTGCCATTACCTTATTTGAATAGTATTGCAAAACGCCATAACGGTTGCTAACGTTTTCAGGACAGTAAAGCAATTTATAGTCAATATGCTACCTCATGTAATGACTATTTCTATGTTCATCTAAAGTTCAAGCCAGTCGGAAACGGATGGCAGCAGTAAAGCAACATAAAGGCCCACATAGCCTTATTACAGTTAGCCGATGATAGCCAATAAAGGGGAGGGGGCAATTTAGAGACAACAAATCTCAATACATCTCTAAGCGTATGAAATGGAGGCATATTGGCATGTCTTCTACCATCAATAGCGGCACACAGACTGTTTCGAGGAATCTTATTAAGACTATGCTTTGCAGATGAACAAACAGTGGTGTCCTGAAAAATATATTGAGCGGGTAACAACCTTTGCAGCTTGTGTTGTTTTTGTACTCATAGCGATTAGCCCCATTCTGCCAACTTGCGCTGCATATGTATCCAATATATTTATTGACGTACACGAAATCATCATTTTTAATAAGTAAGACGCAGTTTGTACTGTTCAGTGCAGCCACGTATCATATATCAGAGTGAGCCTTATTCCGATAAATTATCAGTTTGAGTATTAGGATGCATTAAGTTTATCCATATGAGGCTTGTTACCAAAGTCATACTTGAAATTATATCTATTTATCGCTGTGAAAGCATGAACGGTCGTGTGGCCAACAGGTTATGTATAACCGGCTCTCTGGTAAGGTGTTGCTTTTTCAAACTAGTCTACAACCTTGATCTTGTTGAAATAATCAGTCCAATACCCAGAACCATGTTGCTATGATGGATATATTAGGTGTTATACGAAAATAATACAAAACCGAGTTTGCCTGCTAAGACAGCTTTCTCATTGCTGACAGCATGACCATGGCAATTGCATTGTCTAAATGCCGCGATACATTTTGCTGATCTAACGATAATATAAATAGGCCAAGGAATAACGAAACTTTACCGTGCACAGCCTATTTACACTTTATCTATAGCATTTTGTACGGCAAGTTGTCTTTTTTGTACCGATTTTGAAATGCGCATGAGCGATGTCGCTCTGTAAAGGTTTGTCATTGAAGCAACAGCATATATTTATATTAGTCTTAAATACACCATGACAAAATGTATTTCCATCTACTTAAAATATTCAGCGAGAACACGTTCAAGGCAGTTGTTATCGCCACATGAACCGAATATACTTATTTTCATATCCACTGTCGTCTTTTGCCAATTAAGCTTGATAGAAGGGACATGATATTTGCGCTATATATCTAGATAGATCATGCCCAATAGTTATGTTACTAACAGTAAGATATCATACAAACATTAAACTGATGAGAAAAAACATAGACTAAACAAATATATGGTTGCAAGATCTGCCCAAAGCCCTTTGCGCTGATCCGAATGGCGAAAATAGTTTGAGAATTTCATCAGTCATTTGGCGCCACAAGACTTCAACCAAAGAACGTGGCGGTTTTTAATTCTGACAACAAACGCGTCACACTTGATTTGACTGAGGCGACAACACAGAACCTTGGCAACATTTTTTCTGTTAGTTCATTTAAATAAGGAACCTTTTGTCCATGTCTTATTCCATAGATGCAGTTTTTTAAACCCACTTACAAAGATTTTTTACACATTTTGCAAATAACTTTATATCATTAAAGTTATGAGATAGTACCAAATCACGTGTCATGCAATTCCTATATGTACACTTGGAACATTTAAATAGTTTTCCCAGAAAACACCCCACTAAATGCTTGCCTAGTAGCTAAAAACGTGGCTCTTTTACCATTTGGTGCTAAGAACACATGATAAACATAGGCCTACATCAGGAGCCCAACAATGTCCCCTATCTGTTGGTAGTTTTAGACTGTCAATAGCTGTCTGAGGTTTATAGCTACGCTAAGCTGCGTAACGATTATGAAATTACACGAAAAACACCCCAGTCATCAGATGACGATACCATGAAATCAACAAAAGCACTTGGAACTGTTGATACAACGTCTTGGGGCTCGGCGGCTGATAAAGATATGGAGTCATCTAATCGGTCAAGGCGACTACAGCGCCAAATTAAACAGAGAATTCCACGTGGTTTTAAGGGACGCTATGACAAGACACTTTTACAATACGTTTCGGCTAACAGGTGGAGTGATTGAGCACTCTTAGCGAAGCTATAAACTCGTTGGTCGAACCAACTCTGACATCAGCAACTTGCATGCCCTGTGATGATCAGATGATAGGGAGCCTGTCATCACTCTCCTTCCATACGCAGGTCTTACCTGTACCGTTAACCAACCACATATAACGATGTGTGAAGTTTAAACAAAACTATATTTATACGAAGTACATAGGATTCCCGCAAAGCGACAGCAATATATGCAACTTACTTGCTGTACAGCGGTTGGCGCAGCATGATCCAAACTGTCACCAGAAAAGGTACCACACCGTGGGTTTATTGCATGATTCGAGCAGTATTTACGAATGTTTGCTGTTGATGAGCCCCTCTGAACTCCGCGAGAAGTAAAATGCTCAGTAGTGACTGATTAAGAGTGTCCATCCTGTATTATTGCACGATTACATCACCGAATTCTGTTTTTTGCTGCTCGTACCCCGTATTAACCATCACTTCTAATTAATGAACTTTCAAAAATCGAAAATAGGAAAACGAAAGTAAAAACCAATTTTTTATTTTAGCCTTTAAGATTGTGTACTTCGTGACAGGGAAACGAAAATTGAATGTGCACCAATTTTCTTTTTGTAAAACGTAGAATACTAATTCTCCATACGTCATTTGTCAACAACTATTGTTAACCCATTTTCCATTTATATTTGTGAAATAGGAAAACGAATTAACTTTATAGACCCTGATTGTACCAATATGTTTTTGCATTTAGATATTACTGTCGATGCATTGATAATCAGCAGAATACCCTCAAATGCCATTTGTCTGACAAGCTCAGGGCATTTTCGACTGGCGTAAACGGTGCTTGCACAGCCCCATCATCATAAACCAATAATCATCTTTAATCAGCTACGTCTTGTATTTGTGCCTTCATGCCTGCCAACTCGCTGTACCAAGGAAATAAATCTGCGGTAGGATTCCGGTCGATGCAGTATTGAAGCTCTTGCTGATATCTTCCAAAACTACATAAATAAAAATAAATGGCCTTGCAATTATGCGCTGATATATCTAGACCGCTTGTATCGATACACCTATTGTCGCTACATAAAGTAGGCAGATAGTTAGACGTCTGGTTTTAATTAGCAGCACGAATCTGAACCAAAATGGGATCTCATTAGTAGCTATTTTACCCTGACACAACGTGCTGTTGGCATTATTTTGAATTACCATAACGTTTACTCTTTAATTGTTGACAGGAGTATCGCAGAAATAATATTGCAGACCTCAAACAGCAGTCATAACGTATATCTTAAGTTCATAATACGAAGACCTCGCCTTTATGAAAGTCCGCTATTGACTGAGAGAGATTCGTCCCTTTTCTCCACAATAACGGATAATGATAGATCCCATAAATAAATTCAACCCTGGTTGATTGATGGACCCTCAAGTCATTTTGACATAGAGTGCCTCCACCCTCGTGATGTGAGATTCTCGCACATTAACTCCTGGCTTTGTGAATGTGCAGCCGAGTATGAGTGATTTGTTATTGCTGTTCAGTAACATTAATGCGCGGCGGGAAGTTTTAACAGTGTAATGGCAACATTTCTGAAAGACCCATAGTATTCTAAAGTAGTTGGCGCTTTAAAACATATCAACTCCAAAGGCCTGGATAGTAATTTAAAGGCTTTAGAAGCTCCATTCGTTGGTCATGGTTTGGCCTAGACAAGATATCACTGACGAATGTAACGCACTCTTGTCCAAAAGCACACAACCCAGGGTAATAGCTTAGGTTACGTAATTCATAGACAGCTTTGTTTTGCCGTCAGTTTCATTTGTAACAAAATCATTTCACTATACAATAACAGGGCCCTTTCACAAAGTACGTAACGCTAGTGCGATGGAGGTATTTATGCTAATGTAGCAAAAATTGTCGGTATGATTTTGAGTTTGATAGATAGTCGCGTTTCAATTTCCGTATTTCAAATCCTGCCGTTTATTACACAAAACTAATTGATCAAGACAAATGAATCAGCATGAATAAAATGATGAGTCATTAGCTGAATGTCTTGAATGGTTTGGTAATATTCGTCATCAACCATTGGAAATAATAGGAGAAGAATTAGTACTGAAAAGTACGGCACATTTGTGACCAGCGCATCCTTGCCAACGTTACAAACACAACTATCATAGATAAGCTACAATATATGTTGTGTTTTCTTATATATTTTATGAAGGAAAGAATGATTCACCTTTCGAGCAGGCAGTTTATTATTATTTTCCAATGAACAACGATAAACGCTAGTGACCCATACACAACCTTCATCTCATGGTTATTTACGCTGATCCATTAAGTGTGATCAATTAGTTGTGTGTTATGATCATCAGGTTTTGAAGTATAAAAGATTCCTCAAGCTTCCTGTTTATGTGCATGAGCCCAGCATACTATTACTAGCCATCCTTACTGTGGTCATCAACGATCACATTCTCAGCATAACTACTGATGCCAATTCAAAATGGCGCCATCAAATTTAGTTAGCAAGACAGCCTACTTACGCCAAATAAAGTTCATCAAAGTCACATATCCGATTTCCCGCTTAACGTTACAATAGCATACATATACCTTTAATGCAAAACTAACATGAGCATTCTCACAGGATCTGCTTTGAATATTAATGTATTGCTTCGAGCTTCTTCTTTGTCAACACAAAGCCATATTCATAAAACTCAAACTGACAAGCTATGATTCAACATTTACTGTAAACAGGTTCATTTCTGTTGCTGTTGCATAAACTTTGCTGACCAATGTTAATCAGACCGCTATTATGTGTAAATTACAGACATTAACGAATCATTTATTTCTTATAAAATGGTTACGAAATTAAATTCCAAGCCGCATTAGACTGGTTACAACAAATACACAATCTCTCAAACAACATAAATATAGAGTGGAAATAACAGAAAAAACAGGTACAATGTACATTCGTTCAATTTTAGGTAAGGGTTCATCGTAAATAAACCTTTCTACATCATTGCTCAATTTCTCCTGAAATTCTGGTGATATTGATCTGTATTTAGTACAGCATTCACTTTTAAAATATATATTGAATCGAACCAGCTCATCGTGCTTCGTCTTACTTATTCAATAAATACTCAGGACGGCCGACACCAGGATCGCTACAACAGCAAGAGCTATGAGTAGGCCATATGGGGCAAAGCGATAACGCCGGCAACAGCGTGTGTGGACTCACACAACGAAATAAATCTTGTAGAAAATCTGTGAGCCAATGGTCAAATATGGTATGTCAGCAAATAGCAATGAACTCAGAAACACATTTTATTACTACATTGAGGTGTATCTGACTGATAACTTCCGTATGCACACATCCAGCTATAAACCCACATGTGCATTGATTGCCTGTTTATCCTCGGCTACAGTAACACTAACAGGCTGCTGTGTGTAACGTGCCACCATTCAGACAATCTGTAAACGAGCATGCTCTTACACATTGAAAGCATCTCTAACTACCACTCCCGTCAATATGTGACAAATTGTGATTTCGTCTGCGTTGAAAAAAATATTTACTCACAACAATACTGGCTAGCGGCGAAATCAATCAATTAATCGTATTCACAATTTTATATCGCAACGCAGTGGCTCTTTAGGTTCCATGATAATAGCTGATGATTATCAAAGCAAATCCTTTTGCATCTTACATCGTTGGCAACATATACAAGGATCGCTTCAAAGAATTGGCTCTCACAGTTCCATAGACCATCATGGTTATGGCACCCAGAACACGCTACTCCTCATAAAATTGGGACACCCACTGCATCAGCGGTGCAGCTGCACAAGAGGATAGAGGTTGAATAAAAGCGCTTTTATAGTTGTCAATCGGTTGATATTCATATTTGTTCGTCCCTTTAAATAAAGCTGGGGCTACAATAATAACCAGTATAATACCTTCTGGCATGGAATCAGACTATCAGAGAATCAGGAATTGTAAATCCTGCCATTTGCTGTGACGAGTTCTGCACATATGTGACTGGCACGTCCAATGTATGATGCGCTTGCCAATACCATCTTGATCAAACAGACAATTACCATAGATGGACCACAGCATATCGATCGGAATATGATATATATAAAAACAATAACACACCCAAATGTTAGAATGTCTGCAAACATTTCCCTATGTGAACATGAGATGATATACTGCAACGATGCTCCAAATAGTGTAATATATGTTGAAAGATCACAAGAACTCACACGTTTGTATTTGGAGCATACTTTGCCAGAGGAGCACGTGACTGTCGCATAATTATAATCCAACGGCTCGCTGTACCAAGGAACCAAGGCTGCTTTAGCATTCTTGTCAGTATGTGCAGCATAAAAGTCTGTCAGATATATGCATACAAAATCATTGGGGCGTTTTGTGTGTATTATGTATGCAATGATATGGGTAATTAATTGCACGGGAACGGATAACTTAGAAAAACCAGAGTGGCCAGGTAGTGCAACGCAGCCTAAACTGTAGTCAACGGCAAGCCTTGCTCATGATGGTAAACCTGAATCGGCACATCAATTTATTCCACTAAAAAGCATAATGCAGACACATGTTTTTAACGCTGGCTGGTAAGAAATGCCACTGTGATAAGCACAGAATGGCGAACCACTAAATGTTCAATGGGAGTAGGTGTTGGCTGAATGTCATGATCCGTACGTAAAGCTTAGTTTACTTTTTTGAGGCTAGTTTGTAATTGCACATGTACGATTTCATACTGTCAATAGCAAGAAAAAGACCAATCTACCAAGGTATTTTTCATGCACCAAGTCGCACGCGTGTTTACAGAGGTTTTATGTCTGAGAATAATGATCGCAATGCGGCTACTAAGCCCTAATCTTGGTAAATATAAGTGTGGCAATCAACCACACTACATGCGTAAATCAGACCAGATTACAGGCTGCCATTGCATCATCCGTTTTGATCTAAGCCGGAGGGGGGACTACTTGGCCGAAGGACCATACCCGTAGTACAAGGTGAAAATGGCAAAACATCGTACTCCGTTGTACATGGTATTATTCAAATGTATAACCCGTGTCTGATCAGCTGATTCCTGATTACATGCAGTAACAACTTCGCGCGCTTGCACGGTCGAGCGTGTGATCATCGGCACGTCACGCAGATACCATTCCCTTCAAAACGAAGCCCCCGAAAAACCCGTCGTACAGATTGCAGCTGAAAAACATAGCCCGTCGTACAAGTACGAGGCTCAACCAAACCCTTCTGACAAGTCGAGAGGCCGCAAAAACATAGCCCGTCGCGCAGCACATGTATACTACCTCCATACAATTAAGTGCAACCCCCTCGCCCACCCCACACGTATACGTATACTATATTGGTATTTGTAACTTTGTTCTATAAACGCATCGTACTTACCAGTTTCTTTATATCAGACCCTCCCTGCTGGCATCGTCTAGCCATTGGGCTTTTGCTAAATCTGAACACCGGGTGACATGAAAACATTACTTGACGCATGCGAAAGTAAACACCACTCAACTCTGATCACATCTGGGGTAGTTTATACATAGGCACTAGCGGTCCCTTTAACTGTTTGGTGTAACAACTGTAGTTTAAGCACGCAAAACTAAAACAGACATTAGTGATATATGCTTTTCAATATCTGAGACATCGGTACATTGTGAGAGCTGTAAGGCCAACGCAGACTAGGGAGGTCAGCTCGTATAGTTAAAGCCGAAATATATAAGCCCCTTTCGCAAAATCCTCTAACGAGATTTGTTGCACATTATACATCAGACAGGTGCAAGTAGGTGAACTAAGGCCTACATCGGGTGGAGTATTCTGGTTTATTTTAAGGCGTAGTCTGTTGACTAAAGGTTTGTAGAGCATTGCTAATAGTCTTTTTAGGGAAACCACCCTCTCTACCCACGGTTTAATCATTTTGTTTGAAAAGGCCCCTATCCCAATTCTTGTTTTCATACAAACAAGCTGCGAGGGAAAAAATCGGTCGTCTGTAGCTTTATTCTACACTTCATATGCTTTACCAAAAGCTAAATGTCAATTTATTCAAATCAGTACAATTGCTTACAATAGCCTAAACACTCCTTTGTCGTAATGACAATCATTTAATACAGTTAAGTACAACAGATCTGTTCAGGTACGATGATAACGGTGATAATATCATAGCAGTAACATAATCATCAATGTTCTAATGTGCAATTTGCGGTGTATGTTCGGACGCATTAATGTCATTGAACTGTGCCCAATCCAATAATCTCATGCATCTTTCTTCGTTCATTTCGTCAATTAGTTTGGTCTTGTATCCTCTGTGCTAACTCACAGAGATAATTAGCAAACTCACTCCCAAATTTCTTACCAAGGTCAGTTCCCTTTGTTACTCTATTAACTAGATTTTTTTCATTTGGATTACTCAGTATTCCGAAATGTTTTCTGCTATTATGTGTAAACTACACATATTAAGTAAGCAAATATATTTTGTAGATTATTTACGGCAATATTGTGCTCCAAACAGTATTATATTCGTTTCCAGCCAATCCTAATTGTTGTCCATTCTAAATTATTCAAGGTACAATTACAAAATGTCGATCTCTACTGTCACCATTACCACCATTACCACAACAATTTCACGGTTATTGGCGGTGATGAGCCTCGATGTTTGTGATGGACTTCTAAGTTTGCCCGCGCCATAACATTGTGTGATGTCATTGCATCAAACTCTACAATGCGTCATGGTGTCTGGCAAACTTTGCATAGCTTGGCATTGGTTGAAATCAGCGTTTTGTTTCGTTGTTGTTTCAATTGAAAAATCAATCCATGCCGACGCTTCTTTGTCTTAGTATTTCATGTTTAACTGAATCATCCAAAACTGTGCTAGCAAACTGACTTCACTGGATGATGTGGGGGTTTTTCGTTGTCGATCATCAATTGAAACAAGCTGCTGCTGTCAATATTGGCATAACTTTATGTACTGGGCATGTCCGACAATGCTAATTACTACAGGCTTTGTTATTAATAAATCCCAAAGGCAGATAAGTTGACTTGTGGAATTAGTTTCCGGTTGGCGCTAAAACCCAGCGAGGTTGCCAACCCCTTGGTAGGTATGCTTATGTTGTATCATATCAAACCCTGGAGATGTTAGTTTGCATAACGGCGTGGTGTATCAGGTGAACGTAAATAAGATTTAAAAGAGTTTAAACCAAACCTAATGTTGCAACAGTATGGATTCGTACATGTTGAATGCGGTGTTTGGCAATCCTCAGTGTACGCGAATGAATTGATCTAACCCTCACGCCAGAGAACGGGTCCTGCTCATTAACCTACCTAAGCCAGGATAGTTAAACGGTCTTAAGTGGCGTTAAATAAGATTTACAACTCACTTCATTGGACGGATTCTGCCTCAGCATCGACGGATCCATTTGCCTATTAATTGAACTAGGTATTCCGCATTTTATTGACTCCTTGCTTCGGTAATGTGGATGGGAAATACAAGGTTAAGCACTCTAACGATCTTGACTTGACTTTAAAACATAGTTACTGCAATTTGTTCTCAGCTTCTCATGTTTGTCACTCATGTTGCCCCTAATTAGATAACCTAAAATAGATAATTTTCAAACTCAATGAATTGAAAGCGAAAACTTTCACTCATGTTGTTATGATGCTAATAAATATTCTAAAGATAACTGATTTTAACTTACATATGTTTTAGTTTGATTCAGCGATGAAGGAAATATAAGAATCTGACGTGTGTAACATACTATAACTAAAGATCACAGAGACAAACTTAAATACACCAGCCATTAGCTCTCAAATGATTATGAAATGGCTTAAGCATATGGATTAGATTTTTCATGTGTCGTCTTTTTTGTCTTAGACCGCTCTCACGATCGATCGCAGCCATTCGTAGCCAGTCATGAGATTGGTCTTTGGATCATATATATAGGTTCGTAATCGTATATCAGCATCAGTAGCCATAACTATCAATAAGTTAACTCTTATAGATGTTGTATATATATTTGTCAGAAGTCTTCGCTATACAAATCTATAAATTTGGCGAACATAGTACTTGTTTCACAGGTCTACCTAGCTCGATAAGTGTGTAATAGCGGACCGTGTGTCTCAGTTAAATGGGTGGGATTGCACGCAGTGACGTCAAAGGTAACATCATGTTTTGAGGGCCACTGATGCATGATTGCTTGTTTAACTGGGACTTTTGAAGGTGGATGGTTATCAGTGAAGTGATATCATACCTTGTATACCAATATAAGCAAATAATATGAAGCCATATGCTGGGTGGGGGTGGGCGATAACGGACAGATTTTCCCATCCCATGCCCCGAGCGCTTGCCGATCTACATAGAAGTTCAGAAGCGAGGCATCGGATGCATTCTGAGCTTGCGCGTCCCAATCACTACCAAACTAATCACACTGGAGTTTTCAGGGGTGGCTGCAACCAACGGCTGCCACTGGCCAGGTTTTATTAATTATTAATTAGATTGGCAAGGGATATCCAATCAACAGATGTGTGTGAGCCCAATCACCAACCACATTATAATGGAATCTGATTATTTATTGACTGATTTCGCTGCTAAACCCTTACCCCAAATATTTTACTGACTTGGTGTTTTCTTGTTATTAACCAATACACACATGAAGGGTCCTTGTGGTACATCATGTTTCAAAAAGCGCTTCCATCTTGTTGCACATCCGCACGATGTTGAGGTCGTCGTTTGTTCAAATTATTGCATGACATTGATTTATATTTATCTGATTAATTGCCTCAAGCTAACTATGGACGCCCAACGAATGCTTGGGCATATTACTGGGTTCCAGGCTAGTGAGAGCCCTGAAGCTTCCAAGTTAATCGTACTGCTTAGCTTCAAATTATTGTGTTGCATTAACATAAATAGGCCTATATAATTAAGCGGTCTAAAGTTGCGTTGATGAAGATTTACAATTCACTTCCTTAGATTGATTCTGCTTCACAGTTCCACTAAAATTTTATAGCCCATTCCGCGAACTAGAATGTATCATTGAATTGCTTCCTTGGTTTTGTGAATATTGCTAAATAACCCATTCTATAAGAGGGATTGAATTTTTCGTATGTGAGAAGAAGTAAAAGTCGTGGTGGTCGGGGATATAATCTGACAAATGAAGTCAAAGTTAAACTGTTCAGCATATATGTCTGTGTGTTTTAACATCTCAAGTAAAGATGGCAATAATATGTTCAAAGACAATACTGTGATATACTAATACAGTAATATCAAATAGCTACACTTATCCCAATTCAAACTGTTAATGATGCATCTGGACAAGACGTACCTTTACCAATCATCTTAAAAGGGATTAGTTAGTCAAACTGTGCTTTGACAATTGGGTGGTATGTTTTCTATGAAATGCCACATGCAGTCACCTCCTTTCACAAATTATTCCAGTTGTAAATTTGTAAATCAAATGGTTTATGGGAATGACATCTTTGTAAAGGTCAAACTGGTGTATTCTTTGCAATGTAACGTGCATCCCCTCAAACGGGACACATCTGGGCAATGTTGTGGCGTGATTCTCGCACTGGCGAGGAATGGGCAGGTGTGAAAATGCTAAATTGGACAAAACATTAATGTAGCAAATGCCTTCCCAGATGGTTTAACTATTTATTGTTTGCAATTCAGAATAAGGATTTGATTGTCTTTGCGCAGCAACTAACTTT
>CM067353.1:16410671-16585671 GCA_034190875.2 Urechis unicinctus
AAATGAATCATTACTGTACTTGATATTACGTATCCCGCCGCTCAATTGTTGTAGTATCATACCTATTAACTGGTGGACAACCTTACATGAATGCACCTGTGGCAGAAGTAGGCGTCTATTTGTTTGCAAATCAAGCGAGGTTTTATGATGGCATTTGACGTAGGTGGTGGATTCAGACTGTAGATACACAGATTGAATCGTGCCTGCGCACTTTTAGAAAACCTGGCATCGGCACCTGACACTGTACAATTAGAATAATTCATTGATGTCCGCTTTTGGAACATATTGTGACATTGCAGTGTCTGTGAGGGCACATACGTTTGAATAGATTACGTTATATGCCAATTCTCATACATTAAGGCCATCATGTGTCACCAGCTTATGACAACTGTAACAACCCAAAATGAATAAGAACACCTGGTCTGCTCCTCGTAAATCAATGATACCTGTACTTTGCGTCATATGTATATTGTGCATACATCGTACTACATAGATTGATCAAATATGTTAATGTATGGGTAAACTAGATGATTCATGTCATAATATTCATCCTGATAAATGAGTAAGCCATGTCAATCCTGCTTACAATAAAGGAAACAAATGACATGCAAACTATCTTCAGAATAAGATAAGAGGCGTACTGTGATTGTTATGGTAATTCTGCAAAGTGTTTCAATACAAGCTTTAAAATAACAAATGGGTATTTGCTTTTCCTTTCAAAAGCTGTGATGAATTATGCATCGGTGAAGTGAAAGTGGCTTAAGATATATTTTTTCTTCCTAATTGAAGATGTACATTTTTATAACCAGCTCGGGTGTGATACACGGCAAGTAATAAAATGTCAGCGCAGTATTCATATTAAAAAATTGATGACCTAGCTTGCTAATTTGGGATCAACGGTTGTACATTTATTCTGACAATTGCTATCTTGATTACATCGCCTTGTAGTCCTTCATGACACTGAGAACACACAATGTTATCAATTAATTTGTATTTATGATAAACAAGCATAATACAACGAGTCCAAGTATGTTATCAGCGCATTTTCAACGAAAACGTTGTTAGCTCCTTCAACGCCAAACACTCCGGGGGTCTAGAGACATTAGGGGGGTGGACGCTCGTGCATTATAACCTTATCATCTTATAACGGTTACTCATTAGCTGCAATGTTCCGCCATAAAATAAGTTGCACAAAATGAGCCAATTCATCACACCCGATGTGACTCTCTCGCTCATTGCGACCTGTCGGCATGTGATGCAATAGAGATATTGATGATGAGACAGAGGTGATGAAGCAATGTTGACGAAACAGTTGTGATGAGACGGTGGCGATAATGCAGTAGTGATTAGACCGTGGTGATTAAGCAGTTGAGATGAATCAGCGGTGACAAGGTGTCTGTGCAGGTGGCCGATTCCACTTACCACCACGTTATCGATGAACCATCAAAGAACCTATCACTGTACCTTAAATGGGTCATCAATATAATATGGAAACTTGTTAAATTATCTAACCATTGTTGTTGATGTTGTTGTTGTTCAAATGTAATTTACATAGCAGTACCCAAATACTAGCTGCAAGAAGTAAAAGTCGCTGGTACATCTTGGCGTGGATATAATCTGACAAATGAAGTCAAAGTTAAACTGTTCAGCATATATGACTGTGTGTTTTAACATCTCAAGTAAAGATGGCAATAATATGTTCAAAGACCATACTGTGATATATAAATCCAGTAATATAAAATAGCTACACTGATCCCAATTCAAGCTGTTAATGATGCATCTTGACAAGACGTAGCTTTACCAATCATCATAAAGAGATTAGTTAGTCAAACTGTGCTTTGACCATTAGGTGGTATGTTTCTATGGAATGCTGCATGCAGTCACCTCCTTTCACAAATTATTCCAGTTGTAAATTTGTAAATCAAATGGTTTATGGGAATGACATCTGGATTGTAAAGGTCGCTTGTTCGCGCTGTTAAACTCAGTGTATTCTTTGCACAATGTAACGTGCATCCCCTCAAACGGGACACAACTACGCAATGTTGAGGAGTGAATCTAATTTAGCAAATGCCTTCCCAGCTGGTTTAACTATCTATTGTTTACAATGCAGAGTAAGGATCTGATTGTCTTTGCGCAACAACTAACTTTAATAAAGCATCGAGCCATTGATGGTTGCGAGTAACAACTTTGTGAGCATAATATTGTTCCTTCTCTCCTGCTTATGTTATTTTACATGCAGCGCCTGCTTTAGATGCTGGTGCCATTTAAACAATGCATCGATACCTTAGGTAGATTGTTCATCGCCCTGACATTTATATCAGACGCTGTCGTATATACACATCAGACTGTCTTACCACGCGGACACTACTAAACCCCTTTACCGAGATGCCAGGGGCATTGGCAATGTGTGGATGTTCACCTCAAACAAGGATATTATGACATAATAAATATAGTTTACCCCAAACATGGACATGTCATCATGTACATAATGACATGATAAATATAGTTTACCCCAAACATGGATATAAAGACATAACAAATATAGTTTACCCCATACATTGACATAAGGACATGATAAATACAGTTTACCCTAAACATGGACATAATGACATGGCACTAGTTGACCCCAGCCCACGGGAGCGCTGAATATGGATTTACTGACAGTCAGGTAATCCGCCCTGAGCATGTGCTGATCACCTACCGAATAGACGGCTCCATCCGCCCTGATGACGTAATTCATGTTCAGCAACCACAACAATTAGGGCCATCACATTACCCCATTACACACGAATAGGGGAGTGTACACCTCATCATCTTTTACGATCACTCATTAGCTGCAACGTCCCGCCATAAAATAACTAAAAAGGTTGTACAAAGTTCGTCACACACAGTGTCTCTCTCACTCATTATTACCTGCAGACATGTGATGAGATAGAGATATTAGTGATAAGACAGTGGAGATGAAGCAATGTTGACGAAACAGTAGTGATGAGACAGTGGTGATTAAGCAGTTGAGATAAAGCAGCAGTAATGAATCAGCAGGGATATGGTGTCTGTTCAATTCCACTCGTTGTTTTAATGGAATTTACAAAACGCCAACCAAACACTAGTAGCTCACTTCAAGTAGCTACTATAACTGAAACACACATGCTCCTTCCCGATTTTACCATGAAAGAGTCTTAATTGGCAGCTGCATGTGCAACCATATTCACACTTGATACAACTTGGCGCCAGAATGAGGCTATACACAAACATGACAGGGATGGTGAAGAGTAAAGCATAGACGCTTCATTAAAGCTATCCTCAATATGTTGCTTCTTCTCAAAGTTGTATCACTTTTGCGACAAAAATACACATTTGGTTGATATAAATGTGCAATTATCCCCAGCTTCGACTGACGCATATCAGTCTAAACGAGGCATATCCCTGTATAAGATATTTCCTCTCCAATCGAAACCACCCAAATACTAATCTGCCTGTTTGTGAAGCCACTTCTCAAAATTGAATCACCGTTGAAGCATATCATAAAATTTACATCCGTTGAAGCATATCTGTCGTAGCCATTTCTCCTCTCCAATCAGAACGATGGCCGCATGTTATTGATTGGTCTTAAGAGAAGCTCCCACGGTTGGTTTCTTTTCCTAGGTAAGACATTATAACAGTGCTATATAATGTGCATGCTGAGTGGTCAATTTGAAGCTTCTATCTTAAATTGATGTTCGTCAAGAATGCAATGCACCTATCTTTTACCTACATAAAGACCCAATGTCCAAATTCTTTAAGGCCATAAAGCGACCAATCTAAACACGCTACTTTCCTGATAGCAAGGTGTACATATTGTAGCTTGGTATCCTATTGCTTCTGACACTTTTTGACATTTCTATTATTGGATGAGACATTGCAAGAAGAGGATGGCCATTATCCGTCTCCCCACACGGAAGAGAAGACTGATAATGTGAGAAGCATTACTGCCCACAACAGCTCTGGTGTGAATCGATAATTGTTTTTGATCGTGCGTTAGCTTCCTAAGTAAGGAGAGTAGGGGCTTGTTTCAGTCGGTGGTCGTCCGTGACCATTCAGATTGATTGCAGAATGAAGGACGCTGCCATTTAGCTCTCACATTTAGGGCTAATTATAAGCTGTTCTGCTCACTCACCAGCAGACATGATACAAAGCAATGCAGAAATAACATTGTTGTCCTTATTAAGGACAGCATTGCTATTCTGAGAACACACTGTCAGATGATAAGGCTGTAGATCAAAAGTCACAGGAGGAAATGGAATAATTTAATTCAACAGCCAATCAATCACTTATATCCAGACGTTCGAGTTTCCGACTCAAAGAACATAATGGAAACGAGCAACGTAGGTAGTAGACTGCTTGATGAAAATATTGTTGTTGACATCACGCTGAACAAAGATGGCGATAAAGGAAATAGATAATCCATATGATGTAGTCATTTATTATTCATTAAAGAGCTAGTGGCTGATGTATTTACTGTTAGGCAAGTTGTAGTATGCAACATACGACAGATCATTATATTTATTTCGTCAAACCGATAAATATGTAAGTTAATATCAGTAATCGTTAGGCATCATAACAACTCAAGTGAGACATTTCAGTTTTAATTCATAGACCTTTTTTGAAAATTAAATATCCATGGCAAGGCGACTTAAGCAGGGCGGTCCGTTTGACAACACATAAAGCTCTGTGCGTTTTGCAAAACAAATGGCATAAAGTATAAAGTGACACTGGTTTGGGCTCCGGGATCGTAGGGTGGCTTAACCTGGTATTGCCCATCCACGTTACCGAAGCAAGCAGGCAATAAAACGAAGCATGTCTAGTTCAGGTAAAGGGAAAATGGGTCCATATAACCAAGGGAGTGAGCCGTTAATCTGATTTAACTCCACTTAAGACTGTTTAACTATGCTGGCTTAGGTAGGTTAATGGGCAATAATTCAGTGCTTAGTACTTAAGTAAACGTTCATGCTGGACCGGTTCCCGGGCTTGAGGTATGTAATCGTCATATTTATGGCTTGGAATCTCTGTTTTGGGTTAGATATATTCATTCGCGAAAACTGAGAATTCCAATAGCCAAACACTACATTCAACACATATGAATCCATGCTGTTGCAATATTTAAAACTCTTTTGAATTAATTTTATCATACTTACGTTCACCTGATACAACACGCCGTTATGCAAATTGACGTTTCCATGCAATGCACCTCGTTGACTAGGTTAGATATGATGTAAGGCAATCATACTTACTAACTAGCTATGCACAGTTTATCGGACAGTATGACGCATTTTCACTGTGTTCTCTCAGGATAATCAGTGCTGTCAAAGTGACTTCAAATCTATCACATCGCCCTTACATAGAATTGGTTCTTGTGTAAACGAGCAGGGGTGTGATATACCTACGGCCATCAGCGGAATATGCATATCAGTAAATGATATAAATCAATTAGCTTCTGGTTGATTAATTGTCAATACGAAATTGCAAATGACAAAATATATTGTTATTTATACACGAGTATATACCTATGGATATTATTCTCATCATTTCACCTGCCAGAGGACTACTATCATTACACTGAAGACCATTTATTGTATCCTATACAGAAGGCCAAACTGTCATGTAGCGGCATATGTTGTTCATACCATTGTGTAAATGTAATAAGTAGGTAGAGACGTTTTAAAGATATATGTCAAGCACAACAGCGCTTCACCAGACAGTGGTACGATAATATATGGACTAATGAGAAACACAGAGCAATATGTCATGTTATTTTCTTGGATATATCGCCCAATGCTACCGTTCATAATTGACCAACGGGCCACTTTGTATTTTTGGGACAATATTAGATCAAACATTGAGAAGGTGCTAGTTTAACAATGCCAAACAACACGTTGACAAATCGCTTCAACACCTGTATATGCTGCGTGCATTGTCAACGATATTTACTGTTGCATCCATTGAAAAGAGCATCGTCTTTGATCATGGGAGCTCATTTCAATCATTTTCTTCGTAATATAGCTATACATATGAATAATGTGCATGTTTCTCCACATTGCGTCCATAGCCATTCTGGCCATTGCATTCCACACGTATAGCATTCTTCCATCTCTTTAATGATGACATGAATAACAGAATTATTGTTCAGAACAATTAAAAAATGTCCTCCGCTGGCTGTTTTATGGTGCTATCACATGTCAACTTGTCAACCATTCTGATAATGGTGCCCTTGGTGGGATGCAAACCGTCGCAATCATAATGACATATGGATTTAAGTTGGTCATTTAGTCGTTATCATGTATATTTTGAAAAGACTGTGTGACCCATTATCTAATGTTATCTGTTTCCATCACTTCAACAACAACTTGTGTATTGCTTTTTTGAAACATTCTAGATATTACAATCAGACAAGACGCCCAAAGTTACTGCTTAGTTCCTTTGTTAATGTAGCACTTTATCATTGACTTAACTCCCGTCGAATATGCATTGCTTTTGCTATAATATTATGTCCCGGTTGGATACTGGTATGGACTCTTTGCATGATACCATGGGGCATAGGTCATTAACATTACCATTATTATGCGTCAAGGCAGTGCGTCCCCGGTGGCTACAGCAGATGAGCAGCACACTGTGTGGTGCATAGGTTGGCCACTTTCAATATTAGTTTCATGACACTTCCTAGCCCCGGTAGCGGATGGATGGCCAGAGCAGAAAGAGTCATTGTTCAAGCCGAAACATATTAGGGCTACGAGATTTGAAAATTTAGAAGCTCTTTTGAAAGGGTCCAATGTTATTCGCGCGGAAATATCTTCGAGGGCAGAAATGTAATAACCTGTTGTACGAGGGTATATCAGCCATTAGCGTATCCTCTAGATTATTGATATCTTCGGTAAATGAGTCAGCTGGTAATATGTGATGCCATCTTCGTTCAACTCTCTCTGGTGCTTTGTTCAGTGTTATATACGCCTATGATATCATCTGTTATGATATCACCTGGTGCCATCTATACGGTATCGCACTGGCGTTGCTCAATAGCAGTAGTACATTTACAAATAGAGAACTCGAATCGGCACGTTAACAATTTTAACCATATCATTCATCGTTGTGCATATTCCACAGATAACAAGGATCTCACATATCATGTCTAGGCGTATCTCACACCAAGTTGTCATGAAGAGGAGGACCATATACACGTCTAGAATACCAAAAGGAGCTAGTCAGGAGTTGATACAGATGCCATATACCGAGGATAAGTAGAACAGCGCCAAGGGTTAAACAACGGATCAGATACGGTAACATCTAACGTCGTCTGTCCGCATGATCCGTGGTTGTGATTATAACATTACTCGTTCTGTCAAACTTTCTGATAGCTTGCTTAATATATAAATATATCCACTACGAATTACCTTCAGTTGGTGAAACTCAATTCCAGGAGACGAAAATGGACGCCTATTGTGTCGCACCATACCAACAGCACACGCATTACAATTACTCGGCTACTGACGTGCATTTGCACAGCGACCGACATATGACGTGTGTCACTGTACGACGTTTTACGGTGAGTATAATTGACTTGCAAAACGTAACCTGATAGACACATGTAGGTGAACAACTGATAGACACATACAGGTGAATAACTGATTGACACATACAGGTGATAAACTGATAGACACATACAGGTGAACATCTGATAGACGCATACAGGTAAACATCTGTCCGAAATCGTGCAACTGTTATACATAGCCTCATATACATAGCCTATTAATGACCTTCAGGCATGTTAACGCCAGTGTGCGAACATGCTGCATCCAGGGAGCTCCCAGGTATGTCAAATGCCAGCAAAATAATCCAGGACATGGAAAGCAGAGATCCTGGTTGCTGTGCGCTACTGTTACGACAATTATATAAATTTGTCCAGGCATAAGTGCATGCTGTCGTACCCCAAGGTACCCTTAACACGCTATACAAATATTGACTTGTATGGTCCATTAGCGCAGGCTTTTATATGTTTGCGATTTTATGCCATATGACAGCTGTGATGCTGGTGATGTACTTCCTTCATTTGTCTATAGTTGCGTATACACACGCACATATATATATATATATATATATATATATATATATATGTATATGTATATATATATATATATATATATATATATATATATATATATATATATATATATATATATATATATATATATATATATATATATATATATATATATATATATATATATATTGAGCACACGAGGTCAACTCATTTACATTGAGTTATTACAGGCATCGTTGACAAGGACAGGGAAACGTCTGCGATATTTGATGTACCTGGGCTTAAACATGCCTGAACATCGTATCAAAGTCAGGCCGTTGACACGAATAATTTGTCCGTTTTCGGACACTAGTTCATCTGTAAGTATCTCTTCTTCTTAAAAAGGATATTATATTCCACGTCTTAATACGTACAGTGACGCGCGTCATAAATCAGTAGCTATACGAAGCTACGTCAGTTACCAAGAGATTGCAAGGCGTGCGCGGATGGGATGGTGCCACACAGGAGCAGGCTGCCATCCTTCCTGACCGGTATAGAGTGAGTGACACCAACTATAAGTAATTCATGGTGGATTAGATACAGCAATTGAGTTGACCTAGGAATTAGGGGGATAATCTATGAACGTGTGAAATAACCATGTTATTTCTATGAGCAAATTGACCACGTCATTCACACTGCTTCTGTCATCAATCTAATTGCACGGATTGATGAGGTTTGTGAACAAGGCTCTGCTGTCATAATTTCCATTACATTATACAACGGTTTGCTTGAGCAGGTTCGGCCAAGCTGAATATTTCCTCGTTTGTGATTGACGTCTTGGCCACTTGGACACGGCTGCTCGCATACCAGCATGCCTTGCTGTAGTGCCAATAAAGGGCAGCGTTATGATTCCTTGTGCCACAGGACTGGTAGGTGCGGATGACGTCAAGCTGTCCCCTTATTGTAACATTATCATTCCACGACATAAACTCCAATTGCCCAAATATAATAGTATATAAGCACTACATTGACGCCAAGTGCTAAAGATCGAATTGTTTGCATCGAATTGTATATCCTCTCAGTCTCATGAGGAAATATATGACAATTTGTAGCCATGTTGTTCCCCAGACGGAGTGGTCATGACCAAAGCATCCTAATGGTAAGATAGCAGCGTGCAAACACAGCCGTCTGTAACAAGGAATGTGCCACGAGGTCGGTAACACAGGCTATACCGTGAGGTCTGTAATATAGGTTATCCTGCAAGGCCTGTAGCACAGGTCATGCCGTGAGATCGGTAACACAGGTCTATTGCGAGGTATGTAACATAGGTCATACTGCCTGCGAGGTCTGTAACACAGGTCATACTGCGAGGTATGTAACACAGGTCATACTGCGAGGTATGCAGCACAGGTAATGCCGTGAGATCGGTAACACAGGTCACGCCGCGAGGTAAGAAACGCAGGTCACACCGTGAAGTCTGTAACACAGGCCACATCGTGAGGTCGGTAACACAGGCTCTACTGCGAGGTATGCAACACAGGTCATGCTGCGAGATCTGTAACACAGGTCATACTGCAAGGTAAGTAACACAGGTCATGATGAGAGGTATGTAACGCAGGTCATTCTGCGAGGTATGTAACACAGGTCATGATCAGAGGTATGTAACACAGGTCATACTGCGAGATCTGTAACAAAGGTCATACTGCAAGGTATGTAACGCAGGTCATACTGCGAGATCTGTAACAAAGGCCATACTGCAAGGTATGTAACGCAGGTCATACTGCGAGGTATGTAACGCAGGTCAGACTGCCAGGAATATAACACAGGTCGTGATGAGAGGTATGTAACACTGGTCATACTGCAAGGTATGTACACAGGTCATACTGCGAGATCTGTAACACAGGTCATACTGCAAGGTAAGTAACACAGGTCATGATGAGAGGTATGTAACGCAGGTCATTCTGCGAGGTATGTAACACAGGTCATGATGAGAGGTATGTAACACAGGTCATACTGCGAGGTATGTAACACAGGTCATACTGCGAGGTATGTAACACTGGTCATACTGCGAGGTATGTAACAAAGGTCATGATGAGAGGTATGTAACACAGGTCATACTGCGAGGTACGTAACACAGGTTATACTGCGAGGTATGTAACACAGGTCATACTGCGAGGTATGTAACACAGGTCATACTGCGAGGTATGTAACACTGGTCATACTGCGAGGTATGTACCACAGGTCATACTGCGAGGTATGTAACACTGGTCATACTTCGAGGTATGTAACACAGGTCATACTGCGAGTTATGTAACACAGGTCATACTGCGAGGTATGTAACACAGGTCATGATGAGAGGTATGTAACGCAGGTCATTCTGCAAGGTATGTAACACAGGTCATGATGAGAGGTATGTAACACAGGTCATACTGCGAGGTATGTAACACAGGTCATACTGCGAGGTATGTAGCACAGGTCATGATGAGAGGTATGTAACACAGGTCATACTGCGAGGTATGTAACACAGGTTATACTGCGAGGTATGTAACACAGGTCATACTGCGAGGTATGTAACACAGGTCATACTGCGAGGTATGTAACACTGGTCATACTGCGAGGTATGTACCACAGGTCATACTGCGAGGTATGTAACACTGGTCATACTGCGAGGTATGTAACACAGGTCATACTGCGAGTTATGTAACACAGGTCATACGGCGAGGTATGTAACACAGGTCATGATGAGAGGTATGTAACACAGGTCATACTGCGAGGTATGTAACACAGGTCATACTGCGAGGTATGTAACACAGGTCATGATGAGAGGTATGTAACACAGGTCTACTGCGAGGTATGTAACACAGGTCATACTGCGAGGTATGTAACGCAGGTCATATTGCGAGGTATGTAACACAGGTCATACTGCGAGGTATGTAACACAGGTCATACTGTGAGGTATGTAACACAGGTCATGATGAGAGGTATGTAACACAGGTCATACTGCGAGGTATGTAACACAGGTCATACTATGTAACACAGGTCATGATGAGAGGTATGTAACACAGGTCATACTGCGAGGTATGTAACACAGGTCATACTGCGAGGTATGTAACACAGGTCATACTGCGAGGTATGTAACACAGGTCATACTGCGAGGTATGTAACACAGGTCATGATGAGAGGTATGTAACACAGGTTATACTGTGAGGAATGTAACGCAGATTATACTGCGAGGTATGTAACACAGGTCATACTGCGAGGTATGTAAAGCAGGTCATACTGCGAGGTATGTAACGCAGGTCATACTGTGAGGTATGTAACACAAGTTTTGCCTTGAGGCGCATAAGGAACAATTCAGTGTTAACATGATTATGCTTCACTTGAGACATTATGTTACCTCGCAGCTAGCCGGTGATAGTGGTCGGGATAACAGGTAGGAAACACGAAGGTTCTCTAGAGGCACACGGATATTCGATAAGTGATTACAGGAACTTGGGTTATCTGGTAATCACTGATCCAAAAAGTCGAAATACTCGCTGCGTATTATCATGCATACTAACATAGTACAGCAGGGGGAAGCGAAATTCCCATGGTCCCCTCAAACGGGACACAACTACGCAATGTTGAGGAGTGAATCTAATTTAGCAAATGCCTTCCCAGATGGTTTAACTATTTATTGTTTACAATGCAGAATAAGGATCTGATTGTCTTTGCGCAGCAACTAACTTTCATAAAGCATCGAGCCATTGATGGTTGCGAGTAACAAATAATATTGTTCCTTCTGTCCTGCTTGTGTTATTCCACATACAGCATCTGCTTTAGATGATGCTGGTGCCATTTAAACAATGCAACAACACCTTAGGTAGATTGTTCATCGCCCTGACATTTATATCAGACGCTGTCGTATATACACATCAGACTGTCTTACCACACGGACACTACTAAACCCCTTTTTCGAGATGCCAGGGGCATTGGCAATTTGTGGATGTTCACCTCAAACAAGGATATTATGACATGATAAATATAGTTTACCCCAAACATGGACATGTCATCACGTACATAATGACATGATAAATATAGTTTACCCCAAACATGGATATAATGACATAATAAATATAGTTTACCCCATACATTGACATAAGGATATGATAAATACAGCTCACCCAAAACATGGACATAATGACATGGCACATCTAGTTGACCCCAGCCTACTGGAGCGCTGAATACGGATTTACTGACAGTCAGGTAATCCGCCCTGAGCCTGTGCTGATCACCTACCGAATAGACGGCTACATCCGCCCTGATGACGTAATTCATGTTCAGCAACCACAACAATTAGGGCCATCACCTTACCCATTACACACGAATAGGGGAGTGTACACTCGTGCATAATTACCTCATCATCTTTTTACGATCACTCATTAGCTGCAATGTCCCGCCATAAAATAACTAAAAAGGTTGCACAATATTCGTCACACACAGTGTCTCTCTCACTCATTATTACCTGCAGACATGTGATGAGATAGAGGTATTGGGGATAAGACAGTGGAGTGATGAAGCAATGTTGACGAAACAGTAGTGATGAGACAGTGGTGATTAAGCAGTTGAGATGTAGCAGCAGTAATGAATCAGCAGGATAAAGGTGTCTGTTCAAGTGGCCGATTCCACTTACTACCCGTTGTTTTAATGGAATTTACAAAGCAGCAACCAAACACTAGTTGCTGACTTCAAGTAGCTACTATAACTGAAACACACATGCTCCTTCCCGATTTTACCATGAAAGAGTCTTAATTGGCAGCTGCATGTGCAACCATATTCACACATGATACAACTGGGCGCCAGAGTATGGACTTTTCAATCAATAATAAATACAGACACGAGAACGAGACTATTCACAAGCATGACAGGGATGGTGAAGAGATAATGCATCGACGCTTCATTAAAGCTACCCTCAATATGTTGCTTCTTCTCTAAGTGGAATCACTTTTGGGAAAAATACACATTTGGTTGGTATAAATGTGCAATTATCCCCAGCTTCGTCTGACGCATATCAGTCTAAACGAGGCATATCCCTGTATAAGATATTTCCTCTCCAATCGAAACCACCTCAACACTAATCTGCCTGTTTGTGTAGCTACTTTTCAAAGTTGAATCACCGTTGAAGCATATCATAAAATTCACATCCGTTGAAGCATATCTGTCTAAGCCATTTCTCCTCTCCAATCAGAATGATGGACGCATGTTGTTGATTGGTCTGAAGAGAAGCTCCCACGGTTGGTTTCTTTCCCTAGGTAAGACATATAACAGTGCTATATAATGTGCATTTCTCCTGGTATGGACAGCTATAGGATGCTGAGTGGTTATTTTGAAGCTTCTATCTTCAATTGATGTTTGTCAAGAATGCAATACCCATATATTTTACCTACATAAAGACCCCATGTCCATATTATTCAAGACAAATCTAAACATATAGTCGAACACGCTACGTTCCTGATAACAAGGTGTACATATTGTAGCTTGGTATGCTATTGCTCCTGACACTTGTTGACATTTCTATAATTGAAGGATGGCCATTATCCGTCTCCCCACACGGAAGAGAAGACTGATAATGTGAGAAGCATTACTGCCCACAACAGCTCTGGTGTGAATCGATAATTGTTTTTGATCGTGTGTTAGCTTCCTAAGTAAGGAGAGTAGGGGCTTGTTTCAGTCGGTGGTCGTCCGTGACCATTCAGATTGATTGCAGAATGAAGGACGCTGCCATTTAGCTCTCACATTTAGGGCTAATTTAAGCTGTTCTGCTCACTCACCAGCAGACATGATACAAAGCAATGCAGAAATAACATTGTTGCGTACGTAACGCACACCGTGGACGGTTGCCTTATTTAATACTAGTGTTTAAGGACAACATTGATATTCTGAGAACATACTGTCACAAGATGTGGCTATAGATAAATTGTCACACATTTTGATTCAGCAGTCAATCAGGCACCAATATCTAGACGTTCTAGTTTCCGACTCATAAAACATAATGGAATCGAGCAACGCAGGTAGTAGCATACTTGATAAAAATATTGTAGTTGATATAACATTGAACAAAGATGGCGACAAACGAAACTAAGCTAATCCATATATTGTACCAATTTATTATTCATTAAAAAGTTAATGGATGATGTATTTACTGATAGGCAAGTTTAAGTATGCTCATCGATGAGTCAAACCGATACATAAGTAAGTTAATATCAGAAAACGTTAGGCATCATAACTTTTCAGTTTTAATTCAAGATTGTGAATATTAAGGATTTGAGGTTTTCTATAGAGAGGCGACTTAACCAGGGCTGTCTGTTTGACAAGTGCATATGGTACAATAAATGGCATTTAGCATAAAGTGACACTGGTTTGGGCTCCAGGATCGTTGGGTGGTTTAACCTGGTATTGCCCATCCACGTTACCGAAGCAAGCAGGCAATAAAACGAAGCAAGTCTAGTTCAGGTAAATGGAAAATGGGTCCATATAACCAAGGGAGTGAGCCGTTAATCTGATTTAACTCCACTTAAGACCGTTTAACTATGCTGACTTAGGTTGGTTAATGGGCAATAAATCAATGCTAAGTACTTGAGTAAACGTTGATGCTGGACCGGTTCCGGGGCTTGAGGTATGTAATCGTCATATTAATGGTTTGGAATCTCTGTTTTCGGGCTGGATATAATCATTCGCGAAAACTGTGATTTTGATATCCAAACAACGCAGTCAACACATATGAATCCATTCTGTTGCAATATTTAAAACTCTTTTGAATTAAGCTTAGATTTCAATAACAAAACATGGATTATTTAGCAGAGACAAACCTTCTCGGTACATAAGGTAATGTCAATTATGACATTAGCGGCGTGTTTTAATTAACGGACGACAGCGAAAAACCCCACATCTTCAAGTGAAGTAAGTTTAGGGTAATTCAGTTATCTATTACACCCCCCCCCCCCCCTAACTACCAGTACCAACAGACTGCCTAGCTAATGTATTCAAAAAGAAGAGGCATTGACATGGATTAAGATATTAATTGTAACAACAACGAAACTAAACGATGACCAAAACCCTATGTCAAACTATGCAAAGTTTGTCGGACAGTGTGACGCATTTTCCCTGTATTCTCACAGGCAACACAGCGCTGTCAAAGTGACTTAAAATCAATCAGATCCCCTATACACAGAATTGGCTCTTGTGTAAACGTGTGAAACCATCAGCGGAATATGCATATCTGTAAATGATATAAATCAATGGCTTTCTGTCAGATATGAGCTCATTGTAGAATTGCTTGTCTTGGAATTGCCCAGCCATGTAACTGACGCAAAGGGTAATAACATGAAGCAATCCAATTCGGGTAATTGGCAATGCAAGGCTATTGAAACTGTCGAAGATGAAGAAGACGTGAATCGTAAATCTTCCTTAACGCCACTTATAATCGTGTACTATATCGGCCTACACGCGTTTGTGAGTGAAATATTCAGAGTTTATTCAGAGATGGAAAGTAAAATTGATTACCGCTATTGAAAAGAATGCAAACATGATTAATTTGCGTGGTTTATCTCCAAACATAGAATTAAGTTAAACGAAAGCAGGACAATATGTAGTAACACATATGCCATTGATTAGAGCCTATGATTTTGTTCAGCAGCAATTTTACTTGTTTAATGCAATCTTGATGCGCATGTATGCAACAAAGTCAATGGGTCAGATAAATGTGCAGCAATTCTGACGCGACGACAACGGCTGTACCTCCCGCCTGCCTAGAAAGGTTTGAGCATTAGCAGGAATTTCATAGATCCACAAATTGTACAGAACGCATCTGAACCCCTTCCAAATAGGTTGCCATTTCATTACATATATTTTACTTGCAATCTGTGGATCTTCATCTTTTCACCTGCCAGAGTTATGTTATGCATCACCATAAATGACTTTGTTACTAATTATGCTAAATAAGCGGTGCTGGTATGGAACCAATGCTGTGGGAATACTTTGATCAGTCCAGCATAATACCGATCCTGTCGACTTCCATATGCTCTGTAATCAAAGGCTTTGGCTTTGTACTAGTATAAGCCTCCCTAAAGTGAGATACATATCTTCGCTGTAATTCATTTGCATTAAATTATTTATGAGACAGGAGCCTCGTACGAGTTGCATTGCCAGTACGTGACATCACAAATATTTATTTTGTTAAAAATGACGTGGCAGAAAACAAGGCCCCTGTGTGTAAAGGAGTCTCGTATATCATTTTCACCGCGACATAATGCCACACGTACCGAGTCATTTGTAACCATCACGGGATGAATCCGCCAAGGAACAAAACACAACGAAATGTTAATGGCTGCCGTAACAATATAATTGCTTCTCTGTTAGAAGGCGGTCGACAGAGGGACTAGCAAGTCTCTATAAAGTTACGTGACGTGGCAGTGTTTTATGCATGTCGATAATAAGACATGGTACGAGAGAAGAGACGCCACAGGAAGCCTATTATAGAGGTGTGACAACCGCCCCCTTCCCCGCCTTATTGGTTTTCTTGTTTGAGGTTTTGCTTACTGCCCTCAATCATATGATGCCCAGACCCGATGCGTTAGTGCCCATGTCAAAAGGCGCAAGAATGACATCGGTCTTATAATGCTTAGATCAACAGAAATGCAATTGCTATCTGCTCATTTCACTGTCTAATAGCAATTGACTGATGTGCGGATTTGTTATAAGTATTAGTCACCTACTCACAATGCTTTGACAAATCTACATACTCCTTCAGACACTTTGTATGTTTTTCTTATAATATTCACAATATAATTACACCCAATTATGGAAAGACTCATGACACATGGCAGGATATATCTTGCTATACAGGTTATTTAATGTAGAACAGTTTTATTCATTTGTATTTTATTTTTGTAACTTCTATACCACAATAAATATACGTATGCGCTCCATTATATCAAAGATAGACATTACAAAGAGGAAGATATACCGACGCACAAATGGTATTAAAATACTGTATCCCCATACGCAACGCAATCGTTTAGCGCATGTTAGCTAAAGACAAAAACATAATTAATGATCAATGGTAACGCTGCAGGACCAATCTATCCCTATCACTTGACAAAGGTAATGTGCAAAGAGAAGTCGCAATGTGTCCTGCTTGATCAATTCTAGTTTCAGGGACCAAAACCGTTACCTTCCCATCCCGTAGCCACAGTCTCTATATCGAGATATGCGTCGAGATCATACGAGATCAGTATTGATTGATATTGACTTCATCCTATATCTTCGTTATCATATATCAGCAGCTATGCAGCGTTATGGATATTTTGGTGTCAACGCTTTGTGCTATTTGGAATCGTACCATTGGTTTGTATGTGGGAGAAAACAGATATTGTTTTCGAAGCACTTCGAATAACGACCACAGGTGTGAGATTGCTCTCATCGTAGCAGTATACTTATTGGAAAATGTGATGACACGCCGTATTAGCACCACCCAACTACCTTCTGGATAATTAATTGTCGATATGAAATTGAAAATGACAATATGTTTTTTGTAAGGAGTTTTTCAATGATGTTATCGGGATCCATATTGCGTGCCGTGTCTAATATTTATTGTGTAAGTCTAATATATTATGTCCTTATGAAGACAATAATACCTAACCCGGCAACCAATGACACAACTGATGTCCAACTGGTTATGAGCAAGATTGTTTCAATCGGCAAATGCGAAGGAGTCACGTTGATACGGACGGTAGGGCAGAGGATCAGAGGATCAACTTGGTCCTAGAACCGCCAACCTCTGCTCCCCCTCCAAACTGGGCGGTGCTAGCCGGAAAACTGATTGCAAATTACGGGATATGTAGGATTTGCCGCATTTCTTGCAAAAAGCCACACTGAAGCCGCATCACGGTCCTTGGTGTGAATGAGCACAACCCAGCGAGTCTGTTCCCAAAGGTCTTTTCGTACAGAGGACCCAGACCCCTTGCTGCGTATGCCATCCGCTAAAGGCTAGTTTGGATAACATGTCTATCTTTTTGGTTAGAGTCTTTGTTGCCGAGCAGTCATCAATAATCTACAGGGTAGCCTCGCTTTTAAATCTATGGTTGATAGCACTCAAGTAGTTATAGAGGGACGCTCCCCCGGATCAACCACGTACACCTCTGAATCAGACCGCACCCATGTGCGCGACTGATAGGCCACGTCGAAACGGGTGGTAGGGCAAAGGATCACAATATGCTCAAAGGCACTGAAGAAGAGCCCAGCGGGTCTTTAAATTAGCTCGAGCATGAAGATGGTTTTTCCGCATCCAGTCTGCCCACAGCCAATAGCCGAGCCAGGACCAATGTAAATAAGCCTGCCATCCGTAATGTTAAGCAGTGTATCCATTACAGCATACATACAGACGTTCAATGCACCAGCCGCTTTTTTATGATCTGAATGGTGACACCCTCAGACGCATTCTCTCCACGCCTGCCACTGCCTTGGAGCTGGTCGTCGTCATTCATCCTCTAGTCATGCAACAGGGCGTATTTGCTGGTTAGTTACTCTCATGGGGACACGTCTGCCAATGCCAGGTCTTTTACAGCTATTGCAACACTGTGGTCTCATTTACTCGTTGCGGCAAAGCTTCTTTGCCTTATCCCACTAGGGATAGCCTCTCATGCCCTGGGCATAGAGTTGGTTGGGGATGAAGCTCTCAATTGTCACCTCGACATTTGCAATATTCGGGTTGTAGAACGACTCTGTCTTGATGGCAAAAGGGGTTGGGTCCACAGTATGTCACTCTTATTGTGTGGAAGATTCCTGTGACGGCGCACTCGCTCATAGTGAATCGGTGTACCAGTTGCGGATCGTGCAGGCCAGCTCTGGTTAGGTGACCATGTCATACTCCAAGGAGATGCCATCGAGTGTAATTAGCGCTGGTGTCACACAACGCGTAAATCACACGGCTGTAGTCGTTGAATGTGAGCTCAAACTCAGTCTGTCACCAAGTGCACTCTGAGAGAAGGGCATGTGGTCCTCAAGGAGTTCAAATGCCAGTCGGATATAAAATCGGTTGCTATAGGCATCGGCTTTTGCCTCGATCATCCTGCCCCCACACGTATCTTAGTCACATTTCCGTCATCTGATTTGTCAATGCCCTGGTACTGGGCGTAAGCTCTCTCCTGTGCAGTTCGCTGTAACATCGATGTCATCGATGGACATGACCTAGTTACCAGAAATCGTGATTGCTGTTTTCTTAACCACAGCTCAACCAAGGTTTTGTACAATGTTGCGGTTGGTTAAGGTCAGCATGATTGTAGAGGCCAGCCTGGACGTCCTCTGCACCTAGATCGGGGCAGCGGATCAGCAGTTGTTGGTTTTGGTCAATGGTGCTTGGGTTGTTTGTAATAATCACAGACTGCTGCACGCGCTTTACCCCAAGTGGTTCGCGTATCCTGCGATATGGGTTTAGCTAGCGGCCGTAAATAGTAGACATGTTAACAGTTGAACTATTACAAATATATCTTTAATACAGTCCCGTGGGCTTTGAGAACTGAGCATATGACAGTGAAGTCACAGAGAAGTGGGCTACGGGAGGGAAGGTCCCTATAGAGGATGATGTGCTCCCTGGGGACACAGATGCCATCCCTCCTGGGAGGTCATCGCTACGGACCAGACTATACCATGCGATATTACAGAGTTGCCAGCCGGGTTAACAGAACATCAGTTGGGGTCCCAAGAAAAAACAATGTCTGAGTTACGAGGTGGGAAAAGGCAATGTCCAAGTGTGGTCTGCATGCCACTTTGGATTAAGCGGGGCCGCAAGTGGAAGCTTCTGACATGGAAGGACAATCCCAGCAAATTCCTCTCGCCAAGTACAATAGCGAAGTACGGTGCACAGCTTGCTGGGGCTCTTGGAGTGATCCCTGAACTGGCCAAAAGGCAGCAGCTGCCCTTCAAGGCGTTGACCAAGCAGCGGCTAAAGCCACAGAGAAGTTAGAACTACCAGTGAGCATCCCCAAAGTCGCGACACAGCAAGGTGGCACGGAAGAAACAAGCTCCATAGAGGGCGTTTATAACGCTATAGATGACATTGGTACACAAACAGATGGTCTGCCAAAGAGAGTCATCTGCAAAGTAAAACAGTCATAGATCCATTTGACTCAAAGTGGGGGATAGCCGCGAATGGAGTTGACAGCCCAGCCTATGGTCACGTTAATTTGCCTGGCGCGTTGGGGGTCGGACACGACCCACCTTTCTCTCGAGTGAAGCTCACCCTAGCAAAAAACAAACGTGAGCTGAGAAAAAAAACAAAATTCCTGTTTAAGTAGGTATCCCAGGTGAGCAGTAAAATTTGGTGATTTTTAGTTTATTGTTGTGTTCTAAGTTGACAACCAATTAAAATAAAATAAACACTTAAAAAAACTCACTCTTTCTTTTTCCCCATCATACCAATAACTTTGGAATATGATTTAACTTACTTTAAAAAGAAATACATATAGTAGACGATGTTTTTGCTTAATGATGCCTTTTGTTTCAACTAATTATGGAGGCTAATTATCACTGGGGTCCTTCAACATGCTCGCGCTAATTAACGGTGGCTAGCATAAAGTTACAAATGGTCTTAGTTTGAACCGTGGATTTCAAGCCATTTTTTCGTTTTTTCACCAAAGACAAAATATAAACCCATCTAACTGAATTGTCAACTTTAAAATTTCAACTGGCTGCCCTGACAAAACGAGACCACGGATTTTCAAGGTTTTTACACCAGAATAAAGATATTTTTGTGAAGAAAGATTTCCCCCTCCTCCTTAATCCGGACCGCAAACGGCGAGAAAGCGCAACTACGAAAACGAAGGATAGCTCTACTAAGATGGCGGCCTCAACAAACTCGAATTCCGACTCCGTCGTTACTCTTGAAACTCCGGTTTGTGAGGACAAATTAAAGAAGATTTTCACAGAAATCGGTAAGAAAACCATTGTAGAATATTTAATATTGTAGTATATGTAAATTATATTGCGTTATACTGCATACATTTTGAGCGGTGAAGAAATTTAGTGCGACCGTTTTCGCACTCTTCATCTGTAGTTTGGAAAACGTGTTAATCACGCTCTCTTTGGAGATTTTCGGCGATAAATATCTGCTATCATCGGAGTTATGAAACCGAACTAACCCTTCATATTAATTTACAATGAAGTTAACAGTATATATTTCATAATAACGGCCATTTATTTGTAGCAGATTAATCAAAGAAAGATATCGGCACAAAATATTAAATCTATGATACATTTGACAAATAAGAAATATTCTGGCAAATATTTTTATTCATATTTATTGTCTAAATGAATGCATGCATGATAACATATATTCTTTTATATTTTCAGATGATGATTCACAGAGAAAGTCGGAAGCCTGATTTTCGACTTTAGGTTGAGGACGACCACCGTCTCTCCCAAAGTTGCAATGTACCAATCGGCTGTTTCTTCAGGTCTATGCAATCAAGGTACGCCGGAATGCCTCATTGGAAACAGTTGTCAAATGGCTGTCACAGCTCTTTGGTGATTATCCACAACACAGATTTAGGATTCTGGTTGAGGGCATCATATCAGGATGTTCAAAATCTGAAACGAGGGAGGAATTTTATGACATTGTGGTTGACTTAGACAGTGTTGGTTCATGCTGTGACAGCCATGGATTAAGTCGTCAGAAGCTGCTTGACTTCACAACCATTGATGTGCAATGTGACATTTCCAATAGAGTGCTGCTAGAACTGGATACATTCATTACCTCAGAGATATTATCATATGAAAATTGGTTTTGTGTTGTACAGAAATTAAATTCTGTACCACATTTCAAGGATACGCGTTACATGCGCACAAAAATTCGTACTGAAAGAGGGAAAGTGGGGAAACCAGTTGCGAATAAATTGAAAGAAAGCATCAACAATAGTGTGCGAGAACATGGTGGTCCTTGCAGAACAGCACCTGATGTTAACATGGTAATGGAGGGGTTAACAAAAAGTACAGAAAGCTGTAGTCCGAAGTGAAATATGTTATTTAACTAAAGTTCACGGTGAGAAGGACAAACGATTGGTTATGAGGCACTTAAAGAAGACTTGAAAACAGTACTAACCTCTCTTGCACTGCCTGCAGTTCCAGTCATTCCTGCCCTTCCAATACCACCCACATCAAACAGTGTTGCCAATGATAATGCATCTGGTCCCGAAACCAATTGATCCCATCTCTAGAAAATATACCACAAGCAGTGACAGTGACACTGAAATGAACCAATCATCTCATTTTGATGGTTCAGATAATGGGGAAGTTAGTGGCGTTGTTGTTGAACTTAATGGAATTCCAAACTTTGCTAAGCAGGGTATGACTGTTGCAGTTGCACATACTGAGCCAGTTGAGCGCTATTTTCTTAGGCAAGTAGTTGACATTGCAGATGGCGACAAGGCCACCATTCAGTTAATGCAAATGGGGTATCAAAGAACTTTTCAATGGCCAGATGTTAATGATATTGATGAAACAGAGGCTGTTTGTTTTTGCCTGGGATTTTGATATCATCCCTAGTGGTAGAAGAGGCAGGTTGTGGACGTGACAGAGTTGAACAAAATTGAAAAATTTTATTTGAAATATAAGGGAGAATATTTTGATGTTTAGGTTAAGGGCAGTCATTTAGTGAAATGTAATATACATGTACATGTGCATTTTGATAATCCATGTTAGAAAGTTTTATACTTACTTTTTGCCACTTTCTTCAAATTGATGCTTGGCCTAGTAGGAAGTCCAGTATGAATGAGCGCGATAAGTGCCTTCTCGGTGAAAATTTGACCTCCACATAAAAATAGAAATCTTTGTTTTGAAAAGCCCTTGATGCTGTTTTGAATGTACAGTTAGATACAAAGAATAAGTCCTGAAAAATTCATTTTGATACCTTTGGTAGTTGCAAAATGTTTGGCACGGCAAATTCTATCACTTTCATAACTGTTTTGTATTTTTGTAAAATCATACACCAAATGCTTGTCAATTTATACTTCCTTCTGTACTACTTGTAAGTGTACTATGTTGATTGTAAGTTTGTATACTAATAGATACATCCTTAAAATTGCATGCAATTATCTTGTATCAGTAATTTTGTTATTATTTTCTGAAGTTAGGTGATTTACGGCTAGATTGGTATAAGTCAATTTTGCCTCTGGGAGCATATTAAGCATATACGTAAAGTCATTTCCCATTAATTGAAGACCCTGACAAAAATAGAGGTAGAAACAACTTCCCTCTGATATAGGAAATGTGAAAAAATTGGCATCCAGGGGTAAATTGTTCAATTGAGCACCCTCTCAAATATGCCCGAGGCCATTTGATTTTTTCAGCGCTCATGGTGAGAAATGCATTTTTGGCAATTTCAAGGAGCTTTTTTGAAAAAGTATGAATCCCATAGCCCTGATAATTAAGATTCTTATTGTCCAGGGCCCATATTCCAGGAAATTACATTCAAAATGGAGATTAGGGGCTTTACCTGCATTTTGGAGTGGTGACAAAAGTGCTTTTTTCCATTTTTTTTTTTCATTTCGGCCGTTTTTGCTCAATTTCGAATAAAAGGCACAATTTGCTTATTTTTCATCCAAATTGGAAAAGAGAGGTACCATTTCCTTAGAAATTCAATTTTCTATCTGATGAAACACATTAATACACCATTTATCTACCATGTAAAAATCACTTGGGATACCTAGTTTAAGTGTAGTATGGACAAGTAGAAGTGGACCAGAAGCACTACTTTCTATGCTACTATCGGAGTGTAATGGTGGGCTGGACGTTATGAATTTTCGCAAGTAACATTAATGAGTGGCATCAGAGAGTTTAAGGCATTGTCGCTGCCAAAACACGTCGCACAATAGCCTTATGAATTGCGAAAATAACAAGTACACTATTTAATCAATGTCAAATTGATAAATAACCCGGTCTTTGAAATACCTATCGAAAACAGTTCGCCTCAAACAGCGTACACGCAGGTTGCGATCCTCGATCATTCATTTCCGCACCGTGGATGGTTGTTTTAGACGGTCAATAACTGACTGGAGCAAGGAAACTGGCCTGGGGTCGACATTAACATTTTTTGGCATGTCAGGGGCATGTGAAGGTCTTGGACAAAGAGTTTATAGCTACGCTAAGCTGCGTGAAGATTATGAAACTACACGAAAGACAACCCCATCTATGAAATCAACAAAAGCACATGGGACTGTTGATCCAACGTCTCGGGGCTCGGTGGCTGTTGAAGATATGGAGTCATCTGATTGGTTGAGGCGAGTACAGCTCCAAATTAAGCAGAGAATTTCACGTGGTTTTAAGAGACGCTATGACAAGACGCTATGACCAAACGCTATGACAATACGCGTCGGCTAACAGGTGGCGTCTTCACATATTTCCTCGGGCGGAAAGCTTGAGTGAGGGATCTTAGAAAAGCTATTAACTCTTTAAGAGGTACAAAAACGCTGGATTTCTATGACCCTAACCTTGAAACCACGAATGCGCTTTCACGGTGGTGGTAGGCGAGGATATTATATCAAGTTGGCGGGGGTACTCTTTTGCTGCAGAACCTGAGAGTCAATATGTCAATCCAGTTTGGAAACATTGTAGACTATACAGCCGGCATTGTGCGTTAAAGGGCTCACCTCTGTAATTGTTATCTTGTATATAAGTATATCTTGAACACAGTTTGTAACCTCGGTACAGCGAGTCGTTGGATTATGACTTTACAATATACACACATTCTTCTGGTTGAGGGTGTGCCAAAAAGGCATGAGTGGATTACTGTGATCTTTGAACTTTTATACGTGAAAACGTAGAACAAGTTCACAGATAGATTTGGTTGTACACATTCGAGCAATGATGCGGCCTGCATTCCTACCCAGACCTGTTTTCAACTATTAATCCACTAAGTATTGCAAAATCAGCAACAATTACAACACAAACACATTGATCAACAATAACAGTACAAACACATTGATCAACAATAACAACACAAACACATTGATCAACAATAACATCACAAGCACAGTGATCAACAATAACATCACAAGCACAGTGATCAACAATAACATCACAATAACATCACAAGCACAGTGATCAACAATAACATCACACAGCACAGTGATCAACAATAACATCACAAGCACAGTGATTAACAATAACATCACAAGCACAGTGATCAACAATAACATCACAAGCACAGTGATCAACAATAACATCACAAGCACAGTGATCAACAATAACATCACAAGCACAGTGATCAACAATAACATCACACGCACAGTGATCAACAATAACATCACAAGCACAGTGATCAACAATAACATCACAAGCACAGTGATCAACAATAACATCACAAGCACAGTGATCAACAATAACATCACAAGCACAGTGATCAATAACATCACAAGCACAGTGATCAACATCACACGCAGTGCAGTTATAAATAGAACATCGACTGGTCTAAATATCCCCTGTACTAATCGATCTCCTCATTTAATACCATGCACATAAAATAAGGCGCCATGGAGGGCATGGATATTTCTTCGTGCAATGCCATCGCTCCACCCAGATGGCATAACAACCAAACCAGTCCCAGGCACCTGCTTTGAGAAAATATACATCCCCCCTTCATATTTTAGGGATGAGTGCTTAAATCATAGAGGGAATCACCTGTACATTTTAAAATCAATTCTATCCTGGCCTCCGCGCTCGACACATCTCGCCCCAGTATTTAATCACAGAACCACCTAACATTTTAATCAAAGCTAAATTAATAACTATCGAGTTTCTTCTTAAACCTGCGTCTGCAGTTCAAGTCTTCTTTCATCAACTTAAAGTGCTGCACCAGACGAAACGACACCGATACGCATCACCTGCCGATGTCAATATACCCGAGGTAGAAGGCGTCAACGATATCGTGTCTACCCTGTAACTTGATGGAGCTAAAAAAACGGTAAAGAAATACCCTGTATGGGTTTGCAGAAATTATATTTTTTTTTGTATTGCCGTCTTTTTCAAAGGAATAAAAAACAATATTGAAAACTGTTATCCTCAAGCCACGAGTGAGAGACACTGAAGCAGAAAGTAGACACCTAAAAACGTTAAAGCGAGTGTTGATGTCAATGACTTTAAGAACTACAGAAGAATGACTAGAGTGTATTTCTAGTCTTCCAGCTCATTTGAGGAAAACAACAACCTGGTGACAAGATGCTCGTGATGCGTCTCGACATCTGTGTTCTTTATTTAATGATATTCTTTGCATTCATACAAGCAGGTTTGATTAGGCAAAGCGGACAAAATGGGGAGATATCAAAGTTGACGAGGCAGAAAAGGGGAATTCACTCTTCATCAGCCCCCGAACTGACAGAGGGGCATAATAACATACGACGTCAGCAGGGGGCGTCAGACATGGAGAAACTGGTAAGTACGGTATATCACAGCTATAAAGGTAAAGGTAATTATTATTTTGATGCGATGAGAGTCATCATACTATAATCTAGAATGCCAGCATTTTGCTTATTGTGCAACATCTAAAATATGTTGGTACAGGTTTACCACCATGAGTTGGCCAGCCTCGCCGTCGACTATAGCTTAGCCTGTGTGGCACTACCTGGTCATCCTAATCGATCAAGCTATCCGTTCCCGTAAATTTGATAATTATTGCAATAATTATGATGATTGGCTGGTTATTAAAAGATTGACCCAAAACATCGTCCACTTGTGAATGTAAGGCATTTTGTGTGTGTTAAGATTGTCAGATATCAGCCAGAGCTTTTATGCTGCACGCCCTGACCAGAATGCCACCGCAGCTATGCTTCCGTGGTTCCGCGAGTCATTGGATTATAACTATTCGACCGACACATGTTCTCATGGCAAACAGTGTGCCCATTACAAACGAGTAACGTTCCTGTGACCTTTCAACTTTTAGCATGATATTCAGCGTACCGTAGGAAATATCAGCACAAATGCACATATAGAAATGTTTCGTTTAATCCTGCCTGCTATAACCGCTTCGGCAAGAGTCAGTACGTAGCTAATGTGTAAGATAATTGTCGGTTTATAAAGATGGTGTGGGCACTCACCCAATACATTGGATGCGCCAGTCATATATGCCCTGAGCTTGTCACGGAAAATGGCATAACATATAATACCCGTTTCGTGGTCTGCAACTACGCCAGAAGGTATTTTGCTGCTCATCAGTACAGCTTCACCTATATTGATATTCCAAAATTTTGAAAAGAATATGTACTTATTGTAGACCATTTTAGCTGTATTTATCAACCTGTGATCCTTTTTCGGCAGTGACAAGGTTGAGGGTTTGGGTAGACCGTTTGAGAGAGGAATACCGTGTTCTGCATGCAGAAACAAGCTGGGCTGGTGTGATGAAGGTCTCTGTGTTGTGAGTATTACTTTTCCTGCTCGGATGTTGAACGCTGCTATTGGTAGGACAATTTTATCAAAGTCATATTTATATCTGCTGAGTACATAGAAAGTATTTATACCCCTTCATACACCCATATTAATCACCATCGTTACTGTTTGCCGTTCATTGATAGATCGTTTTGTTTTTGATGCAGCAAAGTGCAATGCCACTGACCTGCGCTGCTGTAAGTATATCCCATTATCCTTGTGATGTAGAACGACTTCTGCCAATCCATTCACATCCAGCACTGAATGGCGCTTTATGTTACAGCATGTTCCTTCTCGGATTGTCTGAACGGAGGCACGTTAGACATAGCAACCTGTAAGTGTTACTGTCGTGACGGGTATACAGGCAACCAATGCACAGGTGGGTTTTAGGGTGTATGTGTGCATGGTGGGGATTAATTTGGCTATTATACTTCGATTTATATGTGCGGAGTAATGATTCCCAATTGTAGGGCTTTTGCTGACATATAATGAGTCTCAGAACTATCATATATGAAGATCTACTTAACATACACGGTTTGTCGTTGGTATGCAGACCCTGTCGGCGGTGTTATCACTCTGCCCCCGTATGGCTTCGCGCTCGTTGCTCTTGCTGTTGTTGTGATCTTGGCCGCAGTAATCCTGTGCAGTTGCATTTTAATTGCGTAAGTACGATAAGCTGGGTATACCAACGGTTAATCTCATCAGTGAATGCTGAACAAACTCCTGAATTATGGTACACATATTTCAGGAGAAAATGAGCAGCTACGCAGAGATTGGAACACAAGATGACCAATCAATGGTGCAAACTAGTGTTCTAAAAATACGCTATACAACACCGACTGGAACAATAGAATGTTACTATTAACAGAATATTACCGTTAACGCTTGAGAGAGATTCATATATGGCATTATCACTCCTAACTAGAATGCAAATATTCTTCTTTAGTAGCAAATTTCGATGCTTGCCTTTAAACATTGCCATGCCAAAAGAGCTCTGTTACCATAAGTTTATATAACCTGCTGTTTTGATACAGTCCCTGTGGAGGCTCTTGCAGGTTACTAGCTATCACATAACATGGGCTTATTATCGTATGATATCAACCCCATTCGGATAGATGTACTTTTCAGTAGTGCGACAAGTTCAACGATTTGATTTATGATATTGCTAATCGCAATACAAATTGATCAGTGATAATGTATAAGTATTAACATAGCCGTTCGCCCGTTGCACCAGTTACTACACAGCTGTGCAAGCAGGCCACGTGGCATTTATCTGCCACCGTGTAATCCTACATTCACCATGGAATGTCAATAAATATACTGAGTAGTTTGTCAATTTGTTTACAACTGTATTATGACAAAGGTAGTTAACATTTATAACTCTTTGCTCAGTGGGTCATACAATCTGGCACGCAGAAGGAAGTTGGTATTGACATCCTATTCTCAGAAATCCTGGCGTCAAGTCTTGGTAATAGGATTGATGAAACTCTTGGACTGAAAAAAAAAGAATATGAAATTAAGCTTGTCATCATTATCCGACCAATGTTGCCACTACTGTGGTAATCTGTATCTATAGAATACTACTGGATTCGGCATTACTTGAAAATAGGGTTGAGCATTTTGTGGTGCTATGTCACCATTTATTAAAGGCAAGGTTTTAATGGGCAATCAAGGAATGTAAACAATCAGAATGCAACTGAAGTCGTTTACATATATGAATGGAAGACCTAACTTGAGGTTGGAGAAAGAGGCATGCAGTCGAAAAATTGCGTTAATTGCTTATGTAGTTGACATTATGATGCAACGAGCGCAAGATCTGGAGGATTTCGCTTAAGTTCACTTGTGTGGTGAGAACTGGGCGCATAGTAAATGAGGAGGCAGCCCATTCAAAGTAGTGCAGCTGTATAGATGGGGACGCAACAGCCAGGTGGCAGTGGCAGTCGGAATTCGAAACATGCCGATATGTGAGCCAAGGAAAACTATTAATAAATCCCAAAATAAAACCTCGTACGTGCCCAATGGAGTCTCAGTGAAGCTAGCCGAGTAACTAATGATATCTATAACTGAGCCACTAAGAATGGCACCAACAAATTGACAAAAGAGGAATTCCCAATACAACTAATGATAGCTAAAATTATACCAGTACACAATGAAATGATAAAACAGAAAATAGTATTGGTTTATTGTTTATTCTACCGGTTATTCTCAAAAAGTTCCGCATTATTAACTGAAAAAGATCAACATTCATATAATTGTACTCAGTGCTAAGGTAATGTGAACCCATTGTATGCGATATATTGATAGCATTTGGTGTTAAGTGTGGGGCCTATATATCCCACTGCTAAGCATTAGTAGCCCACCTGTCTGAAAAGGAGACATGAATGTGTAATACATTGCTTAACAATAACCCCTATGCGTGACGAATATTGCTTTGCCTAAGGGATATCTCCCGTAGTAGGCCACTTACCAGCAAAACGTAGGATTGACGGCAATCTAGCATTCGTAAATAACTGAAGAGTTCTACCATCAGACTATTATTGTTGATGTTATGTTATCCCGAAAAAATAAAAGTGCCAAAACTTGCCCGATATGATTTTCGCGGTGTTTACCATTTCACGCATTTGTGATATGGTGCTATAAATCATTGTTGTACTAGCTACGGTGTTTCCGGTTCCTAGCAAATACATATCAGAAATAGCAAATACACACTGCCCGTCTTTAATTGCTGCTGACAGTAGAGGTATGATAGTTAATCCAATGTCCTCGTCATTGTAAACTGATTGTTATATTGATGCCCAATAACCGATGGCGTCCCTCGGAAGAGTAGTGGAAAAATTACGGCAGAGGTGATCAACGTCTGTTAAATGAATCATTACTGTACTTGATATTACGTATCCCGCCGCTCAATTGTTGTAGTATCATACCTATTAACTGGTGGACAGCCTTACATGAATGCACCTGTGGCAGAAGTAGGCGTCTATTTGTTTGCAAATCAAGCGAGGTTTATGATGGCATTTGACGTAGGTGGTGGATTCAGACTGTAGATATACAGATTGAATCGTGCCTGCGCACTTTTAGAAATCCTGGCATCGGCACCTGACACTGTATAATTAGGATAATTCATTGATGTCCGCTTTTGGACATATTTTGACATTGCAGTGTCTGTGAGGGCACATACGTTTGAATAGATTACGTTATATGTCAATTCTCATACATTAAGACCATCATGTGTCACCAGCTTATGCCAACTGTAACAACCCAAAATGAATAAGAACACCTGGTCTGCTCCTTGTAAATCAATAATACCTGTACTTTGCGTCATATGTATATTGTGCATACATCGTACGACATAGATTGATCAAATATGTTAATGTATGGGTAAACTAGATGATTCATGTCATAATATTCATGCTGATAAATGAGTAAGCCATGTCAATCCTGCTTACAATAAAGGAAACAAATGACATGCAAACTATCTTCAGAATAAGATAAGAGGCGTACTGGGATTGTTATGGTCATACTGCAAAGTGTTTCAATACAAGCTTTAAAATAACAAATGGGTATTTGCTTTTCCTTTCAACAGCTGTGATGAATTATGCATCGGTGAAGTGAAAGTGGCTTAAGATATATTTTTTCTTCCTAATTGAAGATGTACATTTTTATAACCACCTCGGGTGTGATACACAACAATTAATACAATATTAGAGCCCTATTGTCAGCGCAGTATTCATATTAGAAAATTGATGACCTAGCTTGCTAATTTGGGATCAATGGTTGTACATTTACTTTGACAATTGCTTTCTTGATTACATCGCCTTGTAGTCCTTCATGACACTGAGAACACAAAATGTTATCAATTAATTTGTATTTATGATAAACAAGGATAACACAACGAGTCCAAGTATGTTATCTGCGCATTTCCAACAAAAACGTTGTTAGCTCCTTCAACGCCAAACACTCCGGGGGTCTAGAGACATTAGGGGAGTAGACGCTCGTGCATTATAACCTTATCATCTTATAACGGTTACTCATTAGCTGCAATGTTCCGCCATGAAATAAGTTGCACAAAATGAGCCAATTCATCACACCCGATGTGACTCTCTCGCTCATTGCGACCTGTCGGCATGTGATGCAATAGAGATATTGGTGATGAGACAGAGGTGATGAAGCAATGTTGACGAAACAGTTGTGATGAGACGGTGGCGATAATGCAGTAGTGATTAGACCGTGGTGATTATGCAGTTGAGATGAATCAGCGGTGACAAGGTGTCTGTGCAGGTGACCGATTCCACTTACCACCACGTTATCGATGAACCATCAAAGAACCTATCACTTTACCTTAAATGGGTCATCAATATAATATGGAAACTTGTTAAATTATCTAACCATTGTTGTTGATGTTGTTGTTGTTCAAATGTAATTTACATAGCAGTACCCAAATACTAGCTGCAAGAAGTAAAAGTCGCTGGTACATCTTGGTCGTGGATATAATCTGACAAATGAAGTCAAAGTTAAACTGTTTCAGCATATATGACTGTGTGTTTTAACATCTCAAGTAAAGATGGCAATAATATGTTCAAAGACCATACTGTGATATACTAATCCAGTAATATCAAATATCTACACTTATCCCAATTCAAGCTGTTAATGATGCATCTTGACAAGACGTAGCTTTACCAATCATCATAAAGAGATTAGTTAGTCAAACTGTGCTTTGACCATTAGGTGGTATGTTTTCTATGGAATGCTGCATGCAGTCACCTCCTTTCACAAATTATTCCAGTTGTAAATTTGTAAATCAAATGGTTTATGGGAATGACATCTGGATTGTAAAGGTCGCTTGTTCGCGCTGTTAAACTCGGTGTATTCTTTGCACAATGTAACGTGCATCCCCTCAAACGGGACACAACTACGCAATGTTGAGGAGTGAATCTAATTTAGCAAATGCCTTCCCAGCCGGTTTAACTATTTATTGTTTACAATGCAGAATAAGGATCTGATTGTCTTTGCGCAGCAACTAACTTTCATAAAGCATCGAGCCATTGATGGTTGCGAGTAACAAATAATATTGTTCCTTCTGTCCTGCTTATGTTATTCCACATACAGCGCCTGCTTTAGATGCTGGTGCCATTTAAACAATGCAACGATACCTTAGGTAGATTGTTGATCGCCCTGACATTTATATCAGACGCTGTCGTATATACACATCAGACTGTCTTACCACACGGATACTACTAAACCCCTTTACCGAGATGCCAGGGGCATTGGCAATGTGTGGATGTTCACCTCAAACAAGGATATTATGACATAATAAATATAGTTTACCCCAAACATGGACATGTCATCATGTACATAATGACATGATAAATATAGTTTACCCCAAACATGGATATAAAGACATAACAAATATAGTTTATCCCATACATTGACATAAGGACATGATAAATACAGTTTACCCCAAACATGGACATAATGACATGGCACATCTAGTTGACCCCAGCCCACTGGAGCGCTGAATACGGATTAACTGACAGTCAGGTAATCCGCCCTGAGCATGTGCTGATCACCTACCGAATAGACGGCTCCATCCGCCCTGATGACGTAATTCATGTTCAGCAACCACAACAATTAGGGCCATCACATTACCCCATTACACACGAATAGGGGAGTGTACACCTCATCATCTTTTACGATCACTCATTAACTGCAATGTCCCGCCATAAAATAACTAAAAAGGTTGTACAAAGTTCGTCACACACAGTGTCTCTCTCACTCATTATTACCTGCAGACATGTGATGAGATAGAGATATTGGTGATAAGACAGTGGAGATGAAGCAATGTTGACGAAACAGTAGTGATAAGACAGTGGTAATTAAGCAGTTGAGATAAAACAGCAGTAATGAATCAGCAGGGATAAGGTGACTGTTCAATTGGCCGATTCCACTTACTACTCGTTGTGTTAATGGAATTTACAAAGCAGCAACCAAACACTAGTTGCTGACTTCAAGTAGCTACTATAACTGAAACACACATGCTCCTCCCCGATTTTACCATGAAAGAGTCTTAATTGGCAGCTGTATATGCAACCATATTCACACTTGATACAACTGGGCGCCAGAATGAGGCTATACACAAACATGACAGGGATGGTGAAGAGATAAAGTATCGACGCTTCATTAAAGCTATCCTCAATATGTTGCTTCTTCTCAAAGTTGTATCACTTTTGCGACAAAAATACGCATTTGGTTGATATAAATGTGCAATTATCCCCAGCTTCGACTGACGCATATCAGTCTAAACGAGGCATATCCCTGTATAAGATATTTCCTCTCCAATCGAAACCACCCAAATACTAATCTGCCTGTTTGTGAAGCCACTTCTCAAAATTGAATCACCGTTGAAGCATATCATAAAATTCACATCCGTTGAAGCATATCTGTCGTAGCCATTTCTCCTCTCCAATCAGAATGATGGCCGCATGTTATTGATTGGTCTTAAGAGAAGCTTCCACGGTTGGTTTCTTTCCCTAGGTAAGACATTATAACAGTGCTATATAATGTGCATGCTGAGTGGTCAATTTGAAGCTTCTATCTTAAATTGATGATTGTCAAGAATGCAATGCACCTATCTTTTACCTACATAAAGACCCCATGTCCAAATTCTTTAAGGCCATAAAGCGACCAATCTAAACACGCTACTTTCCTGATAGCAAGGTGTACATATTGTAGCTTGGTATCCTATTGCTTCTGACACTTTTTGACATTTCTATTATTGGATGAGACATTGCAAGAAGAGGATGGCCAGTATCCGTCTCCCCACACGAAAGAGAAGACTGATAATGAGAAAAGCATTACTGCCCACAACAGCTCTGGTGTGAATCGATAATTGTTTTTGATCGTGTGTTAGCTTCCTAAGTAAGGAGAGTAGGGGCTTGTTTCAGTCGGTGGTCGTCCGTGACCATTCAGATTGATTGCAGAATGAAGGACGCTGCCATTTAGCTCTCACATTTCAGGCTAATTATAAGCTGTTCTGCTCACTCACCAGCAGACATGATACAAAGCAATGCAGAAATAACATTGTTGTCCTTATTAAGGACAGCATTGCTATTCTGAGAACACACTGTCAGATGATAAGGCTGTAGATTAAAAGTCACAGGAGGAAATGGAATATTTTAATTCAACAGCCAATCAATCACTTATATCCAGACGTTCGAGTTTCCGACTCAAAGAACATAATGGAAACGAGCAACGTAGGTAGTAGACTGCTTGATGAAAATATTGTTGTTGACATCACGCTGAACAAAGATGGCGATAAAGGAAATAGATAATCCATATGATGTAGCCATTTTTTATTCATTAAAGAGCTAGTGGCTGATGTATTTACTGTTAGGCAAGTTGTAGTATGCAACATACGACAGATCATTATATTTATTTCGTCAAACCGATAAATATGTAAGTTAATATCAGTAATCGTTAGGCATCATAACAACTCAAGTGAGACATTTCAGTTTTAATTCATAGACCTTTTTTGAAAATTAAATATCCATGGCAAGGCGACTTAAGCAGGGCGGTCCGTTTGACAACACATAAAGCTCTGTGCGTTTTGTAAAACAAATGGCATAAAGCATAAAGTGACACTGGTTTGGGCTCCGGGATCGTAGGGTGGCTTAACCTGGTATTGCCCATCCACGTTACCGAAGCAAGCAGGCAATAAAACGAAGCATGTCTAGTTCAGGTAAAGGGAAAATGGGTCCATATAACCAAGGGAGTGAGCCGTTAATCTGATTTAACTCCACTTAAGACCGTTTAACTATGCTGGCTTAGGTAGGTTAATGGGCAATAATTCAATGCTTAGTACTTAAGTAAACGTTCATGCTGGACCGGTTCCCGGGCTTGAGGTATGTAATCGTCATATTTATGGCTTGGAATCTCTGTTTTGGGTTAGATATATTCATTCGCGAAAACTGAGAATTCCAATAGCCAAACACTACATTTAACACATATGAATCCATGCTGTTGCAATATTTAAAACTCTTTTGAATTAATTTAATCATACTTACGTTCACCTGATACAACACGCCGTTATGCAAATTGACGTTTCCATGCAATGCACCTCGTTGACTAGGTTAGATATGATGTAAGGCAATCATACTTACTAACTAGCTATGCACAGTTTATCGGACAGTATGACGCATTTTCACTGTGTTCTCTTAGGATAATCAGTGCTGTCAAAGTGACTTCAAATCTATCACATCGCCCTTACATAGAATTGGTTCTTGTGTAAACGAGCAGGGGTGTGATATACCTACGGCCATCAGCGGAATATGCATATCAGTAAATGATATAAATCAATTAGCTTCTGGTTGATTAATTGTCAATACGAAATTGCAAATGACAAAATATATTGTTATTTATACACGAGTATATACCTATGGATATTATTCTCATCATTTCACCTGCCAGAGGACTACTATCATTACACTGAAGACCATTTATTGTATCCTATACAGAAGGCCAAACTGTCATGTAGCGGCATATGTTGTTCATACCATTGTGTAAATGTAATAAGTAGGTAGAGACGTTTTAAAGATATATGTCAAGCACAACAGCGCTTCACCAGACAGTGGTACGATAATATATGGACTAATGAGAAACACAGAGCAATATGTCATGTTATTTTCTTGGATATATCGCCCAATGCTACCGTTCATAATTGACCAACGGGCCACTTTGTATTTGGGACAATATTAGATCAAACATTGAGAAGGTGCTAGTTTAACAATGCCAAACAACACGTTGACAAATCGCTTCAACACCTGTATATGCTGCGTGCATTGTCAACGATATTTACTGTTGCATCCATTGAAAAGAGCATCGTCTTTGATCATGGGAGCTCATTTCAATCATTTTCTTCGTAATATAGCTATACATATGAATAATGTGCATGTTTCTCCACATTGCGTCCATAGCCATTCTGGCCATTGCATTCCACACGTATAGCCTTCTTCCATCTCTTTAATGATGACATGAATAACAGAATTATTGTTCAGAACAATTAAAAAATGTCCTCCGCTGGCTGTTTTATGGTGCTATCACATGTCAACTTGTCAACCATTCTGATAATGGTGCCCTTGGTGGGATGCAAACCGTCACAATCATAATGACATGGATTTAAGTTGGTCATTTAGTCGTTATCATGTATATTTTGAAAAGACTGTGTGACCCATTATCTAATGTTATCTGTTTCCATCACTTCAACAACAACTTGTGTATTGGTTTTTTGAAACATTCTAGATATTACAATCAGACAAGACGCCCAAAGTTACTGCTTAGTTCCTTTGTTAATGTAGCACTTTATCATTGACTTAACTCCCGTTGAATATGCATTGCTTTTGCTATAATATTATGTTCCGGTTGTATACTGGTATGGACTCTTTGCATGATACCATGGGGCATAGGTCATTAACATTACCATTATTATGCGTCAAAGCAGCACGTCCCCGGTGGCTACAGTAGATGTGCAGCACACTGTGTGGTGCATATGTTGGCCACTTTCAATATTAGTTTCATGACACTTCCTAGCCCCGGTAGCGGATGGATGGCCAGAGCAGAAAGAGTCATTGTTCAAACCGAAAACATATTAGGGCTACGAGATTTGAAAATTTAGAAGCTCTTTTGAAAGGGTCCAATGTTATTCGCGCGGAAATATCTTCGAGGGCAGAAATGTAATAACCTGTTGTACGAGGGTATATCAGCCATTAGCGTATCCTCTAGATTATTGATAGCTTCGGTAAATGAGTCAGCTGGTAATATGTGATGCCATCTTCGTTCAACTCTCTCTGGTGCTTTGTTCAGTGTTATATACGCCTATGACATCATCTGTTATGATATCACCTGGTGCCATCTATACGGTATCGCACTGGCGTTGCTCAATAGCAGTAGTACATTTACAAATAGAGAACTCGAATCGGCACGTTAACAATTTTAACCATATCATTCATCGTTGTGCATATTCCACAGATAACAGGGATCTCACATATCATGACTAGGCGTATCTCACACCTGACGTTGCAGGTGAATGAGTCAAGTTGTCATGAAGAGGAGGACCATATACACGTCTAGAACACCAAAAGGAGCTAGTCAGGAGTTGATACAGATGCCATATACCGAGGATAAGTAAAACATCGGCAAGGGTTAAACAACGGATCAGATACGGTAACATCTAACGTCGTCTGTCCGCATGATCCGTGGTTGTGATTATAACATTACTCGTTCTGTCAAACTTTCTGATAGCTTGCTGAATATATAAATATATCCACTACGAATTACCTTCAGTTGGTGAAACTCAATTCCAGGAGACGAAAATGGACGCCTATTGTGTCGCACCATACCAACAGCACACGCATTACAATTACTCGGCTACTGACGTGCATTCGCACAGCGACCGACATATGACGTGTGTCACTGTACGACGTTGTACGGTGAGTATAATTGACTTGTAAAATGTAACCTGATAGACACATGTAGGTGAACAACTATTAGACACATACAGGTGAATAACTGATTGACACATACAGGTGATAAACTGATAGACACATACAGGTGAACATCTGATAGACGCATACAGGTAAACATCTGTCCGAAATCGTGCAACTGTTATACATAGTCTCATATACATAGCCTATTAATGACCTTCAGGCATGTTAACGCCAGTGTGCGAACATGCTGCATCCAGGGAGCTCCCGGGTATGTCAAATGCCAGCAAAATAATCCAGGACATGGAAAGCAGAGATCCTGGTTGCTGTGCGCTACTGTTACGATAATTATATAAATTGGTCCAGGCATAAGTGCATGCTGTCGTACCGCAAGGTACCCTTAACACGCTATACAAATATTGACTTGTATGGTCCATTAGCGCAGGTTTTTATATGTTTGCGATTTTATGCCTTATGACAGCTGTGATGCTGGTGATGTACTTCCTTCATTTGTCTATAGTTGCGTATACACACGCACATATATATATATATATATATATATATATATATATATATATATATATATTGAGCACACGAGGTCAACTCATTTACATTGAGTTATTACAGGCATCGTTGACCAGGACAGGGAAACGTCTGCGATATTTGATGTACCTGGGCTTAAACATGCCTGAACATCGTATCAAAGTCAGGCCGTTGACACGAATAATTTGTTCGTTTTCGGACACTAGTTCATCTGTAAGTATCTCTTCTTTTTAAAAAGGATATTATGTTCCACGTCTTAATACGTACAGTGACACGCGTCATAAATCAGTAGCTATACGAAGCTACGTCAGTTACCAAGAGATTGCAAGGCGTGCGCGGATGGGATGGTGCCACACAGGAGCAGGCTGCCATCCTTCCTGACCGGTATAGAGTCAGTGACACCAACTATAAGTAATTCATGGTGGATTGGATACAGCAATTGAGTTGACCTAGGAATTAGGGGGATAATCTATGAACGTGTGAAATAACCATGTTATTTCTATGAGCAAATTGACCACGTCATTCACACTGCTTCTGTCATCAATCTGATTGCACGGATTGATGAGGTTTGTGAACAAGGCTCTGCTGTCATAATTTCCATTACATTATACAACGGTTTGCTTGAGCAGGTTCGGCCAAGCTGAATATTTCCTCGTTTGTGATTGACGTCTTGGCCACCTGGACACGGCTGCTCGCATACCTGCATGCCTTGCTGTAGTGCCAATAAAGGGCAGCGTTATGATTCCATGTGCCACAGGACTGGTAGGTGCGGATGACGTCACGCTGTCCCCTTATTGTAACATTATCATTCCACGACATAAACTCCAATTGCCCAAATATAATAGTATATAAGCACTACATTGACGCCAAGTGCTAAAGATCGAATTGTTTGCATCGAATTGTATATCCTCTCAGTCTCATGAGGATATATATGACAATTTGTAGCCATGTTGTTCCCCAGACGGAGTGGTCATGACCAAAGCATCCTAATGGTAAGATAGCAGCGTGCAAACACAGCGGTCTGTAACAAGGAATGTGCCACGAGGTCGGTAACACAGGCTATACCGTGAGGTCTGTAATATAGGTTATCCTGCAAGGCCTGTAGCACAGGTCATGCCGTGAGATCGGTAACACAGGTCTATTGCGAGGTATGTAACATAGGTCATACTGCCTGCGAGGTCTGTAACACAGGTCATACTGCGAGGTATGTAACACAGGTCATACTGCGAGGTATGCAGCACAGGTAATGCCGTGAGATCGGTAACACAGGTCACGCCGTGAGGTAAGAAACGCAGGTCACGCCGTGAAGTCTGTAACACAGGCCACATCGTGAGGTCGGTAACACAGGCTCTACTGCGAGGTATGCAACACAGGTCATGCTGCGAGATCTGTAACAAAGGTCATACTGCAAGGTATGTAACGCAGGTCATACTGCGAGGTATGTAACGCAGGTCATACTGCGAGGTATGTATACAGGTCATACACAGGTCATGATGAGAGGTATGTAACACAGGTCATACACAGGTCATACTGCGAGGTATGTACACACAGGTCATACTGCGATACTGCGAGGTCATCTAACACACAGTCATACATGTAACACAGGTCATACTGCAAGGTAAGTAACACAGGTCATGGTCATGATGAGAGGTATGTAACGCAGGTCATTCTGCGAGGTATGTAACACAGGTCATGATGAGAGGTATGTAACACAGGTCATACTGCGAGGTATGTAACACAAGTCATACTGCGAGGTATGTAACACTGGTCATACTGCGAGGTATGTAACACAGGTCATGATGAGAGGTATGTAACACAGGTCATACTGCGAGGTATGTAACACAGGTTATACTGCGAGGTATGTAACGAGGTATGTAACACAGGTCATACTGCGAGGTATGTAACACAGGTCATGATGAGAGGTATGTAACACAGGTCATACTGCGAGGTATGTAACACAGGTTATACTGCGAGGTATGTAACACAGGTCATACTGCGAGGTATGTAACACAGGTCATACTGCGAGGTATGTACCACAGGTCATACTGCGAGGTATGTAGCACTGATCATACTGCGAAGTATATGACACAGGTCATACTGCGAGTTATGTAACACAGGTCATACTGCGAGGAATGTAACACAAGTTTTGCCTTGAGGCGCATAAGGAACAATTCAGTGTTAATATGATTATGCTTCACTTGAGACATTATGTTACCTCACAGCTAGCCGGTGATAGTGGTCGGGATAACAGGTAGGAAACACGAAGGTTCTCTAGAGGTACACGGATATTCGATAAGTGATTACAGGAACTTGGGTTATCTGGTAATCACTGATCCAAAAAGTCGAAATACTCGCTGCGTATTATCATGCATACTAACATAGTACAGCAGGGGGGAGCGAAATTCCCATGGTCCGCTGCACACTTGGTGCAGTAATAAAGAGGTCCCTTGGCTAATCTGACAAGTTAATGTGCTTAAAGTACAATACAAATACTCATGGTCAATCCCGGGGAAATATGGACGGTGTGCGGGTTGAGGAACGAGTGGCTGGTTCTTACAAATTCACTTCTAGAAAGGCAATAAGCAAATGATTTATGGAGTTTCATTGGGCATTTAACCTGCGACATCAGACGCTGGGGTCGTACTATCTGCACATCTAATCGGCTTGTACGAACTACCAAATGTAACGGATCACGAACCATATTGTTATTTGCATCAACAAATGGTTTATTAAGAGGAAGATATATTCCAAAATGCTGCTCACAAGTGATTCACGTCCTTGCTACGCATGCCGCTACATCTCATTTTGCAATCCAAGCGGTATAATCTGCCAACGTCCCAATTTAACTTGCTCGAAAGCCGCCATAAGCGGATAAATACCTCCCTAGGTAAGCATAACGTAAAAGTGGGCTCACGATGTGACGGCTCACAACAACATAATCATGGAATATGCTGATTGATATCGAAGGTCAGCTCGTTAATATTGAGTTATTACAGATATCCTTGACAAGGAGAAATACCTATGGTTGTATATTGCCATTATCATGTAGCACTAAGGTCATATGCCAGATCCAGAGCGCTAGGCAGGCGGTCACGTGTCTGTGTCCCAGGAGGCTGTGGCATTTCCGGTCGGCTTGGATAGTCAGAGAAGCAAGCCTTAAGTTATCATAACGGCACATTTTACAACAACAGCATTGCTAATTTGCAATAAGTGTAATGTGACAACTGCCTTACTTTGACGAGATAGTATGAACTATGGTATGCCCTGGGGATAGGTGAGAAACACACAATAAAAACATGTACATACAAACATCGTGGCGTATGATTCTGAGTAATCATACGCTACTTAGATGATAACATAAACGGGTGGGATATGGATCACTTATCTAGACACATGCACTTATCCATTCTTTTGATCAATATATTAATGCGTCAATAAACCGCTTCCTCGTCTTTTTCGTGAGCCATGAGCCCACCAGTTCATTAATCCAGTCCATCAGTAAAGTGTATTCCTAAGTGCGATCGACATAAAGTGACATCAAAGAGCTTATAGCTTTGCTATAAGGGCTCACTCGTGTCTCTCTTTCTTTATTCAGATTTGTCGCTCGCGAGTCAATTTTCGGCAAAGAGGGCCTGATATATTTAAAACCACTTTCTCATAACTGATTCATATATATCGCAGCTCTGTAGAGTAGCATAAATTGATTTGTTATTCCTATGCTAGAATCAAAATACGTTGCTTAAAATCTTAATATATCATTTACTTTATTCTGAATATTCCAAAACTGCTTAATAATTGTCGTGAAATTTTGACAGGATCGGTACTGTTAATACTGTCATCAACATGGAAGTAAATCTACTTGTCCCCTTTTTGTCCATGATGGACTTAACTTAAATATACTGGTGTATCACATAGGATATACTGGTATTATCATACACAGAAATGAAGAGTTACCGCCCAAGTAGTGACCGTTCCCCGAAAACCTGTTAATTCATTTTGATATATTAAAACGAGTCCACATTATTGATAGGTTTACATGTAGACATACGTCAATCTTTCATCGGGCTGTATAATGCACATGTTACTGCGTTTCTACCTATGTTGGCTTTGAGAACCGTCACCGACACGTCAGGCATCAAGGTCTATGGGTGGTTGTCATCAACTGTATACAGATATTTAACACGAAATAATACATATGGCTAAAGGCACCGCGTGACCCTGACCTCTGATAAAAGCAAAAGCATCCTTTGATAGCAAAAACGAGCTACATCCAGAGTGTAATTGACTTTTTTCATTAGAGGTATTACACATTAATGCATACTAGTAATGCATCTTTTCCCTGGAGTGAAAACGACAATAACCAACTAGTTCCTGTCACATCTTATCTAATAATGGCGCCGTAGTCAGAACGAGGTGCAACAGCAGACGTGTATACTAACACAACATGACACGATTGCTACAAGACACGTCACAGTCCATCCTCTCTTAATTGAATGATTTACAGATTTAGCGAAAAAGGTATGTGGACATGGGCTGACCCGTTTTTGCCGTAAGGCTAAGTGGGCTGACAATCAAGCCCAATTTCGACTGTCACGATAGAATCATTATCACAGAAATCGCTATCACAGTGGTATGACCATAACGTGTTTGTTATCGCGATACATCAAGATACTATCCAGCTAATACCTCTTACTGGGGATTTTACGTTCAATAACTGTACTCTTTGTTAAAACATTTTATACTCTCAATGTTACAGTCTCTTTGTTAAGATATGATGTGAACCATTGCGATGGTTTTTTTCAAGCATGAAATAACACGAATATAATGGTAAATTCATTCATCAGCCATCTGCAAGCATATCATTGCGACCCGATAGGTTTTGTAAATTGCTATTGACTAAACACAAATGTTGGAAATCACCATATACTTCAGAGAAGTTCTCACAATCCTGCGCATTACCAAGAACGTTCGATACCAACAACCTGCTGTAACAGTGAGAAAGCTAATCCTGTCACCTTTTTTTACTGCACTAGTATCCGTTCGTACATGAATGTATGGCTTGTTTTTATGGCAGCCCGTGTGTCATAGACTGGCATCACGCCCAGGCATCACGGTCCCTCGACTACAGTCAGAACATTATCCACTTGCACCACTGTAACCCCCTCACAACAGACTCATCATCACTCCCCAATCCCCACTGTCACCACGATGGATAAAAAAGCGTATGTGAGTACATATACAGCAATTCGTTCACATCACAGTACCACAATACATTCATAATATAAAGGACGATACCCCGCTGTAATCGCAAATCAGCGCATAACACTGAGTTATTGCAGACACCGTTGACAAGGCGACATACTTATGATGCTATATTGTCATCATAAGGTACCGAACAGACCTTGTGCCAACTTCGTATGGCGAGCGGGTCACGTGTCTGTCTGTATTCACCTGCCTCCTGAATTAGTCGTATTGTATCTCTGGCTTCCGTAACCAGGTCATCCTATCATGGCCGTTGTGTAGAAAGACGGTAGCAGCTAGGAAACTGAACCTTGTTCACTGAGATCTTCTGAGACTGCATCGGATCCCACTTATCAGCGAAATAAGGAGCTAGTTATCATGACGGCCTGGTTTGAGTATACATCACACTGAAATGCAGAGACTATCATAGTGTGCGCTATGCCATCTGCCGCGATTGCCAATACAGTGGCGAATTCAACACCGAAGGTATCAAGATTAGTGGCATCATAACGTCCAGCCATCATTGACGCACTAATGAGCGTGAAAGTTGGGTACGGCTATGCGTTACTCGTTTTCGCCTGAACTGTCTCGGATTGGCTTTCACGGTTATTCTACATGCAACATGAATAAAAATAGTAGATATATAGTACAAACGCGACCTTATATTTATGACGTGCTGAGTTTCATGTCGGTGAATTTTGAACCACAGCATTAGTTATCTTCAGATAGCTTAAGTTGACACTGCCATACCCTGACAAGTCAGGCAGAACTCAGACATTCCCTGGGGAACAAAACCGAGAAACACGGTTTACGGAAATCGTGCATGTAGCGTTGCATATGGCCACGCTTATCTCAGTTGATAACATATACGAGTTTAATGTTGGTCACTTCTACAATGGGACTCTTCCTTGTAGTAATAAGTTACTGCATAGTTGTATATTTTGGGTCACGAGAAACGTCTCTTTTCCGTCGTCAAAGATACGATTGCATGTATAGACTATCGTGCAAGGTGGCTTACGGGAGGTGATCATTAGTACATTAGACGTGACTAGTGATATGGTCGCGAAATTCACAATTTCATCCCGACTACAGCCATTAACGCCATGGCTTCAACATCATTTCTCACTCGCTCTCCAACTTTATCTCTCACCACCTCTTATTTTGTTTCTCATTTCTTCTCCTACTTCATCTCTCACTCCCTATACGACTTCGCCTCTCATCCCATCTCCAGTCTTGTCTCTCATTCCTTTGTTTATCACTCCCTCTCTATCTTGTTCTCTCATTCCATGGTCCGGTCCACAAGGGTTCTGTCAACTTGGGTCGTATCTATATGGATCCTGTCCATAGGTCCTGTCTACACATGTCCTTTCGCCGACCTCAGTTCCATCAACGTCGATTCACGCCAACGCACTTGACAATCCCTAAGTGGCCAGTTAGCCGGTATGCTGTATTTAACCCGATAAAAAATCCCAGAGGGTTATGATCTCTGACGATAAGAATGAGTAGTATAGAAAGCGGCGTTTCTGGTCCACCGATACTTATCCATTCTACACGTTAAATTATATCTTACACAGGACTTTCGCTCACTTTTGTTTTTTTTAGGGTGAGATTCACTCAAGAGAAAGTGGATTTGGGCCCAGTTGGCGCAAGTTTAGTCAGGGCTGCCATCATTTTCGTCTCTGAAAGACGGGTTGGACTCCGCCACGGCTATCCATCTTTTCGAGTTGAACAGGGTGAGCGACACCTTGATGACATGCCTTCACTACGCAGCATGTTCATCCCATGGCGGAACTGTTTCTTTGTGAACAGGGACTCTATGTATTGGTCAGGGCTACTACCTTTTGTGGCTACCTCTGAGAGGTGGGCCAGGCCAGACTCCCGAGGGGTTTCGACAGCAGCATGGAACCAGAATTTCAGCCAAAGCTTGTAGTATACCACACCTGCTGACAAGCTCCTCTAGGAGTTTCACTCGTTCCACAAGGTCATCGTTCTTACACTCAAAATCTCTCACAATATCTCCCCACTCTATTTTCTCTTCTACCAGATAATCTACATCTTCCATCTATTCTTATAAAGACTACTTTCAAGAGCTGCAATACGCTCTGCGTTTGTATTCTGTGAGTTCATTCTTTATCTGACAATTTTGTTATTCTTCAAAATGTCGTCGCCCCAATGGGATGTTTTGTAGCGGCTCATTTTCGTAAAAAAAATACTGTACAGCTAATGTTTGCATAATTCTCGTCCAGACTGTATTAGCTAGATTTTTGTCTCGTCGTAAATGCTTTCAGCTGTGTTGGCCTTGTGTGATCCAGACTGGATCACCTTTTTCATCTGACGGAACATAGATAGCTCGTCCAGAATAAGCTTGAATTCTTCTTCAGAGATCTTCCCGTTGGGAATCGCGGCAGATATATGACTTGTAATTGTGTCCAGTTTGCGCTCGGCCAGGAGTCTGATTTAGTGGTGATTCTTGGCTTTGATCAACAGCCTGCGGGTGGTAAACATTCCGGCCACTGAGAGGCGGCCACATCCCACGGCTCTTATCTCGAGTCGGAGTACAATAGACACCATGACAATGGTGGACAGTAAATCCACACCAGCCACGCCCATGCCTACGCTGGCGGACACAAGGACACCATTGATAAGGTCCAGTGTGGTAAGCCCACGGCGGTAGTGTTGTGAAGAGCACCTCGTTGTTCCCTCTCATTCTCCAGCTGCCTTTGTAGCGGTGTAATCTCCCCAAGGCTAAATAACTGGATCACTCCCTGGCTCAGCCTCATGAGGTAGCTCAGTCACTGGCTCATGAGGCAGCTCAGGATATATCGATGCCGTCGCAACGGTTGGTTGTCGTTTCATACCGAGTCCATAAGTCTACAAGTCAAGTTCAATTAGGAGTGACACAATTGAACAGATCGCTCCTCTGTTATGAGTGGTTGTATAAAAGTTAACAACATTGCTTTGTGCTAGCTGTAAAGGTTGGTGGAATGATATTACTGCAGTTCCCATTCATAACAGGAACGACTGTTATAGAACCAGTATCAGCGCCCACACCAGAAGACAACTCCATACGAATGATCTTACCACTTGATAACATGGTATGTCCACAGATTCTGTCACGTGAGGTCTGACCCCTGGCCCCATCACCAAACTACCTCTCATATTCTCTGCCAAGGGGGCCACTTGCTTCCGCCCAAATAGTATTAAGGGGATTCGTCCGTGAGTCTACATATTGTGTCAAGTCCCTGTGCTGCAGTCCATGTTTGTCATCAACATACCTTTTATTAGCAGCATCCTTTGGTGATGTTGGGGCTCCGAACCGAAGGATTTTATCATCTCTGATTTCAAGGTCTCCAGCCACAGTACCGCCAGCTTAAGCCATTTTTTGTGAGTCACCAATAGTCTTTGTTGGATATTCTGAGAGATCGGATTGAGTGCTCTCCTTTTTTTTGTCTTGTTTGCAGAGATCCTCGTTTCGACATCTTGTAAATTCAAGGATCCCATGACACGCTTAAAGACAGGATTAGGGATTATTGTGGTTATTATATTACCTCTAAGCACACAACTTCGCGAAGCGTAGTGGGCGCACCATCTGGCATGTTGTGCGTGGTACTGACTTGATAGAGGTAGACATAAAGTTGTAGGGCCGATCACCCGTGTCATCACCTGCATCAATCCACCGCCTACCCAGGCCGTCATCAAGACCCAACATAGTCAACACAGGAATTGTGAGGGTAATAACCCCATTTATAGCATCAGCTTCCAACCAAACATCTAATGCTGTAATCTGCTGCTGAAAAGGCTGGGGTTTAAGTGGAGGGTTTCTCCTTTCCAAGTAGTTTCTGACCTCCATGTAATCCGCAACATTAAAAGTAACACCATTAAAGTTACACTTCATTTTAAAAACACATGCGTTGATTCACTTACAATGCTTCAGCATAGTATATTGAGCAGTTTGGTTACAAATCTATCAATACTCAGGAAGAGGCCCTGTTAGGCGAAAACAATTTTGTCAACAGCGATGGAAGATCTTTCAAAGCTGATGTGACCAGCGCTTAAGTTGTTCAGGACTGGTTTAGCAAACCCACCAGCTGTGGCAAAACCAGGCGCACTTTGCTGTGTGATGCGCAACGACCGGCTGCGGCGTTTCAGCCAACGACCATATAAACGCTGAAAACCCATTCATACGCTCCGTGTTCAGCTTCCATGTGTACTAGCGAATGAGGCTGCTTCTGACCGAACTGCAGGATCCCCTGCCACAGGACAATGCGCAAGACCCCTTCGACAACCCCTACGATAAGTAGGCTTTCCAGTGGGTCAGATGTGAGATTTTTGCTCCTGGAAACAGCAACTGGCGGGTGTGGGGGTGGGGGAACAGTTCAGTTCTGTTATTCAGTCCTTTACACCGCCCTTGTCAGCAGGAGCCAGTGTTGTTGCCGGTGTCGAGGTCGTGCTCCCACCTGTCAATGCCAGGACCAGGGTTGAGACTACCATCCCAATCGCACTGAGGATGGAAGCGATTGTAATGCCCAGCTTTCAGAACAGGGTGTGGATACGCTCGGCTAGCGTTGTGTCTTGGTGAAGAATTCTGTTGAGTGTCTCCCTGGTGGGCGTGTTACCAGGAGTTGGGGTTTGCAACATGCGTGACCCAAGTTCACGGTTTACAGCCTATGGCTGACGTGTTTCTTACAATTCACCATGGGACATGGCATGGAGTGGTTTAGAAACAATAAGAGGCCCACTTTGCTAAAGGCTTTTGTTACTCTGTGAAGCCCAAGCCACTGCGTCATTTGCCAGGAAGACGAAGTCGTTCTACAAGCCGAAGTTTACAAAGGTCGAGGCGACCATTGAGGGTATCCCTAACCAGCTGTATACCCAGGGCATGTGCGCCTACCAGGAGTAGGATGAGGCGAAGAAGGCCTTTGCGGCAACAAGTAAACGTGACCCAAGCGTGGCAATGACTGCCAAAGACCTAGCAATGGCTGACGTGTTCTTAAGTGAGTTATTGACCAGCAAGTACGACTTGTGGCTCGACCAGAAAACGACGACCTTCTCCATGGCATGGAGATATGTCTGAGGGTTTCACTATCCAGATGACAAAAAAGACAGAAGCAGTGGGCGCGTTAAACGTCTATATGTATGTGGTTATGAACGCACAGTGGAATATTAAGGATGGCAGGTTCGTTAACGTTGTCTACTAAGTGTGCGCATAAGCCGGCATGTTTGCAGTTTAGATTTCCAGATGGCCCTGGTTCAGCCATTGTTTGTGGCCAGACTGGTTTTGGAAAAATCCGTCTTCATGCTCGATCAACTTGAGGGCGATTCAATCAGACCTACCAGGAACTGGGCTGGGTGTAGGAAGAACCAGACGTGTATATTAGTGATCCCGGCGAGTGGCTCCATGACTACTTCAGGGCTTTCTACAAGCGGTTTCAGGGTGAGCCCACTCTATACATTATTGTCCACTGCTAAAATATAAAGCACTGGCCAATAAAAAGTTGCCGCCATGCACAGCAAGGTGTCTTGGTCCTGACCCAAAAGTACAACTCTATGCTGACGGATCTACGTGAGCACACCCACTTGGCAGCGCTCTTTCACACGTGACTCGTTTGAAGACGTCCTGCGTGAGGATGATGTTATCCCGACAACGTAGGTATGTGCCGCAGTACGGCAGCTACTGGCAGAGACCAAGCGCGCAAAATTGCTGCTGAGGACTGATCAACCGACTGCATATGCTGTCAAATAAGACGACTGATTTGGATGCTGTGCACTGAAACTATCTTGCTCCTGGCCACACTGACCACGGCTGTATCATTGGTTGCCGGGTTCCTTGCTCTGACCTGGGCGGTGCACCGATCGTAATGGTATCATTAACCAACTCCTTGCAGAGCCAGACATGGCTGCTGTTGTGGCTGACAAACCCAGTGCTGCTCCTGTGCCAACCTCAGCTGCTTGCTGCGGTCATATCGCGTGGGCAGGCCCGTCAATATCTAGGTGCGCAACGTCTTACAGTTGACAAGGTTGAATCCATGTCTGATGAAGAGATCAACAAGTTGTATGTTCGATACGAGGCTCGTCTAGGTTCAAGAATGACGCGCAGTCTTGGACAGGCAGCACTACAGCTGTTCTCATGTTCTGTTGGTATGCTTCTCCAGTTCCCACCAGAAAACCGATCAAAGCTTGTGCCGACCTCGAGACTTTGTTGGGCACACGCTAAGTACTGTTACTTGTGAGCTATAACACCCCTATGGCCTTAACAACAGCCAAACACTGTCAATTTAGACAAACGAGTTTAGCTAGCAAACATGTTATTGGAAGCAACGAACCCATCAGAGACAACGAAACCACATATGTCAGAAGAGAGGGTGACTAGTGAACACAGAAAAAAATGTTGCTGCAGGGCGGAAATGGTCCGCAGCTCGAACAGCCAATCAGGATAAGCTTGTCTGTGGAGTCTGTGGAGGTCAAATTCCGAAGCTTGACTTCATGAAAACCGATCTGGCCATGTCTGTTACCATGGCCACAAAGGACATGCAAATTAAACAAGGGATTATACCAGGTGATAAACTAAAGAATAACTGTTACACCATGGCCTCGATTGCGCTGCTTGTTGGAGATGCTCTTGTCAACGCTCTTGCATAATCTGGGAGTAACTTCTTATTCTGTAAGTTACCAAGTAGCAACGTGGACGCAGAACGTAAACTACATAATATGGCAATCGAGCAGCTTCAGTCTGCACAGGCAGTATGGGCTAAGAAGCAAACTGAACGGTTAGACTTTATTAACGAGGAGCTACGCTGCCAGGGACATGCCGAGCATACTTTTCGGGATGTCGACGACACTAGTTGCGAGTACTACCTGATTACAGGCAAATCCATCAGCCCACTGGAGCATGGGCGTCAGCTTTAAGCCTAATTGCCTACAGACTCGCCAAGTAGTTTGCATATAAACTCTGCATAAGGCCAGGCTGATTTGATCTACATATCATGATGGAGATTCATGCTCGTGAATATATAACAATGGGTCGCATGACTCGTCGCATGCAAACACTCTACTATAGCTCCTAGGGGTATTGGAAGAGCATTACATCTATCAACAAGTTTGCAACAGTCTCTACGGTGTCTGAGGAAGATGCCCGGGGTTGGCTTACAAAGCAAGCTATATGGTAGATCTACATGTCAATCCCGAACTACATTCCCAGGTCTTATGAGGTTCACCAAGCCGATCTCATATTCTTCCTCATGACAAAGCGTTCTCTACCTCTACCGAGCAAACGTTCCCCATTGGTGTAAGTGTTCGCTACCTCTACCGAGCAAACGTTCCCCATTGGTGTTGGCGTTCGCTACCTCTACCGAGCAAACGTTCCCCATTGGTGTAAGTGTTCGCTACCTCTACCGAGCAAACGTTCCCCATTGGTGTTGGCGTTCGCTACCTCTACCGAGCAAACGTTCCCCATTGGTGTTGGCGTTTGCTACCTCTACCGAGCAAACGTTCCCCATTGGTGTTAGTGTTCGCTACCTATACCGAGCAAACGTTCCCCATTGGTGTTAGTGTTCGCTACCTCTACCGAGCAGGAACAAGACCCTCGTCGTCGTGGTACTGACTCTGTGTGGTTACTCAATGTATACTGGCTTGTACACTCTGTCACTAAGCCCGATGAGCCTGTGTTCTACTGTTTCTTGAACTACGTGGCTTTGTCAAGAAAGAGCTGTTTGTGGTGCCACCAGACACCCAGCTGCATCCAATTAGACATTTAACAAATAAACTATATACACAACAATGGTGGCATTTGCAATCAAGTGCCCTTGGATATTGCTGGGGAAAAGAGACCCTTGTAACAAGCCCTGTACACAAGAGTCGTTTACATTCTTTGTAGTGTGTGCAAGAAGGTGGTGAAAAACAAACTAGGCCTGTGTATGGACTGCGGGTATGACAAGATCAACCACAGGCTTGCGTACCACCAGAAAAAGACCCTCCACAAAGTCACCCCGATCAGCCATATTACTGCACAACCCAATGATGTGCGGCAGCTCAAAACTCCCATTGATCTGTACAACCGCCCTGACTCACGATGGATTTGAGGACAGGTGTTTTTACCAGTCGAGAAGTCCACTTGAACTGAAAAGTTTATTACACAGCATTCTGTTCCCTGCTGTTGTTTTTCATCAGTAAAATATTTCCTTTTAGACAAATGCATCTGTATGGAAATGGTTCACCACACGCGATCAGGTAAAGCCCAAAGCGATTACCTTGCAGCTCATGGGTTTAACGGTGTAACCCATGCTACAAGGCTGCACTACAAGCTTTCAAAGAGCACGTTGCCTATGACAAAGTATAGAATGAGATATTTGCTAGACTTACAGCCACAACGGCAAGGCCTGTGCCTGCGCCAATCAAAGAATTTCCCCGAGCCATGCAACGTAGCTCCCACGCCATGCAAGCCAGCTCCCACACCACGCAAGCCAGTTCCCACCCCACCTTTGAAGACCAAGTAGGCTGTTAAGAGCTATCTGCGTGGGTGGGTGATGAACGTTCCTGAGGATCACCCCCTCTGATGTTCTTAAGCGGCATACGTAGACAGGTGCATAAAGTTCTGACCACTGAATCCAAGGAGCTGAACGGGATCAAGTGTCAGTTTGCGCTGTTGAGGGCAGCATTGAACATGTTGAGCCTGTACTGCGTTATAAGCAGGAGGTGCTTCTCTCTGCAAAAGTTATTGGTGATATCATAACCAGGAGCAATGCCAGTATCCAAGGAAGCTGGAGAAGTGGACCAACAGAGATTCCGGCTGGGAGTTTGAGTCAGTCTAACTCTCTGGATCGACATTGCACACTACCAGCCATTGAAAGGTGACTCCTACCTGCCACGACCGAGTGCCCTGGTAAATAAGAAGGCTATATTAAGAACACGAACGACTACTGCCTTCTGTTGTCTATTGACTTGGCTCTGCACTCGGTAGGTAAACACCCACAGCGACCATCAAAGTATAACATTCAGTGGATGTTAGACCTGCTAGATGGTAACGGGGTAGAGTATACAACACCAGTGTCGCAGCTTGAGAATGTAGAGAAGCATGTGCCTAACCTAGCCGTGAACGTCTTTGGCTGGGAAGGAGGAGCTGCTATCATACACCACATCAGTAAGTAACCTGGTGATATTCCACGTATAAACCTCATGCTGATTGAGAAGGATGGCAAGTTTCACTACACACAGATCAAAGATCTGAACCGCATGCTGTATGCACAGAGCAAGTTCTTCTATGAGCGCTGCCTACATTATTATACCACTGCGAAGCTACTGCAGGCGCGCAAGCCTGGGTGCATGGGGATAGGGCAGGTTGCTTTGCGAGTTGGCATGTCAGGGGAAGGGAAGAACACAATATCCTTCCAGAACTGACACAGGCATTTGACATCGCCGTATGTTATATACGCCGACTTTGAGGCGCTCACTGTGAAGCTTTCGGGCCCTGCACCAGATCCTACCAAGAGCAATACGCAGCAGACAGAGGAACATGAGCCATGCGGTTACGACTATGTAGTTGTCCGGAGCGATGGCCAGAACGAACCCCCTGTGGTGCACAGCTGATTAAACCCCATGGAGAAATTCTTGCAAGCTCTGCTACAGGAAGAACACAAGATCAAAGCCTGCTCCCATGTGCATCACACGTGAGGATAGAAGAGCCCACTAGGCGGCAACCTACTGCCATGTGTGTAAAAAGGAACTGGGCGGCGACTCCGTACTCTGGCGCGGCCCATAATGCAAAGGCAACGGCCGGGTCTGTGGTCTTCCACAACGTACACAACTATGACGGTCACCTCTTGATACAGGCCATCAGCAAGGTTATAGGTCAGATACACTGCATCCCAAACAACATACAGAAGTACATATCCCTATCGATCGGACAGTTGCGCCTCATTGACAGTGCACAGTTCCTCCTAGACTCGCTTGACAAGCTGGTCTCAAATAGCCCAGAAGCCTTTGCAGTGACAGCTAAGTATGAGCCTAACTGGACAAAGCGCCGCCTGCTAGTGCGCAAGAGAGTATTCATCGACGGCGGGGATAAGTTCAATGCCCGCTGCCGCCGATACAGCAGCAAGGCATATCTGCTGGCTGTAACCATACGCAGAAAGTCTGGGACATGTTCGGGTGTAGAAATATGGGCGACTACCATGACCTCTACCTGCACACAGACGTGCTGCTCCTGGCGGATGTGTTTGAGATATTCTGCAACACCTGCCTGAAGCAGACAACCACTTCACCAGCCCCGGTCTGTCATGGGACGCGCATCTCTCCAAGCGCCTGATGTGCGAAGTCCAGTTATGGTAGAGCAAGGGTCTGCTATACATAGGCACAGACTCGCTGCTTATGGAGATCTGCACAGCTAAAGTGAATGCAGACATGCAGGCGGACCTCACCCACTTTCACACCAGCAACTACTCACCTGATCACACACTCCACACCAGCAGCGATAAGCAGGTCTTGGGAAAAATGAAGGTTGTGGTGCATAAGTTCCTACATCACGACCAATACATGGAGTCCCTGTTCACAAAGAAACAGTTCCATGGGAGGAACATTCTGCGCGGGATGAACATATTGCGCCACAAGATATATGGCCAGGTGTTGCTCTCCCCTTTCTACTCGAAAAGATAGATAGCCGCTAACGGAGTTGACCCTAGAATACAACAAAAGTTAGCAGGGAGCAAACATCCTGTATGAGCCATAATTACACGTGCAGTATGGATAAGTAGCGGTGGGCCAGAACCGCTACTTTCTGTACTACTGAACGTGTTCAGTCCTATGAGATCATTTAAGGTAACATTCAGGAAGTACCTCGTCGAGCTTTACCGTTCAACAACCGGCGCAAACACATGAGACAGCAAAAATAAGCGGTCGATGGCTTAAATGCCCTTCGTTAGCTCGCCATGTGCGGACGTGTTATTACATTGAACTCGAGAGAATACCGAACCAGCATACAAAAATGAACATATGAAAAGTCGTGTTCAATGTTCATTTTGATCTGAGTTCGAAAAAAAACACGACGTCACATGGTATAGCTGAATCTTATTCACTAGGTGGCGTACTGCATAATTAAGAAAATCGATACAAAGTATTGAGTCGAGAAGATTAGAAGACAAACATGGCGCCTATTAAACCACCAAAAGTTCATTATAATTATCAAATCCTTATAACAATGACTACATCACGGGTGGAAAATTTCCATCAACAACAACAAATGGAGAGCATTTACTGTGTCTGATTGTACGTGCGAAGTTTTGCATTACTTTGTATTCAGTCATGGCAGAATGTTAATATGCGTCCTGCAAACAACAGCTTATGTCTAACTTACGTTTTGTACCACACGATATGTCGCCCTTTTGTAGAAAGTGATGTAGTCGTCGTCCTAGTTCAGCAAACACCTAGTTTTCTATAAATCCATTTACTTCCTCAATTGTAGCAAATAAAGACATTGACTAGCATGTAGCAGGGGCGACAAGGAGGTAAGATCGGCCGCGCGGATCCTGGATCACCACTCGACGGCGACCAGGAAGGAACTTTCATCGGGGCAAGCCCCACTTGTCCTATCAAAAATGCATCTACTTGTCCTCTAAGTCAGTCATGGACTACCCCAATGAGTGGTCAGCAATATCGACTACTTAATGCTGTCAGTGTATTCCATGCATGACCCCTATCATCAAAGCAAACGGCTCTTGTCGGTGCAAGGAACCCACTTATGCATCTTGATCGTGACATCTACAACCCTGCCCTCTATCATAAACGTGGGTTATGTGTATGTTTTTGCAAAAGACGCTACAACTGAAACCTTCCTGGTTAAAAAATTGAAATATAACATTCACAATTACACATGGTCGTAATTCTGGTAATAATCGTCAACAACGCCGTCTATAATTCTGTCATAATGCTGTCTACAAGCTGTCAATATGCTGTCAACAACGCCGTCAATAATTCTGTCAACAACACCGTCAATAATTCTGTCAATAATGCTGTCAACAACGCCGTCAATAATTCTGTCAATAATGCTGTCAATAATGCTGTCAACAACGCCGTCTATAATTCTGTCAATAATGCTGTCAACAGCGCCGTCAAAGATTCTGTCAATAATGCCGTCAATAATTCTGTCAATAATGCTGTCAACAACGCCGTCAATAATTCTGTCAATAATGCCGTCAATAATTCTGTCAATAATGCTGTCAACAACGCCGTCAATAATTCTGTCAATAATGCCGTCTATAATTCTGTCAATATGCTGTCAATAACGCCGTCATTAATTCTGTCAACAACACCGTCCATAATTCTGTCAATAATGCTGTCAACAACGCCGTCTATAATTCTGCCAATAATGCTGTCAACAACGCCGTCAAAGATTCTGTCAATAATGCCGTCTATAATTCTGCCAATAATGCTGTCAACAACGCCATCTATAATGCTATTAATACCACCATCAATAATATCGTAAATAAAGTAATAAATAATGCCGTCAATAATGCCGTCAATAACGCTGCCATAACGCCACCGCTCACTAATACAGTGACGTTCAAGCAAATTTCATTCCATTTTCATCCAGTTCAGAAAAATTCAAGCACAGAAATGTTGTCCAACTTCATATTAGATCAGGGTACGTTATTGAAACAGCTCGCCCTCGCTCACATATGGCCAGGGTATTCGTCAGTTAGAGAGTTGGTCCTCTGTCGTATTAGACCAGGGTGTTCGTTAGTAAGAGGGCAGGTCCTCTTTCATAATTGGTCAAAGTGTTCGTTAGTCAGAGGGTGGTCCTCTTTTATATTAGGCCAGGGTGTTCGTTAGTCAAAGAGCTGGTCCTGGGGGCAGTCAAATGGTGTCATCGGGATGTGTCAGTTGGAGGTTTTGGACTATTTCTATTATTTGGATTATTTCATTTTGACTGATTGTCTTCCATCATCTCGTTTCCTGTATTGTATACAACATCAACAAACCGGGAGTTAATATCGCCCCAGAAAAATCGCATCAAATACCAAGAAGCGGTCCGGTATTGCATATGATGGCGCTATCTGATAACCCTCTATGTCAATCAATGACTAACACCAAAGAATGGTCAGGTTTATCTTCGAGTCCGCAAAATGCTGTCTGACACATAGGTAGTTCATGAATGGCCCCGATAAAGAACGAGAACATTACAGGGTTCATACCGGGTCAGCGAACCCACTTACGCATTTTCGATGGTGACATCCACGAGCCTCGATTTCGAGCGTGGGGCAAGGATAAGCTGAAGGCAAGGGCGCTAGAGGTTAGCAATTTTTCTGTGTCAACGGATCATTTTAGCTGCGCTATATTGGTGTCGCAACTCCAAACGTGTAACGTTTTGTTTAATCTTTGCACGCTGATACCACTGATGTTGATGCCAACTATGATGATATCAGTAATGTTGATGTCAAAAATGCTGATGTCAATAAAAAAAATGCTGATGTCAATAATGCTGATGTCAAAAATGCTGATGTTACCAATGCTGATGTCGATAATGCTTATACCAATAATGATGTCAATAATGATACTATTTATCCATCAAAGTTGAAAAATTTACTGGGGAAATACACATAAACAAAAGATATAATAAACATATATAAAAACGCGGCCTATCGTACATTGACGCACACGACATGACGCAAGTAAATATGCACCAATAGTGCATTGTAGCTTCCACGATACACTCTGGTTACCTGGCCCGACATAAACGTACCGACTCCCCCATTCCCCCTGTCTCAGCCCCTCCCGCCATCACTTCAATCCACCATTTCTCAGTACCTTCCTCCAACTCTACCCACACACCCCACATCTAAACGAAAAAGAAACCCAAGTCTCTATCCAACATCATGGACCCACAGCTATTCCACTTCCGACCGAAAAAGAAACCCACCCAGTCTCATCCCCGGTACACCACTTCCGACCACCCAGTCTCAGACCCCCCATTCCACTTCCGACCACTTCCGCCCACCCAGTCTCAGCCCCTCCCTCCAACACTTCCGCCCACCCAGTCTCAGCCCCTCCCCCCGCCATTTCCGCCCACCCAGTCTCAGCCTCTCCCTCCAACACTTCCGCCCACCCAGTCTCAGCCCCTCCCTCCGCCATTTCCGCCCACCCAGTCTCAGCCTCTCCCTTCCAACACTTCCGCCCACGCAGTCTCAGGCCCTTCCTCCAACACTTCCGCCCACCCAGTCTCAGCCCGTCCCTCCGCCACTTCCGCCCACCCAGTCTCAGCCTCTCCCTCCAACACTTCCCCCCCACCCAGTCTCAGCCCCTCCCTCCACCACTTCCGCCCACCCAGTCTCAGACCTTTCCTCTGCCTATTGTCCCACTATTGCTCACAACACTCTGACAAAATACTCGGTCCACGTGGCTCGTCAGTCAAGAACAGGAAGTTATTTTAAAATGGCGATATATATCGCTACCTGGAAAAACCCTCGAACGTCGGCATGAGTCACAAGGCCGCGCTCACAACGCGGCTGTTAGCGTGGCCAGAGCAGCATTATCACCGCCGCCAGTCAGCATACTCCACCATGAGATTCATCACGCTCTCACACCTTCTCTGCTTTGCTATTGGAATCAGTCAGATAAGTGGTGCTAAGGTAAGTCATAGAGTTACATTCCTGTCTAAAATTACCACACGTGGCGTTTGTTGTCATTTGAATGATATCGACCTGAACAATAAATACGGGAACGAGGTCATGTAATAGGTGAGAGGGAGTTATTCGTTAATGAGTCCATCACAGGTGTATCAATGATAGATGAGTCCATCACATGTGTATCAATGATAGTTGAGTCCATGACAGATGACAAAATCATAGAGGATTCAATCATTGCTCAGTCATTTAACCATGCGTCATTGACTGGTTAGACAATCACATGTGATGGAATCACAGGTGAGTTAATCACAGTTGATATATTCTTAGGTGCGTTATCCTCAGGTGAGTTAACCGCGGACATCCGCAAATTGATAACAGAGGAAAAGACAGCAAATTTAAATTCAAATACTAAAACATGCTCCCTCGATTTGCGGTTTCCAGAGCTTGAAACAACAACAAATCCGAGAGTGCCCGGCATACCACCACATTCACATCCATAAAAGTGGATCTACCTCTTGTGTTCCCTGTGGTATTTGCGCGGAAGGATATGGTGCAGACAGACCGTGTACTTGGCGTAATGATACTATATGTAAGCCATGCGTACTTGGAGTATCTTTCTCTGCGAACTCCAGTCCGGATAGAAACTGTGAGTCGTGCACAAAATGCGACAGGCATTCAGTTACACTGGATAGGTGTACATTGTTCAGGGACACCCGATGTACTCCGTGTAAACCAGGTAAATCAATCACTGATATGCTGATTCAATTGCTATATACCATAAATGGAATAATTGCCAACCGTGCGGCTGGTAGCGCGTCAATCAGGCGCGTTTCATTTGTGGCTAGTCAACCAGGCAGTGTTATTAGTAACAAGTCAACCAGGCGGTGTTATGAGTCAACCAGACAGCTTCAGTCCACGAGACAGATTTAATAGCAACGAGTCAATCAGGTAGCTTCATTGGAGTGGTGGCTAGTCAACTAGACAGCTTCAAAAGTAATGAGTCAACTAGGCAGCTTCAGTAATCACAAATCAACCAGGTGGTTTCATTAGGAACACGTCTACTAGGCAGCTTAATAAGTAACGAGTCAATGATTAGTAAAGCGTCAATCAGGCAACTTCTGTAGTAACAAATCAATCAGACAGCTTCATAAGTAGCAATTCAATAAGGCAACTTCTGTAGTAACAAGTCAATCAGACAGCTTCATAAGTAGCAAGTCAATAAGGCAACTTCTGTAGTAACAAGTCACTCAGACAGCTTCATAAGTAGCAAGTCAATAAGGCAACTTCTGTAGTAACAAGTCAATCAGACAGTTTCTTAAGTAGCAAGTCAATAAGGCAACTTCTGTAGTAACAAGTCAATCGGACAGTTTCATAAGTAGCAAGTCAATAAGGCAACTTCTGTAGTAACAAGTCAATCAGACAGCTTTATAAGTAGCAAGTCAATAAGGCAACTTCTGCTGTAACAAGTCAAGCAGGCAGTTGCATTAGTAGCAAGTCAATTAGGCAGTTTCAGTAGTCTCATGTCAACCAGGCCGCTTCATTGCTACATGTCAACCAAGCAGCTTCATTAGAACAAGACAAACAGGCAGCTTCATTGCTACATGTCAACCAGGCAGCTTCACTGCTACATGTCAACCAGGCAGCTTCATTGGAACACGGCAATCAGGCAGCTTCATTGCTACATGTCAACCAGGCACGTGATGATGCATTGGTTGGTGTCACGCGCGCTCTATCATGTATAATGGTCCTATTGCGTAGAGTGTATTGTTACGTGTGTGTAGTTGAGCCTGGCTCGACCATTGTTCCTTTGAACCTCCGTACTTGTTTATACACTAAATCAAATCTTGTTTCCATTCCAGGATATTTCCTCGATATAAACAGCCAGACGTGTACTCGCTGTGGTTACTGTTTCCCGTCGTTCCCGGAAGCCACCACGATTCTCCCAGAATGCGCGCATCCAGCCTGGCCACGTGACTTCCAATGTCTTCCTATCATCTCGCCACCATATCCCCCTCCATCATACCCCAACACCACCATAATGACTGGAACATATGGTAGGAACTAACAATGACCATAGGAGAGATTAGTTGGATGCTGTATACAGGTATAAAGGGTTCATCAGTTCCGGTCGGCCCGCTCGCGAATTCATCCTGACAAATGGATTCAGTCAAATATATCGTAACAAGTAAAATCTGGCTTCAACCTGACAACACAAGGCGCCACCAACCAGAGAGCGGATGAGTGGATTCGGGCCGGTGCATCATCGCTGACATTACGTCACTATCGTAGACACTGAATCCGCTTCCGAGACTTCGCAAACTAACAGTACTACAAACTTCAATTTCCCAAAGTGGCTTGTTTGTGCCACTCAAATAAATGTCAGGTGGTCAAATAGAAGCCCATGGGATAACCCGTTGCAGAAAGCTCCATGAACGTGCAGGATCACGTTGACGTGTTACCATTCAAACATGATCGAAGTTCTTCCTCGTAGTCCTCCGCCCGCTCACATGTGACTAGGCCTTGTTTACGCTACACCGCTGCGATGAAAAAACCGGCACTGTGTTATATACCCGATTAATTCACCTCTTAAGTCTACCACAATCATTCGATCATTTTCAATCGCTTGGTAACGAGGTATTGAACTTCTATAGAGTGCAATAAAAGAGGTTTAAATGTTCTCCCCGATCACATGTTCCTTTCATTTGTATCTAGTGCACTGTTTGCTTTCCCTTCATAAATGGAACATGTCTTTTAGCTATCACAGCTCGAACACAGCTTCTGGGTCCAATCTGATGGAACGACGAAGTAAATTGGGTCAAACAAACTACGTTAGGTCATGAGGATACCTGTGTCGGCGTGATGACGTCACTACCAAGAAAATGATGTCTGTCAGCGGGCGTGATGACGTCACTACCAGGAGGACGAGCAGTAGAGACCGGACATACGAAACGCTGTACCTGGTTACACCTAGGATGCCATGGCAACCAAGTTGCCGTGCAAACTGGTCAAAGTCCATCGGCCGTCAAGTGATTTTATAAGGTAATCATGGGCAAACAATTATACGCGGAATTATGATCATCATGGATCCACGTCATCATATGTCGGACACCGGTTCATTCGAAACCATTTCCCCGCCAACATTTGCTTGGTAAACAAGAATTGAAGTCAAGAGTTCGGCGCATGTTGAACTCGTCTCTGGCCAGTCTGGAGTGACGCTTTTAGAATTCCATTAAAAAATGCGAACGGCTGGGGGAGGGGTAGTTTCAAAACTTATATATGTTATATATGTGTTATATATGACAGTCACGATGACGTATTTAATAGATACATATATATATGAGTAGTTACGTAATGAGAGCTTGACGTAGTCGGTAAGGACGGCGCGGTACGAAGTGATACGACAGGTGATAAGAGATCTTGGTCAATTTACCACCGGACTGATCCGCTCAAAAACAAGGTGGCAATACTAACTCTGCTCTCTGTCTGTCGGAATGTCCGCAGGTATGTCAGTTCTGTCGATCATTAACTGGGCCATTAAGTCAGACATGTTATTCAATTAAATTCATCATGTATGGATTCTGAAAATAAAAACCGAACATCAGTGTTTAGATACATAAATAAATACACATACACGCTCATATATATATATATATATATATATAGAGAGATATATATATATAGAGATATATAGATATATATATAGATAGATAGATATAGATATATAGAGATATAGATATAGAGAGAGAGAGATATATATATAGAGAGATATATATATATATATATAGATATATATATATAGATATATATATATATATATATATATATATATAGATCTATATATATATATATATATATATATATACATGTGTGCACGTATGTGTATTTATTTATGCATCCATATTTATATGCATGTGTATATATATATAGAGCATTTATATAGGAATATATAGGGCTTCATAAATAGATATATATAGATAAATAGAGATATGTTTATGGGGGATATATAGAAAGAGATTTATATATATATAGAATACACACACACACACAGATACAATAGAGATAGATATATAGATATATATATACGTATAGGGAGGGAGATATATATATCTGATATATAGAAATATATATATAGATAGATATAGAGATATAGAGAGATATATATATATAGAGAGATATATATATATATATATATATATATATATATATCTATATATATATATATATATATATATATATATATATATATATATATATATATATATATATATATATATATATATATATATATATATAAAGCGCGGGGTTGTCAGACGAAACTAGGCAAATAAAGCGGGTTCTTAGATTTCGAGGTCAAACGGCGCAGGTTAAGTGATCCGGGCAGTGAGACAAGTTCATTTTTTGGCCATAGGGCCTCGAGTCATAAACCCCCACCTCTAGACTCTAACTGGTAAATTGTTTATATATTAGCCGTCATACAGGTTTGGCTTTTTCAAGACAGTCTAGGCGTTCTTCAGGAGGGCTGTCTAAGAGAGAAGGGACGTCTTAGGTTGAGGTGGGGCGTGTTTGAAAAAGGTGAGGCGACTCGAGTGCCAGAGGGTCGTTAATGACCATGGGCTTCCCGTTCAGAGCTGTTTTCTGACGTATGCCTGACGACGGGTGGTTGAGGAGTGGCGGAGTTTTACCTACTGCGAATATACGAGTGGGATCACAGGTGAACTTCAGAACAGAGCCCTACCTCTATAAGCCACCTGATAAGAGAGTCATTTCGATGACTAGACCTCTTCAAACGCATGCCAACAACACAGCTTGTTTTGTCGTCCTTATACACAGACATACTCGTCAGGCCAACGACATCTCTGCTCTTATAACAGTAGGTGGTTTGAACAAAACGATTTCGTCTGGACGACGTAAGGGGTGACATCATATCGTGGCAGAATGGAGTCGCTCGTTTTCGGACTGCTTCTGATCGCCATTTTCCCTTCAGGTTTGTACAATTTGACATACCTCTTAAGGTGACCAGGTCACAAAGCTCGGCTGAACTAATGTCAGCATATTACTTAAAAGAAAACGCGCGAAACACACCTATCCCATCATGCCTCTCTGTGATTAATATTTTCGCTGGTCAGTTGAAGGCTTTCCTGAGGAGCCCCAGCTCGAGTTACAAGAATCTTATCAGACTGATATGTACATAATCTGCCCAATAAACCAGCCTTAATGAAGTATAAACAAAACCGACCAGGTGGGTGTAGAAGCTGACGTATTGGTACACCCCCTATATTACCAAATAGGTGTACAACATAAAGTGGACGCATTGGTATACCCCCTATATTACCAAATACGTGTGCAAGATAAAGCTGACGTATTGATATGCCCCCTATGTTACCAACTGGGTGTAAAACATCAAATGGACGCATTGGTATGCCCCCTATATTACCAACTGGGTGTAAAACATCAAGTGGACGCATTGATATGCCCCCTGTTTTACCAACTGGATGTACAACGTAAAATGGACGTATTGATATGCCCCCTATATTACCAACTGGGTGTACAACATCAAGTGGACGCATTGGTATGCCCCCTATATTACTAACTGGGTGTACAACATAAAGTGGACGCATTGGTATGCCCCCCTATATTACCAACTGGATGTACAACATAAAGTGGATGCATTGGTATGCCCCCCTATATTACCAACTGGGTGTAAAACATCAAGTGGACGCATTGATATGCCCCCTATATTACCAACTGGGTGTACAACATAAAGTGGACGCATTGGTATGCCCCCCTATATTACCAACTGGGTGCAAAACATCAAGTGGACGTATTGATATGCCCCCTATATTACCAACTGGATGAACAACATAAAGTGGACGCATTGGTACACCTCCTATAACATCCAAGTAGATGTCGTTGTGTGCTGTTCACAGGGGCCTTTTGCATGGGTTACTGCGCTGCGCATTGTGACGTGGATGGTTACTATAGGGACTCATTCAAATGCCGCTCGTCCACGAGTCGTTACTGTTGTGGGGACCTCAACACCCGACGCTGCTGTAACAACGCCACAGCAGACATCTCCAACAAATACCAGGATGTCTACTCGTGCGACAGATCTTCCTGGTGGATCTATCAGTAAGGGACAAGACTCTCTCCAGCACAGCCCCTATCTCTCAACGCCTACCTAACACAGCCCCTATCTCTCAACGTCACCCTAACACACACTATCTCTTAACGTCACCCTAACACAGACTATCTCTCAATGTCACACTAACACAGACTATCTATCAATGTCACACTAACACAGACTATCTCTACCTCTTTCTTTACCTCCCTATCTTCTTATTCTCTTTCTCACTATCTCTCTCCCGTTGTCTCCCTCTCTTTATCTTTCTCGCTCTCTCTCTCTTTCTCTCCTAACTATCTATTTTGTAACAGTCCTTAAGCCTTATCATAGCTATATTTATCTTATGTAATAAATATCACATCGGCATTGCCATAAAATTCGCACATCCATTATGATTGTTTGTCATAACGTACCTGTTGCAGCTGGCAGGTGATAATCGGGATGTTGGCCAGCATCATCGTCATCCTTCTCTTCGCCGCCTGCTGCTGCCAGTGCTGCTCCTTCTGTAAACGCACAAACAACTCAGGCACGTCAGCAACGACAAATACCACAAATCATACAGGTCTGATTGCCTCCTTATCCGCCATCTTATAATCAGACATTATCCAACAACATATGGCATTTTATCGAGTATAATTTAGCATATGTTGGTTTCATACGCTAGTTAAAAACTCTATGAGGATACCTTAAATGGCCGAAAAATGATCGTCGCTGATACCTGAGATTTTAATCCACAATTTGACTAAATTGTACAATCAACTGAACAGGGATACACGGATTATCATTCTAATGTTTCCCTTCACAGGAACAAGCTCGGATAATTCGACGACGAACAGCAACGCAAGAGATGGGAACAACTTTGACCCAGAGAGCCCCAATGCTTTCCAGCCGCCGCCATACGAATCGCTTGAAAAAGAGCCGCCGAAGTACGAAGAACTCTACATGATGTCCGAATTCGGTCAGTCTAACCCCGGTTATGTCAGCGATATCGCACAAGCCGGACCGTCGTCGTCCGCCAATCCCTCTGGATCACCGGAAACCATTGAAACAACAGGACTTCCTGGATTCACTGGTCGGAACTCTGCCCGCTCGACTACTTCCCATGGGAGCGATGTTTCGGACTCGCTTCCTTCCTACGACATAGCGATATCACGTGATAGAATCCAGCCAGACGAGCATATACGCTCGGAAAATGTGGCCATTATTGCCTGCCCGCCACCAGCCCCGCAATCCTCCGGGGCTGTCGTGGGCATACACACGGCGCAGATGTAGCGATGCGCGGAGTTAATGCGTTATGATCTCCAGCACGTCCGTGTCTGGAGATGGATTCTCGCTGTCCAATTAACAATATGGCATAGATGACTACTCATGCGAGCGGAACATGCGTCCTTGCTGGTTTCCATGCAATGTTAAAGACACCTTTCGGATATCTGCAGACTTCACGTGCCCCGTAGTGTAGATTTCTTTTACATAGCCCACAAGTCAAAATATAGAATGCACTTGTGCAGAGTAGGGTTTCCGGCCCAGGATCTCCGTCTTGAAACTGATCACCCTTCTCTTATAGAAGTAATTACTACTCGTGATTTGGCTATTCCAGCGAGCTATGACATATCTAGTCGATTAAGCGAGTCAAATGGGAAATGACTGAATGAACAAAACTACGACGTCATGAGGCGCGGGGCATGGGTAGACTAAGGGGGGGGGGGGGGGGGGGGTGTTGCGGTATTATGATTGGGCGGGTTCTTTGATATGTGTCAAAATACTATATCCTGCGAGGAGAGGGTCAAAGTTCACCGTCATTGAAGCTATGCGATATATCTTACCGGCATTCAGAGGTTCTACTCCAAGCACAATGCTCATCTTTTTCTAACATATACGCTTGATAAATATATTTCTCCGCAAGCTCAGCCCTTCTTGGTTAGTCATTTATCAACAGCCTGCATAGCTTCTTACTCCATGGCATTTATTCAGAAACTGTTATCGTCTTCTTTTTTTTCTCAGAACTGTATTATTTTCAATATGCACGAATTTATTTGGTGAAGATGGTTTGCGTCAATATTTACAAGGTACGAGTTACTCGTTTAGTTTTTCTATTTCAATAAAATCCAATTATTATCTTTATAGTGAATTATTTGTAGCGCTAAATGTTGCGTCTTTCAAGTAATGCTTTACCAAGTCATTAAGCACACCTGACAGTCCATGCAGCATTATCGAGACGTTCCGACTTGCATTGATTTGCGCGCGCATCTCCTGACGTGTCTATGTCATGACGCCCATGTCTGTAGCCCGTTATAATAGTCCACGAGCTGTTTGACGCTATGACTCGAAGAAACATAATTGAACACTGTTCCATGAGCTTATGGCTCCAAACTTAGGGTTTTGGTTTTGTGGACGAACTCACAATACATTAGATTCGACCCCGCTCGCAAGCATAGTCCGAGTTATTTGGGGATATTGACCAATTCATCTCAACAATATCTAGATGGACAGGATAAGAATTCGATGGTTGGATAGTTAGTCAGTAGGATGACGTCAGCGGTAGAACTGCTGCCATAGCCAAGGTGTTCCCACAACCCTACTCTACAGCTAGCGCCCCTACCGCACACGCTCAACGCGACATCCCTTCTCAAGTCATCCAAATCAAACAGCGGACAGGCCAGTTGAACCTTCCTGTACGGATGCACCCAGTATGGTGGCCTTCTAGTCATGCAAGGGTTGGTGTGAATACCACATTCTAACATGACATGGACCTCCATACCCTCTCAATAACTCCCCCCCCCCCACACACACACAAACACAGAGGGATGAGTGCTGTGAGAAGCAAGGACACAACACCTTCTTTATATAATCAGGATTACATATTTATTTACATGTGTAAATGACAAACAATAAAAATATATTTGGTTGGCATGTTTTTAAGCATTCCACTTGCCACTATGAATGAATGAGTTAGGCTAAGCCAAGTGAAGTCGGCCATGTCTCTCAACGTACACCAACCACTTTGCCCTCTGTACATGGCGGCACAACAAACAAAGAACCCAACTTACTTTTGAGACAGATCAACAAAATGGTAACGTCATGTTAAAAGCAACAGATACACGTGTCATGTTCAGTGGAGCGTGACTTCAAGTGTTTTATTTCCAAGATACTTCAGATCGTGATTGTATGAGTAAATCTCCCACACATTACATATAAACTGACACCAATCACAGAATAACACAATGACCTCTAAATGATGAAAGCAACAAGGTCAACAGATAACATGACAAGGGACATGGGCACACAGGTCAACACAATGTGAAGGTCAAGTGCATAATCAATCAATGAATGGGTAAATAGAGAGGGTATGGCCTGGTTTGAATGCTGTAGTTGAAGGCAAGCAGCACTCGATCGTTATAAATAAGCACATTGTATGAAGGGAGACCTGTATTCCAACTACTGTAAACGAGGAGAACATCATGGAATCGTCATGCATCTTTGGTACATATGCGTGTATAATCTCTATCAAGACACTAACGACATCAATGGTTGACCTTCATCGAGTATTTAAAGAGCTTTAAGGGATATCCAATGTAAATGATACTGAACATACATGGGACTTGTATGAAATTATTACCAACTCAAGGATGTCAACAAATACAGAACTGGGTACCAAACATGAAGGATGCCATCAATAGATGACTGTGACCTCTACATGACCCAATTGTTTATGACCCTCTTTAGATGAGCCATATGTGTAGGCGAAGAGCTGTAGGAAGGAGCTGTACGAACTAGTGATCCAATCAGTGAATCATGTGACAGACACCATACAATGGTAACCATGCCAACCATCCCATCAACATATGCATGCCTCTGATACAGATGATAAGTGGGAGTGGCTTAGATTTAAACAGGAACAGATTCAATGCAGATATTATATGACCAGGAACATATCCAACAACTCTCATTGTGACAGGGGACACTGGTTATGCCACACAGGAACAGATACCCCCTCATCCAGCCATGATCCCCTGACTACCCTCATCATCCAGCCATGATCCCCTGACTACCCTCATCATCCAGCCATAATCCCCTGACTACCCTCATCATCCAGCCATGATCCCCTGACTACCCTCATCATCCAGCCATGATCCCCTGACTACTCTCCTCATCCAGCCATGATCCCCTGGATCTACTCTCCTGACCCAGCCATAATCCCCTGGCTCTACTCTCCTGACCCAGCCATAATCCCCTGGATCTACTCTCCTGACCCAGCCATAATCCCCTGGCTCTACTCTCCTCATCCAGCCATAATCCCCTGGCTCTACTCTCCTCACCAGGCCATAATCCCCTGGCTCTACTCTCCTCACCCAGCCATAATCCCCTGGCTCTACCCTCATCATCCAGCCATGATCCCCTGACTACCCTCATCATCCCCATGATCCCCTGACTACTCTCCTCATCCAGCCATGATTCCCTGGATCTACTCTCCTGACCCAGCCATGTTCCCCTGGCTCTACTCTCCTCGCCCAGCCATGACCTCCTGGCTCTACTCTCCTCGCCCAGCCATGATCCCCTGGCTCTACTCTCCTCACCCAGCCATGACCTCCTGGCTCTACTCTCCTTACCAAGCCATGATCCGCAGGCTCTACTACTTGCCTTAGTCAGTCAAGATACATGACACAAATCCTCATTCCGACAAACACTTGTTATGCTTTTGCCAACATCTGGCACCAATTCCTTCTAGACATAGGTACAGGTATGCTATGGTGAGCTAATTATTCTAATAAAACAATCAATCACATTTACATAGGTAATAAAAGGCAACAATGGGAATCACAAGTTTGCTAGACACATTATAAAATTTGCAACTCAAATCATTTACCAAAAGTGACAAGCTAAAATGACCAAATTCGACTTTCGCGATAAAAAAAAACCTGACAATTTGAAAAGGCATAATCAATTCTAGGAGATATGTTGCATAGTTGCTAGAGTCCGGAATGTGAAAGAAAGAGGAGATGACGAGAGCCGGGGAGTGGAGTGAGCCTTATGATGTGACTCGGCAACGTTATGATGTGATTGGGCGATATTATGACGTATCGGCCGCAGCATCCCACAAGACGGCTTCATGATGTGGATACCGTCATGACGACGTGCCGGAGTGACAGGTCATTTTGACGATGAGGATGACGTCACGGATCTAGCTGACCTGCAGTTTCTCCATGCACTTGACCATATCGAGAACAGAGTTCCTGTGATTAGATGGCGCCGGGCTGACGACGTCATAGACAAGTACCTGCTGAGCAGACACAAGGTGGACAAATGCTACGATTACCTCAGGAATGTCAGTGCATGAACATACGGTGTTGTGGGGCCGGCTGGTGGAAAACATGGCGATTGGAAAAGAAAACAACAATGCTCGAAATGTCGGAAACAATAAGGCTTAGAAGCTAATTAATCAAACAGTATTATCTACCAGCTGTGTAAATTGTAAGTAAAAGTGAATTCTTGATAACAATAATAAACATTAAGGAACGTTTGACAGTTATATGGCAGGAATAGTAGACTGGACTGCCAACATATTATATACCGGTATATATATATATATATGTATGTATATGTATATATATATATATATATATATATATATATATATATATATATATATATATATATATATATATATATATATATCTATATATATATATATATATATATATATATATATATATATATATATATATATATATGTATAATATATATATGTATATATATATATATATCTATATCTGACAGTGCCTGAGTGAGTACTTGCTCCTCACATAAATGATGAGAATGTCAATATGTAACACTGGTGTGCGTGCATTTATATGACAGCATGCTCCATGTGCTTCCAGCCCGTCGTTAACCAGGGTATACACACCCAAACTCATCTCTTAGTCCTCTATTACTGTAAAACGCATCTCATAATACTAGACCTCGTTTCACCTTCAATAGCTGGCCATACAGACCTATCTAGGCCCGGGGAGGTATTATTAGCGCTATTGAACATCATTTTCCATGAAGTGTTGACATTGGATATGCAGGCCCATACAGGCAAGTGTCATGGAGTATGAAGACAGTCAACTAAGTCAACAAACACCCCTTTGTAGCTTCAACATTAACAAAACATCATTACTTCCAGAATGCACACACAGAGGTGAAGGGAGAGAAGGCTTCATAATGCTGGCGGCTCAAATTACACTAGAGTTAGGGTGCACCCTGACTGGGCTGGAAAGGGGCGAGGCAGACGGAGAGGCTAGTGTCACCCAATCAACACAAACCTATTGTTGGCAGATAGAAGTGCTCACCCCATGGTAGCACACACAGAGTTTGCTAACTGACCTTGCCAGGTCAGCATGGAATAGAGTGGTTTTGAAGACAAAGAGAAGGCGACTTAACGGAAGAGTTAGATCACATCACCCAGTACTAGTTTGGTGCTGGAGGTCTTAGTTTGAAATGGTGTGTACCAAAAGATAGAATTCAAGTGAAAGAAATATTGTCATATAACAACTACACAACAACAGCACTACAATCACAACAACATAACAACAACAACAGCAACAACAACCACCACACCCGTTTAGTAGTGGCCTGCATAAAGGTCAAGTGCTGGAGGCAGCAAGCATCCATTCACTAACAAAACAGTTCACAGGTTAGTTGCTGGGTAACCACGAACAACAATTAACTTAGAAGCTCAAGTATTTATCACATGATTTGGTCAACATTTGGTACGGGCAAGAAAGTGTTTCCAAATGTATGATTTCACACACTCACACACACACACACACACACACACACACACACACACACACACACACACACACACACACACACACACACACTCTCTTTCTCTCTCTCTCACGATGGGCAATATATGCATCTGACAGTAATATCAGAGATAATCTGTGTTGATTCTTGGGTGTTCTCCACTGCACTTGGCCTTAATCAAGAGTATTGGATAGCGTTAGTAAATGAAGCAAGACCTTTTATACAACACTTAACAGGCTTATCTCTAATACACAAGGCACAACCAAACCAAGTCGATTAAGACTAGCCAATAGCATCACACCCTGTACATATGGCTGCCCCACACCGACGGCCCTTTACATAAACAAGCAGACAAGATGCACCAGACAACCAATAGGAGCCTGCTAAATAAGGTCATGCTGATATCCCATAATTACCTGACAACCTTTATGGTTTGGCTGTGAGCTGCACAATGTAATCACAATGAAGAATGTGAGACGCCAAAAGACATTGAAAGGTTAATAATGTCAGTCAACAAGAATTAGAACATGGACCAATACGGAAGATCTTCAACGGATATTAGATGAATGACATCAAACTACATCAGATGCCCACTTAACCCCTGTCACTTCACCAGATACTGTCAAGAAATGTAAGGTTCAGGATTAATATGTCACCTGGTTGGACTCCCCTTCAACTGAACCTTTTCCTTTGTTGAAGTTGGAGGTTTTCTTGAGAGCAAGCGCTGCCCAGGGAGCTTGTCCGGCTGTACTCTCCTCATCTGCAGGCTGGCTGCTCAATGACGAGGGGCGAGATGAGCTGGCTGGCTTGTTCTTAGCCACCTCATTCACTGGAGATGGCGTCTTTGCTACTGTAGCAGTACCAATACAAATTGACCGCGGCCGGTCGTTATGAGGAGCATCACTCTTCTTCGTGAGGTTGGTCAGGACTTTGTTCTCCACATCCATTTTGTCTTGTGTCTTGTCTGGCACCGTCCTACTGCGAACACGGTCTTTAAACAAGGGGTTGTCCCGTCTAAAGGGCCCACTAGGTGAGGGTGCTTTCAAACTCTGGGATTTGTTGATGCTGACTGAATTAGAGGAAGCCTTATCAGTTGTCATAACATCCTTATCATTGTCTGTTTTGTCACTGGTCACAGTAGATCTAGTCACAATCTTATCACCAAAAGGCTTATTACTGGGCGTTTTGTCACCGAGTAAATTTCCCCGGGTTTTACGAAGTTGTACATTGAATGAAGTGGTGCCAGAGGACTTCTCTTGCGTCACTGAATCCTGTGGTTTAGGCTCCGTTATCTTGGAGCCATTCAAGGAAGAGGGTGTTTTCAAAACGGATGTTTTACTGCTAGTTGTGAAATCGAGCGGTTTGTGACCAGTAGTTTTTGTGCCAGAGTCTGATGTCTTTGCAGCTGTCACAGTCAGAGAGGGCTTAGCACTCACTGGTTTCACTACAGTCTTAGAATCCGGGGATCTGGGTCGCGAGTCAGTGACTTTAGGATGTACTGCATGTTTGTCAGTGGCACTTTCAGGAGATCTCCGCTGTACCACAGTGTTCTTGGATGCTGATGAGAGTCCGTTGTCTGTAGATGATACACCATGGTGACTCCCTGATGTGGTAGAGAAACCTAAACTAGATGCTGCAGCTGATTTACCTGTCTCGCTGGAAATAACCTTCACCTCTTTTGTCTTACTGTCAACAGGTGACACAGGTGTCTTACCAGCTGGCTTGACCACAGCAGATGGCTTCAAAGCTGGAGGGGAGGGTTTGACCACAACAGGGGAGGGTTTGACCACAACAGGGGAGGGTTTGACCACAGCAGGGGATGGTTTGACCACAGCAGCTGAGGGTTTGACCACAACAGGGGAGGGTTTGACCACAGCAGGGGAGGGTTTGACCACAACAGGGGAAGGTTTGACCACAATGGGGGAAGGATTGAGAACAGCTTTGGATGAATCTGCTTGGCTAGGCATTTCTGTAATGGCTGATGCAGCCAGAACTGTTGTAGTAGGAGACTGGCTCAATAGGTCAAGTGAGTCGGCTTCCTTCACTAGGTCAGCCTTCTTCTGGGAGGCATTGCGTTTGAATTTGGTGAGCATCTTAGAGAATTCTGTGTCAGCCTCCGTACCTTGCTCCTCGACATCTGGGGATGACAGCTTCCCAATGCTGTCCCAATCCTTAGTCTCACCAATAGACGATCTGTTACCCACTATTTTTCTCTCTCCGAAGACGGAATGCTCTGTGGTGCTACCAGACGACTTGCGTTTCTCAAGGTCACTGTTCCTCGGAGAACATCCACTGTGAGTGCTCTCCCGATCAGAGGAGCGTCTGTGAGTGACAGGTGGAGGTTTCAACTGAGATGGTGACGCTTTCCGTAGGACGACAGATTCACTGAGGGTATTGCTTTGTGTGGAAGGTATATTGAGTGGCTTGGTAGTGGTCAGGTCACTGACTGAAGGTGCCTTGGAAGGCATCTCGTCGGGGACCTTGGCCTCGATCTCTTCCTCCGGTGTCTCTTCTTCAACTTCATCCTCAGGGGGAGAAACTTCTTCAATTGTAACAGCAGACACTTCCTTTTTGGCTTCGGCTTAAGAGTGCAAACATCAAATGATGATTTAAAGGGTGGGTCATTAGGTGTTGTGGGAATCACTTTGCCCATCAAAACTACCTAGTCATTATTGCTGTGCATAAATTAACTACCTTCACTCTCATGCTAGATTCATTAATATATCATTACATTGTAAGCCGAGCATAGCTGACATGACCAAGTAATGACACCATAATTATCTACACTACCGTAAAACACACTGGATCACCTTGATCATTATGTTACACATGCAAAATAGCTCATGCATATTCAAAGTATGCTCATGCATATTCCACTAAATAAGACAATTCATTTAATTATGGACAGAGCAAGTGTGAATAGCAGACCTATGAGGTCCTCATCTGAGGGTGTTGGTGGGGTGGCCGGCTCCTCCATGGTTTCCTCCTCCAGTTGAGGTAAAACAGCCAAGCTGCTAGCCGTCATCTGACAATACACATGCTCACTGAGATCAATTCATGCCTCTGTGCATAGATACCAAGAGCACAAGCTGCTGATCAATATGTTGCCATGGTTACAGCACAATATGGATGATAGATACCCCAATGTTTTCATTGCTTGAAGAACCATGGCGACATCATATCACTCAAAAATAAATGAAATCTATCAAATAATGTTGGATCCCAAAGTTATCGTGGATATGGACAAAAACAAGATTTCCCTGGTTCCAAAAGCATTACACTCGTCGGATCATAAACTGCACCTCACTAAGGTGAAGTGCTAATTGACTGACTGACAGAGAGGATGCTCACACCCTCCGCCTCTCATCGAACAACCTCATATTGTTCACATCCAATAAAACAAGTCAGGTGAGACACTTACCGGCGACGTGGCTCGTTTCTTGGGACCGAATGCAGTGCTGGCACGCTTGCCTTTCTGTTTGATGGCCAGCTTGTGTCGCTGTGAGTCGAGGTTGACCCTCTGTGTGGTTGGCACCGAGCTGAGGTCCAGGGGACACTCCTCTGGAGGAGGGGCAGTCTGCTGCATACTCCAAGACGACTTGAAGAAATCCTGAAATCACATCTGTCGTTTTTGGAGGAAATGAAATCAATCATATGCAAATTTAAGTATTGACTGCATTGGAAGCCTCAACTCAAGCATCCTGTGTATGTGTGACATTCCATATATGTCATCAATCTGTTACCAACATCCACACGACCCCAACTCCCCCAATAACAAACTAAACCATGAACCCTATCTACGTCATAACGTGCACTCTCATCTATTTTTAACTCGACTTCTGACAAATACCGACATAAGCGGACGATCTACATCGCCGTGCCGTGTCCAATACCAATCGATGGCAATCGATCAGGCATTTTGTGACTGGTAGAATGTGTTTGTTAGAGGCCTGTGGGCTTAGCTCGCCACTAGGCTGGATCAGTGGCGCTTGCTCGCACGCATGCCCAGTACACCATCCATCATCTTGTGTAAGTGTTTTATCCTTTTAGATATGACATACGCGCGTGGCGGCCACGACTGGACTATGACAGGCCACCGTGTCTGTCTAGGTGCAATCAATAACCGTGGTGGTGCTAGAATAGGTATATCGCTATCAGACACGACCATGCTCGCCTTGTCGGACATCTTCAATAAGAGCGACCAGGTCACAGGGGCCACCATCATTGCACGAGTTAATTAGCGAATTCATGGAGGAATCGTAGGAGGCGGTGATGATGCGTGGCGTGATGGGTGGGGGGGGGGGTGGGAGAGGAATGAGTCTCGCGAGACACGGGCGGGTCGATTGTGTGATTGGGCTCAGGGCGGTCACGTCATGCCACCTCGTCACAGACATCCCCTTCCCTTGTTTAGACATAACCTTGTCTTGTTCCACCACCAAAGTTCAGTCCAGGTCAAGGTCATCCATCCATAACAGATGCAGACAGGGTAGCAGTGCGACGATATCCGCGAGTAAGGCGGGATATATTAGAGTCATTAGCAGTAACGGTCGGGCGCTGTGACCGCAGCCGACGCAGAACCCAACACCGAACATGTCCTGCGTTTTAAACTACAACACCACGAATAGTTTTTATACGCCAAAACAGTTACCGTGCCTATCCGCCATTCCAGCCAGCTAAGAAATTTTGAACTTTTCCGTCGCCCGTTTACTGGCCGGAAACTCACCCAACCATTGCACAACATGGCCTTGACCTCAATTTTACCCACCTCAGTGTCCTCCATTTCTGCGTCCAGACTCTCGACGCTCAGCAGGCTGTTTTCCGAGTCGTAGCAGCTCGACTTGTCTCCCGATCCCTAAAACACAGACAATCACAGAACTCCAGTCAGTGGTGTAGCCTAATTGGAGCATTATAGCCAACTGAAGCAGTGAGAGGCAAGCCCCTGAGTCGATGATCCATCAACCTAGATGTACCCTGGTACGAAGGAGTTCATTTAGCTGATAGCAGAGACAATTGGTGTCACTTACACGACTATCTCACTTCACATCGAGGACCACCTCTCCCAAGAACCCCAACCCCGATCCCCAAAAAATCAAAAAGAGCGCGGTTATGGTGACGAGAGAGATAATGACGAGAGAGAGAGATAGCGGTGGAGTAGGGGGCGGGGAGCAGGGGGCGTTCACAGGGTACAGAGGCAGGAGATAGCGGTGATTGACAGGCGATCGGGCAGGTGCGACGCATCCAGGTAATACATACTTCATACCCACTATATCAGCCTTAACAGGTAACGTCAACTAACGGCCTTATGCGACCTTAAGGCCGTTATATGCAGGGAGACAATAGGATATATATTGCACGTGTCTAGTCACTGACGCCTCATTAAAGAGCATGCTTTTGAATGGCTCATATGAAGGAAAGGTTGTTATTGGTTGTGAGAGATCAGATGGGGACAGCGAACGCTAGTGGAATGTGATGAGGACATGGGGTGGTACAGGTCACAGGCTCTAGCTTCCCCATATGTGGCTTCCGAGCGGCGCCCGCCTCCACCGAGCGGCGCCCGCCTCCACCGAGCGCCTGTGATGCAGACCGCAGGTACATGGACTGATGGACTATAGGAAAGTGACGGGGGAGTGATTATACAAGGTTAAAATAAGCAAGTGGTGTGATAAGGGTGAGAGAGCGGAGAGCCGAGTTAGGTGTGTTAGCACTCACCGCCAGATGAGAATCTATGTCAGCTGAGTTAGTGTCAGTTGGGCTGTTAGGGAGACCCTCATCTTCTTCATCACGACCTCCTCCGCCTCCACCACGACTTACACCTGCACCTCGCTGCTGGCGGATCAAGACGCGAGTCAACTCGGCCTGAATATACCACATCAACGTCGACTCATTGAATCGAAATACAGGTCGCGCATGTCAAGAAAGTACAGCATAGGCACCAAGTTCGTATAAAGCTTATCACAGTCTGATGAACCGATGTTATATCAACCTGACACGCCACACTGATACATCACACTGACATACCACACTGATACACCACACTGATACATTATGTCGAGCGTGCACACGACCGCTGTCCCCAACTCACCACACTGTGTCACTCCGATATTATGCAAATGATTTCCATCACAATGTTCAATCGTCACAATTCCATCCCAAACACAATATATCACCATGACAACCCAAGTACAGACACAAATCCATCCTCATCACCACGTTATAAATAGTGAACAAAACACCGAAGATGCATAACGCAATACAGAATTCCGATGATCCCCTACGTCACGCGGCACCACATGAAGACATTCGATATTAGATTTTGTTCCGATGCAACAACAGACCAGCTCGTAAGGGGAAAGCGACACAGCAAGGCGCTGAGCGTCTGAATTTCTCCGACAAGACCGATGTCTAGCTGGTTATTGTGTGTCGGCGAAGCTGCTCAAGTCACTTACCATCTCCGCCTCCCTGACAGCGATCAGATCAATATTCCGATTAATACCGTCATAGGTTTATATGTACAACGACATACACAGCATCTGAATCAGCTGGCTGCGTGACGCAGTAAGGAGGTAACGGTTACAGAGGCTGCAGCTCGGCAGAACGGCCACTGAAGGACAAGGACAGTGATGAAATCGGGTAACTTGGGCGGGTGTGGGGGTCAGGGCTACAGCTGCTGCTGCTGCTGCTTCTGGCGCGAGGCGGTGGCATCCTCCCCAGCGGCAGATGATGAACAGTGACGGCGCGTCCGTGTGACGGCGACACTGACCAGAGTCATAGGCCACTGTTTGTTAATGCCTTCCTCGTGCTGGTGGATGCTTATCTAACGACGAGCTAGTTGATTAATACCTTGTGACGTAAATTGTGATTAATTCTTATCTAACCACTTGGATGACGATGAATACTTATCTAACTACGTGGACAATGGGAAAGACTCATCTAATTACGTGGATAGTGAAAATACATAGCTAATTATGTGGACGGGATAAATACTAATCTAATGAGGTGGATGGGACAAACACTTGTCCAATGATGTGGACGGGAAAAAATACTTATCTAATGGTGTGGACGCCATAAATACTTATCCACTGATGTGGACGGGATGACTACCCATCTAATGACGTGATCACAGCCAGTATAAACAATACAGCTTACCCAATGACAACCCCCTGTCTCCTGCCAACAGCCAGTACATATAATGCAACTTACCCAATGACAACCCCCTGTCTCCTGCCAACAGCCAGTACACATAATGCAACTTACCCAATGACAACCCCCTGTCTCCTGCCAACAGCCAGTACACATAATGCAACTTACCCAATGACAACCCCCTTTCTCTTGCCAATAGCCAGTATACAGAATGCAGGTTACCCAGTGATAGGTAGCTTTGTCAGGCACAAAAACTATGCCACTGTCAATCTTTGACAAAACGAACCTTGGATATAGTAAGCACTCTGTCTGGTAGTAGAGATGGTTTGTTTTCTCTCCGCTGATGAGATATGTACGACTTGGACGAGGCGCTGACAGGTAAGGTCGCTGACAGGCGACCGTGGACCGTGATGTAACCACAGGTAGATCACCGTACCGCCCGCATCAGCTGACTTGTCAGATGTCATATGGCCTACCTGTAATCATGGCCAGGTAGTGGCGTAAGCTTTCTCACCATCAGCTTGTTCACAATATACGGTAGACGCTAACAGCTTTGGTGCGTCTAGTGTCCATTCCCAGCAATCTACGCCACACCACTACCTGCCACCGGCGCGCGACTTATGGCAACTAATTAAGGCACATCTCGCGAGCCTCGCCCTTTCTTTTACGATCGCTTCCGTTTATTGAACCACAGATTTATGCAGTCTACCCCCGTTGTAGCAGAGACTATTGTCAGCCGCGTGTTGCCTTAAGGCTATAACGGGCTAGATCGTGTGGCACGCATGATCGTAGAGCAGCAGAGATGCTGTGCAGGACCAGGGATGCTGCAAGACAGCATCACCATCATCAGCAGCAACAACAGTAGCAGCAGAGGTTGGTGTGCAGGTATTCATATTTCAACTAAAATTAATAGATAATTGACAGGTGTGCTGTAATGACGCCAGGTTAGCTATCTGTTGGTGTAAGCCGGGATACAGCTGGCCAGGTGCGACGCAGGTATATTGATCCCCGCGGCTAATCAGTGCATCGTACAATAGCACGGTGGTGATTTGAGCTTTCTCGTGCTATCCTTACTGAGCCATCCAGGTGCGGAACGTGGTTCGATTGAGGGAAGTGCATAGAATGGTGGTGACTAGTTCCGGGACTCCATGCATAATCCACGTTGATGGGCTGCCCAGGCGAAGTTCCAACAATTAAAGAGCTTATAGCTACACCAAGAAGGCTCACTCCGACTGACCATGCGGTGAGCATTGCCAGCAAACCTATCATTGGGTTGTACTGCCATAATATCAACAAAAGCGCATGGGACTCAGGATCCAACGAGTCATAGATTTACGTATTGTGGAAGATGGCGAAGATTATGAAGAAATCTTACTGGTCGAGGCGACCGCGCTCACTTATTCACCGGAAATGTCCATGTGGTTTCAATAAACGTACTGACTAGCAGCATACTGCACACAGGTGGCGTGTTTACCTGTCTGATTGCTTATTTTGAAGATAACGGAATCACGCATGCGTACTTACTGGACTCGGATGCCACTCATTAGCATATTGCTAAAGAAAAATGCTCGGAGTCTGCTTTCAAAGCGCTGATATCGATAAATCATCGAAGATTTGGTGTTTCAAATGCAAAATATTACAATCGGCCAATTGGGTCATTTTTGCAACCAGACAAAAGCAAAAACAAATTAAAAATTGAACCTGGCACATTACAGTATGTATCTTTGACGCAGCCATAATCTCTTTGGTTACTACACGGGACAACAAAGGCGACGCGCGGCGTTCGCCTGTATGACGACAACATGTAGTACCTCGATAGCTGTCCAGCTCACAGTGTTAAATCCCAAACAACGCAGCCCATGTTTCAACAGTTGCGGTTTTTTTTCTGAATAATCAAATGGCTCTCCTTGCTACACGGTGTAAGCAAACTAGCCAGGAAACATGAGATGTAAACATACCCTCGTTCCTCTAGCGAGATTACAGCCAGGGAGGCGTCCAGTCCCAACGGGTTGATCCGTATGAATGGAATATGCTCCTCTGTAAAAAATACTGTATATTTCTATCACGAGGAGAAGGCTCCAGGTGACTCGTACTGACTGAAGTTTATATATACAGTCATTGCCATGTATATGCACCGATTTGATTGGATGGGACGGTTAATTTCGGGAGACGACCCAACTGGCCGGCAGCACTATCTGAAGAACGACCACAGATAGTCTAAAACGTATCCATCATCTCTTGTACGACACCCAACCAATCAACACCCACCAAGTATGGTACAAGCAATTGCAGCAAACACAACTGCTACAACCACCAAGTATGGTACAAACAATGGCAGCAAACACAACTGCTACAACCACCAAGTATGGTACAAACAATGGCAGCAAACACAACTGCTACAACCACCAAGTATGGTACAAACAATGGCAGCAAACACAACTGCTACAACCACCAAGTAGGGTACAAACATTGACAAATGTCACAACCTTCGAGCATTGGTACAAACATTGGCTGTAAACACGTCCACGGCTGTCATCGCTCCAGAAACACAGACAGCCGAGTTTTCCTTGAACTGTTGAGAGGAAATACTTGGTGAGCTTATGATTACCTGTGAGACGTGTTATTATGACTCAGTCTGACTAGGGAGTACCACAATCATTTGAAAGCGGTACATATTCCTGTGAAGAATGCTATCCTGGGAAGTGTAGCGTATCTCCCCTAGATACTCTTACTGAATACCTCACTAAACTCGACAGGTCGGGCGAAATATCCAGGCCCTTACTCTGCAAACATCAGTCTGAAGCAGTGATCAGCTATTTCCTGTCCGTGCAATTGACAAAATTGAACATCAACCACAGGCAAGTCACGTTTACGAACATTTCAACGAACATGGCGGCTATTGTACAACTTCAACAGGCGTAATAAACAGTAACTGATGTCGGAAGGAATAATGTGGCACCCACAGGCGCTTGGTTCCCGATCCCAAGCTTCCAACGCCGAATGGTGAGCGTCCTATTGTAAACAAAGCCGCTGTCTGCTGTCGCTGTTCAGTTCTAGTAGCGAATCACAAATAAGCGTTTGTAATATACAAGCGACCCCAAGCCCTCAGAAAGCAGACGTCGAGAAGCACAACTCACTGTATAAAACATCAAATACCTAAAATAACTCGCTGCTAGTCAACTGACAAGCCGTACCAACAAAAAACGCCAGATATAGCTATCACCCATCGGAAGTCAACCATAAACATGCAGGCTGCGCAAGGTGGTGACCCTCCAACTCCAAGGATTGGCTTTTTATCAAACACCTTTCATAGAAATATACCAAATACATTAACTCAACCAACAAAAATATTAACGAGAGAAACTTACAAAATACTGCAGCGTGTGCAAAAAGGGAAGAACGCATAATTCATTAGATGAAGCTGCCTCGCTATGAAACCAGCCATTGTGATTTGGAACATTTTACCATTTGCCATTGACAACAGTAACGACCGAAATGCCGACACGAGAATTCAACCGTGCCCGAAGATCAATGGCTCCACTTAAGTTTTCTGCTAGATGAATACGATATTTAGCTATTTAAACTAACTATTCAGGCCATTGTTACCGCCATTCTCCATGGCTACTCACGTTGATGCCCGTAACGGGGAGCGGGTTTACAGACGAGCTTCTCGCTGACTCGCCAGGGGCGCCACCGGCTGGGAAGACGTTGTCGGCAGAGAGACTTTTCGTCTTTCCGGTGAGCGATCCGGCTCCACTGTGACGAAAAGGGGACATCGACATCGACACCACATATATATATATATATATATATATATATATATATATATATATATATATATATATATATATATATATATATATATATATATATATATAGGGGACATCGACACCACAATATATATATATATATATATATATATATATATATATATATATATATATATATATATATATATATATATATATATATATATATATATATATATATATACGATCGATCACACCAACACCCCACACCCCGCGCCAGCTCGACCTACCTCGACCCGGCCTCGTCGTCACCGGCCGCCTCCAACACGTTACTCGTCGACTTGGACTTGTACACCTTGGCATCTTCCTCTTTGTTCCGTTTCCCACCAAATAGACGTTTGAGAGACTTGAGCGCGTCGAGCGGAGTACGTCGTTTCTTGGACTCACCTACACAACAGATTAATGTTAGGGGTCACGTGCTCTCAGTGTGCTGCGGTCACGTGCGATACAAGGGAGCATGGTAGAAACCGTAGTCACCAGGGTACACTGCAGACATTGTGAAGGTTTAACGGACCCGATGGACATCCAGTAAACTTTTCTTTGGTCCGATAAAAAATGTGATTGTTCACCGGTCCTTGGTCCAGTAATAATTTCTTACATAATAAACATGCCAGCACCCCCTCTAAAAAGAAAATAAACCAAAGAAATCGCCGTTTCACATCACTTTCGTCTTTCTCCCAATATTTATAACTTTAGCTGGTTCGTTAACCAGACGAAGTGACTTCGGGTGATTCCGCGTGGCAGAAACACCCTAATAGATTTCACGCAGATCTTTAAAAGCACAGCGTGGCCATATGTTTGTCAAAACTTCGGTCCAGTAAAGTTTGAAATTCCTTCACAATGTCTGTCACTGGCGACAAATAAGTACAACTGACAGCCACAATAACCACCAATATAACTGGAACATAAATCTGCAACATCCAAATATGTCACTTAAGCAGCTGGAACATAGAACCACACATAGAACAGATACTTAACCATGATGCAGTCACCACAAAGACCAGTTAACTTCTGAATGAGTGAACAGAAATGAAGGAACTCCCAAGTGAGTAACAAAAACTAATGGAGCACCTCAACAAGTGAACACGGCTCAATGGAACACCATAACATATCAAAATAACCAATGAAATGGAACACCTTTACATGTCAAAAGAACCAATGGAACACCTTAACATGTCAAAAGAACCAATGGAACACCTTTACATGTCAAAAGAACCAATGGAACACCTTTACATGTCAAAAGAACCAATGGAACACCTTAACATGTCAAAAGAACCAAAGGAACACCTTAACATGTCATGTCAAATTAACCAATGGAACACCTTAACACCTTAAAAGAACGTTGATTTTCAAAGGCATATCTTTTATCAGTCACTAGAAAATCTCAGTAACTACCCACCAAATTCTGTACATCAAACAAAGCTACTGAAGAAGTAATATTACTCATCAATTGAACTCTGGGGTCATCAGGTACAGCTCACAAGCCTACATGAGTCGGTGACATGCGATTCTTGGCTACGAATGCTTATATCACCAATATGATCAAGTTGTCATGGTACATTTCATAGCATATTGAAGTATGAATCAAATAGATCATGTTCTCACCAGGTTTGTCGGCCTCGTCCATGTTAGGGAAGGGGTGAGGTGAGGCTGACCCTATCACTTCCTCTAGGTCACTTATCGATATAATCCAGTGAAAACTCTACACGAAGGGAGTGTTCAAGTGGTGAGATAGGTGACCGCAAATAAGTTATGTACCACACTTTTGCTGATACAGGCAGGTTCCCGCGATAAGGCCTCATTAATTAATCCAGGCCAGGTGAGAAGAGTTTCACCTTATCCATGCTTGTATTACTAAGAGTAACCATGTCCGAGGACACTACGTCAGTTGCTGACACTACGTCAGTTGCTGACACTATGTCACTTGCTGACACTACGTCACTTGCTGACACAACATTAAGGGCTTCCACTGCGTCAGTCGTTGCCGTACGAGCGAGTAGGAGGCTGTGTTTTTCACGCCGATTTGGGCGACTGATAACACCCGCTGGTTCACGGTCGTCTCCTCAGCTTCAACAACAGTTCCTCTGAAACACAACCACACTCAGTTATCAAGAAACAACCACTTGTCACTGTCGCCTGGCTCCAAATTCATATCACATGACTATACGCCATAACCCGTCGCGGTGACTTCACCTTCTCGTGGAAAACAAGCTGCCAAACAGACGACGAACAATTCTCGGCATGAAATTCCTGACAGCTTTTGTGTCCAACAATAAAAACAGCGTAGTGTGTGTGTGTTAGGGATTTATGAATTATTTAATGGCGGTTGGGTGTGGTTTGGACACATGCGATGCTTGAATTGGTTCAGATTCCATATAAGGCCCCAGCTGTTATAGACACAAGTAGCGTTAAAGGCCGACCATGTTTCGCAACGAGTAGCAGTTGATGAATGTTTTTAACTTACGGAGAAGGCCCTGCACAGCTCAATAAGGAAGTGGTGTTGTCAACGACGTCATCGTTAAATGACGTCAACAATTCATGTGAAAACATCGCAATGACGTCACAAGAGAGGGGTCCAATGACGCCATGAGCAACCTATATTCAGACATATGGCGTAAATTTGGAAGGAAGTTTGGTAAAGGTTGTTGTGTTTCTATTCTTGGTAGAAACTTCAAAACAACTGATGAAATTGATACCGCAAGCTCCACGCCATTGACAGTGATGCAAGTGTTTTAAAAACATGAAATTTTGAAGCGTTCCTCGACAGCCACTGCTGTGAGCCGGGCCATGTAAAAAAAGGCAATCGTAAATGAATCAAATTATATAAGCATTGACTGCCAATGGAGCTCACTAGTCAACCACACTGCCTAGAGTGACAGTCTGATAGATGAACCCTGGGTGCGACCCGCCGTCACATCGCTCAGGACGGACGCGTTAGGAAAGACTCGCAAAAGTTCCCACACAAACCATAGGTCGTAAATCGCATGACAGAACAGTCATCAGGTTACACGTCTTTATGGCCGCCAAAATAACTGCAAATGACTGGAGTTGGGGGAGGGGGGGGGGTACGACGTAGCAAGGCCGCCATGTCACGGGAAATAAGTGATAGACACACTTCATGTCATGGATACAAATGTAACGATACACCACGGATACACTCTGTAACGTATCGACCGATTTCGTCCCTTGCCCTCACTGACAACATCAAATGACAATGTCAACGGACAACGTTAAATAGGCTAACACGCACACGGCTACACCCGCGCATGTAAAAAAAAACATTGATTCGTTGGAAGCACACACATCGATAACCTTCATTTAATTTCGAATGACTAACCTCAATATCTGACCAATTTGATCCTCAAGATAATCGATTTCCCTTTAAAGACCAAAATTTGCGTTTCCGTTCAATAAAATTGTCACCTTCTATCGTTACCTAATATGGTCATATCCTCGATGTGTATGCTGACATGACAGCGACACACAGCGGTAAACAGAGGAGAAGCAATGAGAATCGCTTACCACGATAAAGGACGCTCAAAAACGGATGTGTATAACAGACCAGCGAGGGATATGGTGAATTTCAACCGGCAGTGCACTGCATCATTAATGTCTCTCGTTCGATCCTCTGGCTGCGTATGTTTTCGCCTTAGAAATTGGAAATGCAATATATTGCCAACAGAAGTTTTGAGTCGCTCCCCGCCTGAAGCGTTGCTAACGCAGCGTACATGTACACGACCCTTCCAGACTACGCTAAGTGAATCACTTTTGCTATTCCTTAGACAATGTGACGATCACGTATCTCCCACCTCAACAGATAGTAGACGTGTTGCTTCTGAGCATTCAGTTGCATCGCGTAAACACCATAGCCGCAAAAACCCAGCTACTGACGTCTTTTATTTTACAGGCAAGCTCCCCAGTCCGCACAAGTCGACCAGGTCTCCTTAACAGCACCGGACACGCAGCGCTACGTGGGGTGGGGGTGCACGAGTGATTCTGTGCATTTGTTCCTCATTGTGAAACCGGTAAAATCTAGAAGCCCTTGCCTCTTAAAGCAATGAGGGTCTTAGACTGCTGTTCTCGAACGCTGCTTAAAGGCGAAGCAAGTCACGTGATTTGTTGTTGGCGGAGCAAACGACCCGTGAAAAGAAGGGGGTTCACCGCGGGCTGCGATGGCCGCGGGGTGATGGGGTAAACGCACTGCTGCTGATTCCGATTAGGACTCAATAAGTTGCCATCGACAATATCTATCCTTAAATTCTTAATGATACCCTTTACTTGACAAAGTCTGAAAAATGGCACTTCAAATCAAAGCGATCGAAAGAGGCATCGTTCGGCCGCGTTTGCATGCGTCCTAATACGCTGATTACAAATTTTCGTTTGTTGTTGTCAAAAGCGAACTGTCAGAAGTAACTCCACGCTCACATTATTGTATATATATCTGTCAACACAGACAGATTGCAGGCCCGTAGCCCACTTTGCCCAGAAAGGTCCGCCTTACTCTAGCGCATTTGAGTATATATAGATATATCGTGTGTCGATGGTGCCTTTAATTATGGTCTTATAGCCGCATTAGTAAGAGCCAGGAGAAAGGTACACTTTTGAGGGGAAAAGAACCCACCCACTAAAAATCCTGGCTACGGGCCTGGATTGACAAGTGATACAAATACTGTTATATCTGAATGAGACAAGAAAACTCACTGTGAATGCATTTTGGACGGGGAATCAGCGATATCAACCGGATATTATTCCTTGATATTCCTACACACAAACCTACACAGTGCACACCCTGTTGACCGGGTTCAACATGCCAACGCGTTTCAATATCTGAATTACGGATATTTGTGGAAGTGACTCATTCGATGAATAAACGTAATTTAAATCATGCAAAAAACCACTCCACAGGCGCAGGACTGACACGTGCGTTTACAGACGTTATGCTGTGATCACTTGGCAATCGCATGCGAGTTTTTATGTTCCAGTTGCGTGTGTTATTTATGTGTGGTTCTTACTTACTCAAGTCGATCCTTTGTGGATGTACATGCATTAATTGAATACAATTATCGCTGGAACGTGGGCAACGATGTCGTAAAATAATTTGCGATGGCAAGTCGGCAACGATGTCGAATAAGTAGGAAACAGCAAGTCGGAAAGGATGTCGTAAAACACGTTATGACGAGAAGTCAATAACGGTTCAATATGGAATGTCTGGAAGAGCAGTAAATAATCGAGGGGTGTGTACTTTTTGTTTAAGAGTATAATCAGCCGGTATTGATCCGCGAGGCTGGAAAGCCATCTTCATCAATTAAAACCCGTAGCAGCACAAAAATGCAAGGAGTCGTTCTCGCATGTCGCAAAGGATACAGCATCATTGTCCCAGATTTAGGACCATTTACCGCACAGAGTGAGTTTCAACATAAACTACAACCTGGGATCGAGCTGAAACTCGCTACGGAGATTGTTTAGTACAGGAGGAAGCCCAAAAGATATAGCATGAACCTGAGTGGTATATGATACGAAAACCCAACATACCAGAATGACTCACAGACCATCAGTAAAAACCCAACATGAAGAAATATGCTGTCTTCGAAACCACAATACGGAATTAATCTTTCAGTCATTACAATGGTTGGTTTCGGACCGCAACATACTTGCTTTAGTTCTCGCGATGTATGAAACTCACTTATTCTGCATTCTATTATGAAAAAATACCCAAACCCAATGCAAGGAGCCATGACTGATTTCAGTGCTGGACACCATGACTCAACTCAGTGCAGGACGTCATGACTGGACTCATTGCTGGACGTCATGATTGGACTCATTGCTGGACGTCATGACTGGACTCATTGCTGGACGTCATGACTAGACTCGTTGCTGGACGTCATGACTGGACTCATTGCTGGACGTCATGATTGGACCCAGTGCTGACTCAATACCGCAGAATATAACTAAACGCAATGCTGGAGGTCATGATTGAATTCAATACTGGAAGCCATAACTGAATGCAATGCTGGCGGCCATAACTGAACGCAATGCTGACGGCCATAATTGAACGCAATGCTGGCGGCCATAACTGAACGCAATGCTGGCGGCCATAACTGAACGCAATGCAGAGGGCCATGACCGTCCTCAGTAAGGAAGGCCACTACCAGTGACCCTTAACGCGGACGAACCCCATTCACTGCTGCTCTAAGGAGTTGCGATATCAATACTCCTCTGCGCTTATACCGATCAAAGTAGTCATCACCTACCTGATCCCATCGTCTTCCTGATCCCATCGCCTACCTGATCCCATCGGCTACCCGATCCCATCAACTACCTGATCCCATCGTCTACCTGATCCCATCATCTACCTGATCCCATCGGCTACCCGATCCCATCATCTTCCCGATCCCATCATCTACCTGATCCCATCGCTTACCTGATCCTATTGGCTACCTGATCCAATCGTCTACCTGATCCCATCGTCTACCTGATCCCACACAAAGGATAGGCCAACATGCACTCAAGCCAGGGACCGACATTCACCCGGGCTCACGTCGCGTGGCCCTCGAAGGGATCACATCTTCCCCGCACCAACGAGATTCATAACCGCGAAGCCCATCAATGCCTACATATTTGGCATCGAACCGAATGCAACCATAAATTAGCAACAGTCGTCCTTGAGATTGAACCAAGCTTTCATGTTGTGCGGTGACCATGCAAGCTGTGAGGCGAGTGCCACATGCAACAATTAGCGCCGCAAGAAGCAGTAAGTTGTCTGTCTTGTTCGGCAATCATTGTCGACATCAGAACACCTCGACCGCTAATTGATCTGGAAACAAACACCGCCTGCGTCCAAGTCCTCCCCTGTCTTCCCTGTGTGTTATCAGCCACAGGCGAATGCCACAATTATGTTCGAGTGCTAATAGCCGAAAGGAGACATATTGACACTCGTACATTAACCATTCGAGTGGCAACAACGACCCTGACTTATGTTCGTCTTTCACTGCTAGCAAAGTCACAAACGAATGGCTATGTTTTAAACGATGATAACAATTAATGACGGACGCTTCAGAAGAGAACGGATGATGCGACTGTCGCTTAGCGACTGACGTGGATATTGTCTCTGCATGATCCTCGAAGTGTGGCCAATGGCCAGTAGTCGCCTCGACCCACATAGATCCGTATCAGCAGGTTGGTAAGAGGAAATCTCGCAGCTCCCATATAAGAGAACCTTATACGATTGAAGAAGCCCTAAAAATTGTCTCTCGTCAACCATATGATACGACCCCCTGTACATGCGATGACATGTTTACGAGAAGGAAGCGACTAGAATCAGACAGAGGCAACACATGTCACAACGTTTTACATCAACATCTAGCATGAGTCATTGCGACCTCTATAACCTTACTGTAGTAGTTACTTATACAAATCCCAATTAATCGAAATTTAACAGCTCACAAAGCTACGATCATAATGACATCAGGAAAAGCCAATGTCATGACAAACGACCACGAGACGTTATGATTGTATCACGTTATGATTATTCTAGACGCGCCCTCGCTGCAGATATCCCACACTCACACGTTTTCTCAACTACATTCTGGTCATGACATCAAGGTTATTTCTTGAAAGTCACAAATGTGATAAATATCAAATTTGTCACTGTCATTAAGATGACGAAAGGGACTATAACATATGAATAATTAATCAATAAGAAACATTTAAATGCAAGTCGTCAGAAGTCCTTATCAGCAAAGATGCAACCTTGTTGTTAGAATCCGGTGGGAGGTTTATACAAAACGAGGGTCCTCATGGGTTATGACGACACCATTTTGAAGTCCTGTAGGCAGATCGTTCGCGGGGTTTCAATATTGATTCGTGTCACGTCAACCAACACCTATAAATAGCCGTCCAGAACTGGAGGATCGGGGTTTAATTAATAACGGCCGATCCCGCCGCAGTAAGCAAGCAACCATGCGTTTTAGATCAGAAGACGCTTAATGTGCAGTGCACCAGCGGCCGACATTAACCGTCTTCTGTTCTACAAACTGACCCACAAGCTGAAATCAGGACATGTTAAGCTCGTAACTCGCAGGTTGACACTTGATGACGCTGGCTGGCGGATATGACAGGGCGCAAGTGAGGCAGCCGAACCTCCCCTTCATCTGCAGCCGCTCGGTCGCCCACGTCGACTTCCCCTGGCCGAGCGGCTGAATCTAGATATTGCATATAAGATCCATAGATACGCTAATGATTTGGGGATGACACCCGAGGAGCCAGCCCATAGGGCTATTAAGTGATGTCGTCATGATCTCATCCCACCCTACAGCGCCCACAAAAAGGTGCAACAACTGCCAGACTGGCTCCAACAACAGGGGTCCATTTATCATTGCTGTACAAGATAAGGACATTTTGACACCTTGTATTGTGTCCTTAACATTGGTTGTAGCTGGTGAATCATGCATACGTTATAGACCCGGTGATTCTCTAAATGACCATGTAAGTTTGGTTTGTAGTCATCGAGATATTGCCTCTCAGACATGACTAGAATGCTACAGCGAATAGGTGCCTGTTTGGACCGTTATCAGCGAGGTGACGTTACACGAGTCTCAAAACGCCTCTCCTCTCGGACGGCTGATGTGGAGAGGGGATGCGTTTTTAAGACGGGTAAACCGGTCGTAATGGAATGATCCTATATGTTACTAGGTTAAATGACTAACCGGAAAGGAGAAGCACCTCAAGCTGGTACCCCACCTCATCCATAGAACCACATCCATGTTAACACCCACAGAGCAACGGAGACAACTTACCTCCACAAATTCAAGACTCCTTTTTAAATCCGTTTGGCGCACTCGAGTATCGCTTGGTGAACTCTGATATGTCGGCTCGGCTGCTCATACAATATACATAAGCGATCCAAGCTGTGAGGCCTGCGCGACTCACGTGGGTGGAGATTGACTGGTGGCTGGCCACAAGAGGCCGGTTGATGGTGAGAGCCAGGGCCCAGTGAAGTAGCGCCGCGTGAGTGTCCACACGTTTTACTTCAGATATGGGTTTACCCCAACAGCGCCGACCTCACACCACATATAACAACCACGCTCCCTTACTCGCCAACCATCCAACCATCCCCACGCACGCACACAAACGAACGTGCAATGTTTTTAGATTCGTAAATATTGATCTTGTATCCTGTTTGCTCGGCTTGTACCAACTGTACATAGCAGTACACATCACACAAAACAACCCAATATAGTTCGCACGCTATCGCTCTGAATTCATAAACCACACGAGGGTCGTGAAAGCACTCCTCGCGAGAGTAGGAAACCCCCGAGGAAAGCGAGCAGGTTTTTGGGAAGTCACGAATGATATCAATTATGCGGCTGGGGTGTGTCAGGGTGCGCCGCGTTCCTTTACACTAGCGACTCCTGGCGGGCAGACGTTATTTGGGTCATGTATGTTTGTAGAGCAACCCGTCACAGCTGTCACGCAAAGCAGCGCGCACACAACCTCATGCAATTAGCTACTGACGGATCGCCGGCGTGTACTTATGGCTGGTAATGAGAAGCGGATGTCTTTCATTTCTTCACCACGACTTCCCAGGCGCTGGACCAGCCCATTAAGTGCCACGTAACCTCTGTTAACCCAAAAGATTCTCAGTTTAGTTGATAGAGTCTGGGCACGAAGATGGGTTTACCATCTACACCACGCCGTATTTTTGCGGCACGCGCGTGGGTAGCGCTCCAGGCAAGCTGATGCATTGAACGGACACATATATTGATTAGTTCTTGAATGACCCAACGAAAGAGTTATCATGGGTGTCTAAGTCGACACGAACGTCTGTCCTCCCAGGGCACGGACTGAGACAAAACACCTCTCAGCCATTCGTCGGAAACTCTTTGAAGTTCAGACGGGCATGATAACACACTGGCGAGGCTCGAATAAAGACTTGTTACCCAGGGGCTGATCTTGAACACCGTCTATGTTGAAGTTCTCCAGTCATCAACATAGGAGATGTCATCATGACCAATCAGACGCTTTTAACTTCCATCTACGAGATTATTTAGCTGTGAGGAAGGACGCGGTAGGACTCCCATGTTCTCGTCTGTAAGAGATGGGCAGCGGTCTATACGCAGTTAATACCGAGTCTAAACCAGCCTCACACACTACCAATAGCGGTTGTTAGGTCTCAACCACCGGCGCTCGGTTCCCGATGTCAAGCTTCCGAGCGCCGAGCCGCTATCTATTTGTAATAGTATAATAACTTGTCCTATACGGAAGTTCGGAATCGGATACCGAACGCCTGTGGTCTCAGCAGTAACTGCTCGGATCCCGATGTCAGGATTCCGACCTATGACCTGTGTACTTATTTGAAAAGATATCCTTTGCTCTTGGTGGTACATGAAGCGCAAGGATCATAACGCTCGGCGCACCACTGTCTCGGACTTCTCGCTGACATATGAATTTATGACCTCATGTATCACTTCCTTCATTCATACAGCTATTGATCCAGACAGGTCTGGTGTGTGGATAATGTAAATTAATATTGTATTGTCACCGCATTTAAAGGTCACCGCGATCATTACACAACTAATGGATGGATACGATACGCAACATGTACAGCGATTTCGTCGCAGAAACGGGGCCAAAGTGCAGGTGGATCAAATGGGTGATCGGTTACGGCGCGTCGCAACGAGCTAGACAGAAATCGGAACTTCTGAAGCCTGGCATGGCGGCTAGACGTGACCGAGCGCTCGAACCTCATTTTGTTTTTATTTAGTCAGTAATGCAGTTCATTACCATAAGCATCTGCATAAGTAGGGAGTTAGGTAGCTATCACACCCAGATTCAGGCGACCTTGTGTGGCGTTGGGACTGTTGCCGGCTTGTTGCTAGATGTGCCTATCATCGTCACAATATCGCCTTATTTGTCGCGTCTGGTCATCAACCAATCCAAGCTTATCCGATAAGGCAACTACACGTGCTCGAGTGTTGATACCTAATGGAGTAATATATCATGCCTACAGAGAAGTGTTCTCGCTTGCCGCGCAAAATGATGAAAGTGCGTTAGGCTTGTGCATATGTGATGCGGTGCTAGACGGCGTTACGCGTACACAAGTCCCACCCGACGCGCGTCCCACCCGCCCGTTGTTCACTGTCCAGTAAGGTCGTCTGATAACACTAGCAGCGAAACTATAAACTCTTTGACGCATGTCATTGGCCGGGTGTACCAGACATGACCGAATATGGGCATAAAGTTTGGCATGCTGTAGATCATAATGTTTGGTGCGCAATGACGCCACGTTATGCAAGTTACATGATCGCAACAAAGGCAGCCGGATCACGAGCCCAATGATTTAACTATTATGACTGCGACTGTTTCCTGTGTCTGCGCTGGTGAATGTACCCTCTGACTCGTCTTGTTCGTATAAGCTTACAGGGGCGTAGCCAGCGATACGCACTTACGCAAGTGCGTAACATCAATTTGAAAAGTGAAAAAATAAATATGGCCAAAAATGGCATCAAAGTAAAGAACTAAGGGGGTTAAACTTTACTGGAACTGTAGATTTCTCCTCCGTCTGGCTTAGCATTGTAAATCAAATCATAACGAGTTGTTATTAATATGTGTCAGAGTGACTAAACCATTACTCATGGCCCCGTGAAGATTGAACGCGATTTTTGAAATTACCTTGTTTGTCGAAATGTTGCTTGCTCCAGAGACATTGTGAGGAAGGAGCGCGTACCAGGCACTGTACTTCAGCGAATTCCACGACGATCAACACAATGTGGTCGCAAATTTGACAAGGAACAGATTCAATTTCATAATTTTAGCATTTTATTAGATTTATCTGATAGCAGTTTTTGTTCATCGTGATTTATATGCTTTTCAACTGATCAATATGTCTGTACGTCGTGCATGAAATAAACCATAGTTACAGCAATAACAAAATTATGAATCATAACAAGAAGATGACGTCACAAACAGCGAAAACAGCCGAGTGGAGCGGCGTTGCACAGGTAACAATTGAGGACCATTGTGTTACTATGGGTCTATCACCGGCAACATAAACTGAAAACGTTGACGTTAGAAGCTTCGTGGAGCGCCATCTCAAATATGTGGCTATCAGCATCGACTACAATCTTCTGCGCTTCAGGTAAATTTCAGATATTAAGTGTCTATGGTAGTTTACACTAATATTTTTCCATTTTAAGTCTCCAGGCTATTGTTAGAGCCGAAGATCAAATGTGACCCGTGCATCAGAGGAGTTAAATATGTGGGCCATGGTTGGAATGATAATTATAGGGTTTTACGGCACACCGACGCGAGTGTGTTGGATGGTGCCTGCAGTTGCGGGGGGTAAGTACGAAAATATAGTGAAGAAGGATTAACTGGAAACTGAAATCGAACACTTTGTTATTACATTAATTGAATTCATTTATGTAACATTCATTGAAATTATATTATAGAATATGACATCCATGAAATTTCTCTAATGAGACCCAATGATCTGAGATGGATCAACCCTTTAGAACAATTCTGAGAGACTTAAAGCATAGGATTCCTGATAAGAATCAGATAAGCACATTTATGAGGATGTGCGTAAAATTGTATGTGCTTGGGTTGGGCGAGGGGGAGAGGGTTGGAGGAGAGGGTTGGAGGAGAGGGTTGGAGGGGACGGTTGCTAGTTGCCGACTAACGCGTGACAAGTGACGAGACATGATATTGCCATCTGCCGACCAATCATAACGTCTCAGGGATGTCACCATGGCTCAGTCTGGCAATCGTATCTCTCGTCTCGCTGTACGCGCTGACCTTGATCTACAAAGTAGAAGCTTAGCACTACTTAAGTTTGATGTTATATGATTTATAATGATTTACATTGATCTCGACCTAATGCTGATGGATGGCTAGGGCAAAAAGTCGACTAGGTCCTTAAGTGTCCGTCCTATGGGGACCAGTAATCGATTATCAACTGGGTAGAGTTAAGACACTACTTAAAACCTTTGTCCTTGAAATGCACATCGAGTAGGTGATTAAAGAGTTCAGTGAACTGGCTGAAACTATCTAAACTATTTCATGCGGTCAAACCGCATTTGGAAATGCTATCTTTAATTATTAATTCTGTCCTAGCCATAGGTTTTGTCAATGTGTACAAACATCCCCGAAGCATTGAGTTCTCAGCACTGCTTATATCATCATATTCGTTGAACATTTTATGAACCTGCATGAGGTCCCAACGGAGACGCCGTGTTTAAAGAGAGGTCAGTTGGTTCGTAACCTCACATTCCGGCTAGGAGCTTTGTAGCACGTCCTTTTCTTCTATCTATTATATCTCTGTCACGATGAATGGCGGCCACGTCTGAATCGCATATAAGGTTTAATAAGAACTCTGAGCGCGACCACAGCACGTCCGTCTGACCATCCATTGTACTGTGTGTGCCTTACTACTGCTGCACTGCATTGTTTGCCGAATTTGAATGACTGATCAAATGAACATCAATCCTTTCAATTCATCCGAAGTAGAATAGCACATTCGTTATTCAAACTTTTCTTTTGCCAGACCCATATGCATTACTTTGCATTTGTGTATTTATTTATTTAATCATTTCCGCAGTCTAACACGTTATGAAAGTTTTTTTGTGAGTTATATGCCTTGTGTTTGGTCCTCACTCCGGAGTTAAGTTTGGTGTCGTCTGCAAATGTTTGAAACATTATGCCAACAGCACTGTCTGGATCTGTTATGTAGTAGTATAGGGAGTGGCGGTTCTAGCACTGTCTGGATCTGTTATGTTGATTTCGCCAAGAACAGACCCAGCCCAGGACCAACCATTGAGTGACACGTATAATAACCCTTGTCCAATCTGATTCAATCCCATGCATCACCACTCTCTGCCTTCTATTACTGATCCATTCATTTATCCATGCTTAAACATTAACGCTGATGCCGTGGGCCATAAGTTAACTAGCTAACCGTTGGTGGGGAACAAACGCTTTTTGAAAGTTCAAATGAATAACACCCACAGGGCCCCAAGTCTACCAGGAATTTCAAAATGTTGGTAAGGCAAGACTTCCGTCAAAGAAAATCATGCAGAGATTTATTAAATATGTGATGTTTAGTAAGTGTTTCCATTGTTTTGCCATGTCATGCAGCTTGGCTGATTGCCACATCATCACCAGTCTGGGCCCAATACCACGAAGGCAACTCCACTACCCTACAAGTCGACAATGAAGTGAGTGATATGAAGCAAGAGGTTGAGCCTGCCACCTCTCATGACACACACCTCGCATCACGGGCTGAAGGTATGGAAATATCAGTCATGAACTATATCTTGTAATGATAATATTCCTTTCAAAGTGTTTTTTATGTGAATAAAGATATGAAGACTGTCTCTTCTGCTCAGCTGACTCACCAGTGCCTGGTTCTCTGGCTGACCGTCCATCAGGATCGGATGAGGCAGGCAGTATTCCACTGGGGAGACATCATCCATCACCTCTCGACCCGTTTAGCGCTAGTGTGTTTTTTGAAGAACCGTACAATGTCTTAGGCTCTTGGCGTGCAAGTGACAGTACTGTCAACCAGCAGTCTTCTCGCAGATTGGGAGTTCACGAGCCTGGTACGTTATTGAGGGATCCAATCAATGATCAATCCTCGGTGCCTGTTGCTAAAACAAGGTCGAAGAGAAACAATCACAATTCATTTGGTTTAAACTTTGGGAAAGCTGAGGAAAACACAGATTCCCTATCCACACCCACCGAGAACACCGCATCAGAAACAAAAGAAGAAATACAGTTCGCTAAGAAAGCTCTGTCAAAAGCAGAGGAAGACATAAATTCCGCTTCAAAACCAGAGTTAACCAAAGATTCTGCTGAGGAAATTAAATCAGAAGCCAGAGAAAATGTAGAGTCGGCCGTGGAAAGCTTGTCACAAGCTGAGGAGAATATGGAATCCTCATCTAAAGCCAAAAATGAAATCGAGATCGCCGTCCACACCCTAACAAGAGCTGAAGCTAAGTTGACGGAGGGATCTGATAAGAAAACAATGTCACAAGCTAAAGGAAATATAGCGTCTGCCGTAGAAACACTGGAAAAAGCTGAGGACAACATTGATACCTCACCATTTGCCAGAGAGAATAAAGCAAAAGAATCAGCTTCGGATACCATGTCAAAAGCCAAGGAGGAAATAGAAACTGCCATGGACACCTTGTCAACCGTTGAAGAAAGCATCGATTCCACAGCAGGAGTTAAGTTAACGAAAAGTACAGCTAAGAAAACGATGTCACAAGCCAAAGAAAACATAGCATCTGCAGTGGATACATTGGAAAAGGCTGAGGAAAACATGGATTCCACGTCGAAAGGAGAGACAATAGAAGCCTCGGCAGAGGAGTCCATGGCAATAGCCAAAGAGGAAATAGCGACTGCCGTGGAATCCTTGTCAAAGGCTGAAGAAAATATTGACTTCACTTCAATAGCAAAGTTGACAAAAGGGTCTGCCGAGAAAACCATGTCAAAAGCCAAAGAAGAAATCGAGTCTGCCGTGGAGACATTGTCAAAGGCGAAGGGCAGCATAGATTTAAGATCTAAAACAAAGGAGACAAAAGGATCTGCGGAGGAAACTATGGCTAAAGCCAAAGAAGAAATAGAGTCCGCCATGAGTACTTTGGAAGAAGCTAAAGAAGATATAGACTTTAAATCGATAGCTCCGATGTCAATAGATTCTGCCAAGAGAACAATGTCACAGACGGAGGAAAATATAGAGTCCGCAGTGGAAACTCTATCGAAAGCTGAGGACAACATCGAATCCTCATCAAAAGTAACGCACACAAAAGGATCTGCTGGGAAAACCATGTCAAAAGTCAAAGAGGAAATAAAATCAGTCGTGGAAACCTTGTCAGATGAAGCGGAAAATATAGAGTCTGCAACGGAAGCAAAGGTGACGAAAGGATCTGCTAAGAAAACAATGTCACAAGCTAAAAAAAATATAGAGTCTGCCTTGAAAACCCTCGCAAAAGCTGAGGAAAACATAGATTCCACTTCAGAAGCTGAAAACGTAGAGGCTGCAAAGACAAGCGAGTCCTCCATTGATACCATAACAAAAACCAAGCACAACATAGAGTCAGCCAAGGGTATCATGTTAAAAGCCGAGAGGACCATAGGGACCGCTGGTAAAACCTTGTCTGACGCAAAGAAAACAAACAAATCTGCCAAGAAAGCTTTGTCAAAAGCAAATGCAAACATCGAATCTGCCAAGGATATCATATCAAAATCTGAGAAGGACATACGGTCAGCCGCAGGAGCCATGTCAAATGCTAGGGAAATGAAAGTATCAGCCGAGAAAACAATTTCAACCGCAGGTGACAAACTGCATTCCTCCAAGGCAACCTTGTCAAAAGCGGAAGATAACATCGATTCTTCTATGATACGACCATCAAAGAAGACGAACGAATCACACAAGGGCACGCTTACAGCAGCCAAGGAAAATATTGAATCCGCTAAAAATATGATGTCAAACAGTGAGGAGATAATAGGGTCGGCAACGAAAGAAATTAAAAAAGCTAAAACCGCCAAAACGTCCGCAAAGAAAGCCTTTTCTGTAGCTGATGAAAACATCAAAGCAGCCAAGAAAGTCATTTCAACAGCTAAGCAACATATAGGATCTGCCGGTGCAGCCATGTCAAAAGCTAAGAACACAAAAGCATCAGCCAAAAGAACCATCCATATTGCACATGAAAACTTACAAGCAGCCAAGGAAGTCGTGTCAACAGCTGAGCAGAACATAGGGTCCTCAGTGAACGCCATGCTAAAAGCGAAGCTGGAACAACATCCGGCCTCCTACGAAAATGCCAGAGAAAATATTGAGTCGGCCATTGAAACCCTGTCAAAAGTCGAGGAAAACATGAACCCCCCATCAAAAGCCGAGCATATGTCAGCCAATGAACTCTCGACAGCGGCATTTGCAAATGAAGCAAAATCCACAAGAAAATCTAACATAGAATCCATGAAGAATACCAGGTCATTTGCTGAGACCATTATGGAATTCGCTATGAAAACCCTGTTGCAAACTAAAGAAAACATTGGGTCCAACATACAGTTCATAGTAAATTCGTTAGCAGAAGCTGAGAACATCATCAATTCATCGGCGAAAAAAGTGCCTTGCAAAGAAACTATATCAAAAGCCAAGGAGAATATAGACTTCGCAATAGAAACCTTGTCAAAAGCTAAAGGCAACATGGCATCTGGCTCAGAAACGACGTTATCATCAAAGAAAAACATGGCAGAAGGCGCGAAGAACGCCCGCCTTGACGTGGATGGAGCAGCAAAGGAAGGAATGTCAAAAGCCAAAAAGATTATTGAGTCTGCCATGGAAAAATTGTCAAAAGCTGAAAATAACATCGATTCTACATCAACATCAGCGAAAACAGAAGTGTCAGCTGAGGGTCCTATGTCAAAAGCGAAAGACGAAATAAAATCTGCCGTGGAAACCTTGTCAAATGTCGAGGAAAAAATTGATACCACATCGACAGGAAAGTCAACGAACGCTCTTGCAGGAAATACAACATCACATTACCAAAAAGAGATAACATCCACTGTAGTAACCTTGGAAAATGCAGAGGAAAACACTGAGCCCGCATCAAAATCAAACGTGCCAAAAGTATCTGCAGGGACTATCATGACACAAGCCAAGGATGAAATAGAGTCTGCTTCGGAGATCTTGTTTAATGCTGAAGAAAAAATAGATTCGGCTGCAAGAGCAAAGTTGATAAAAGGTTCTGCTGAGAAAACCATATCACATGCCAGAAAAAGCATAGCGTCTGTCGTGGAGACCTTGTCCCAAGCTGAAGATAATATAGACTCAATATCAAAGGCAGAGGCGACAACTGGTTCTGAAGAGAAAACCATCTCAAAAACCAAAGAAAAAATAGAGTCTGCCGTGGAAATGTTATCAAAAGCAGAGGAAAATATCGATTCTTCATCAGAAGCCAAGTTGACAAAAGGATTGGCTGAGAAAATCGCATCAGAGACCAGAGAAAGTATACAATCAGCCGTGGAAAGCTTAGCGGAGGCTGAGGAGGACATAGATTCTAGACCACAAGCTGAGAAAACCGAAGGATCTGCCGTGGAAAATATGTCAAAAGCCAAGGAGGAAATAGAATCTGCAGTAAAAACCTTGTCAACCGCTGAAGAAAATATAGAATTCTACATTAGGAGTCACGTTGACGAAAGGTAGAGCTAAGAAAACGATGTCACAAGCCAAAGAAAACATAGCATCTGCAGTGGAAACATTGGAAAAGGCTGAGGAAAACATTGATTCCACGTCAAAAGACGAGGAAATTGAAGGGTCGGGCGGGGGGCTCGTATCAAAAGCCAAAGAGGAAATAGAGTCTGCCGTGAAAACCTTGTCAAAGTCTGAAGAAATAATAGATTCTACATCGATAGCTGAGTTGACGGAAGGATCAGCCGGGAAATCTATGTCAAAAGCCGAAGAGGTAATAGATTCTGCAATAGAAACCTTGTCAGAAGCGGAAGAAAACCTAGAATCAAAATTAAACACAGAGAATACACAAGGACCAGGCGTTGAAACCATGTCCGAAGTCAAAGAGGAAATTGAGTCTGCAGTGGACACCTTATCAAATGCTGAAGAAAAGAAAGATTCCACATCGACATCACAGGAGATAAAAACAACTGCTGGGAAAAGCACGTCAAAAGTCAAAAGGGAAGTCAGCGGGCATGGGGGCGAGAAAGCAGCGGTGATGACCCGGGGAGTTCGCGCAATTGGGAGGACGAGTGGCATCAAAGACGGCGCTGCTACACACATCGGTGGTGATATCAGTATCAAGGTGACCCACCCCTCCAACGTCCGCTTCGAAACAAGTGAGCTGCTTTCCATTCAATCAAATGTTCCGTTCCCAACCCCTTGGTATATCCCCAGGTCATTTGTATTTTCTGAATATGCTGCTCGATTTCAGCCAATGGCGTGAAGAGAAAGAGAAGAGATGTGGCTGGTTGTTCTCGTGGATGGTGTCGAGATGATGAGGGTAGATGTACGCGGACTGACAAGGGGGGCAGGTAGTTGGTGCTCGGCACAATTGCTGACATCTTTGTGTAGTATTGCAGTGTTGGCTTCCATGAAATGGCTCTGTTGGCGATAAAGTCGGTGAAACCATGTTTCAATGACAGATGTCAACCAGCGCATCGTTCCTCTAAACGGGCAGCTGAGCTCCCCATCCCACAGAGAGTTGACGGCACGCCTACCCTTTCCGAGCCAACCACGCCCACTGCTGATCACATCCGTATAGTTGCCATGGTGAACGGTAAAATTTCCAACTTGCTGTACACCTAAGTTGTTACTATGAAGCCTGTTATATTGTGACCTCTGATCGACCTTGTGTTTGTCATGCTGGTCTGTCATTCTTATCTGTCATCATTGTCTCCCCTTACCTGTAATTTACCCGTTGTGCACCATCATTACCCATAATTTACCTGTGGTATGTAATCATTACCAGATAAGCGTCCAGAAAACCTCATCACCGGGCTTGGAGTCGGTATTTGTCTCCTCTTCCTCGTCTTTGCCCTGCTTAGCATCACTCTCTGTCTGCGGTAAGGTTCCCATCACAGCCGATTCATGTTTTACGTTGTATCGCAGCTATATTAAGTACGGGTGTCATCGTGGGTTCGTTATGTTGGTAGGATTCGACGTCGTAAGGAGAGAGTGATGACGAGAGAGGCTGACTCCATTCACGTCGTCGTCAACTGATCTCCGCCCCGCACGCCTCCTCGCCCACCCCCCCACCACACCCTTGACCGCCCCACCCTTCATCTCACCTATCTCCTAGTTGTTTAGTTCACCTCTTGTTAGCAGAAGAAATTATGAACCAGAAAACGTTTCTGTAAATACTGTTCTATATACGGCTGCGTTGGTGTGCCGTTAAACCCTATTCTCACTCACATATACGGCCGCATGCCGCCCGCACGGCGTTAGTCTTTTATAGGCATTATGCACACGTCCCTATACTCGAGAGGTGCATCATGACCCAATAATGGCGCATTATGCATCGGAAGATATTTATCGACGTTCTTTGGGCAGTGTTTGCTGCGACAGAAAATCTGCATAATGTAGCCCACCAATTTTTACGGTGTCATACATGGTTTAAATTTTCACTGCCTATGAAATATCAGATGTTAATTATATAATTCATTATGTTGAGACATGGAGCATGAAATAAAGTGTACACTGAAATGTCATGTCTTTCTCCTTAATTGAGCAACAATCCTAACAAACATATAGCCGTCAAAGACTTTCATCTCTATATGTAAGAGTTAATATTTCTTGTTCGTTCTGATCGAGGGGCTCCGCATTAGCTTAATAAAACCTGATTGGTGGATTGAGGTCTGATCATCTTCTCAATTCACAACAGCTCATCAAGCAGAGAGGCTCTCGTAGGCCGTGACGAGATTGCGGTAATAAAGGCCTCAGTGGTGATAACAGGGACAAGGTATTGGTTCGAAACCATGAGTGATCAGGATTGGGGTAGGGAAAATCCGAAGGATGCCTCCTTGAAGACAATCGCTAATTTCAAGGCTGTCGACCCAGGCAAACCGTAATATCCTGATGTAAGCTCATGCAAAGCTACTTTGTTTACTTGCTCACCATATAATTCAAGTTAAGTATGGTGGTCATTTTGAAAACTCGGAATTTGCTACATTGCAAATGTTAATGCTTGGTTTACGCGTAAAATGACTAGTTTATGCGTAAACTGGTAGTCTACGCGTTATATATTTATTCTACTTAACTAGTCATTTTACGCGTAAACTGTAACATAGTCATTTTTATTTTGTGTCCTCGTGTCTGGCAGCACGGAATTTCGACTTTGCGGGTAATTGAGATCTGTTGAATAATTAATTCAAGCAGATTGCTGTTGATCTAATTTCCTAAGCGTTTGGTTATTAACAGGAAGACATGAAGCAATGCGGATATCACATAATTAGACCTTCTTCTAACTAGACTACAATAATACGGGAACATGAAATACGCGCCATGATAAGTGCTTTCAATTTCATCAACTTTGTAAAAATGCCATTCAAGGCCTTGGCCTCCACTGAATGTTGGTAACATTTTCAATTGTTTTCATACAATTTCGATTAACTTCGTTGTCTCATACTTACAAATACAATGGACTGTGAGCAAATTGGGGTCCGTAACACTTAAATATCTTCGTAGATACTGAATACGACAGTTAACGAATTTCTCGTTTCAAGAAGCCCAGCAGCACGTCCCGTATATAACTATATCTCCATCCGACCGGGGCTACGTTTCAAGACGTTTCTCGTAAAAGATTCGCTCGAAAACATAACGCTCCTAAATTCATAACGCACTGGATAAAGTGACCATAGGCATAGCGTATCATCTCCTCTGCAACACTACAAAAGAGGCAGACGACAACTCGATGTGAGTAAAATTGCTATTTACTTAGTAATTTAGCGACACAACGTTACAGTTATCTTATGCTCGTAATTTATTCAATTACATATTGTTGATAGAATATTATTATTTGTCTTTCACCGAAAAAGGTAGTGTTATCACTAATGGCGTTGAATATTAACGATGACTGGGCGATAATCAAGTTCACTTAGAGGATATTCACACGCCGGCTTAGTCCTACAAGACATCCGAGGTGACATATTGCCGTTCGACCGGGGCTAACGCCGGCTATGCTTCATGTTTGTATGCTGGGCGTCACCTATCGGGTCATTTCCTGATTCGTGGTGTATGAATACATGATCAATACGAGTGGTGCAAACATGTCTCCTGCTGAGTTGGTGCTTTATTGGTGCTTTAACTTTAAGTAGGGGTGTCAGTGATTTTTTTCAAATTCATTGTATCTCGTTGAAATTTTACATGCAGATAGGTATACTCATGAGGATTCTAAAAAGGTATGTTTCATTTGTTTAAGTCAATAAGTAAAAAAGTTATTGAGGTTTCAAATTCCATGGTATTGCTCGGTTTTGTGCCAGAATTGTACGGTAAGAGATAACAGCCGCTTTATATGTCTTATATTTAAAATATAATAGTGAAATTATACCACAAGAAATGTATAATCTAGAGGATTCATATAAGCTATGTTTCATTTTTTTAAGTCAATTAGTAAAAAAGTAATTGAGGTTTTAAATTTCATGGTATTGCTCGGTTTTGTGCCAGAATTGTACGGTAAGGGATAACAGCTGCTTTATATGTCTTATATTTAAAATATAATAGTGAAATTATACCACAAGAAATGTATAATCTAGAGGATTCTTATAAGCTATGTTTCATTTTTTTAAATCAAAAAAGTTATTGAGGTTTCAAATTCTATGGAATTGTCAGTTTTTGAGCCAAAATTGATAGGATGACAGCCACTTTTGACTTTTCAAGATACCCGTCTGACATTGCCAAACAATACTAATCTATTGCAACCAGACACCAGTCTGACATTGCCATACAATATTAATCTATTGCAACCAGACACCTGTCTGACATTGCTAAACAATACTAATCTATTGCAACCAGACACCTGTCTGACATTGCCATACAATATTTATCTATTGCAACCAGACACCTGTCTGACATTGCCAAACAATACTAATCTATTGCAACCAGAAACATGTCTGACATTGCCAAACAATATTAATCTATTGCAACCAGACACCTGTCTGAAATTGCCAAACAAGGCTTAAACTGTAGCAACCAGACACCTGTCTGACATTACAAGACAATACTGATTTATTGCAACCAGACACCTGTCCTAAATTGCCAAACAATACTAATCTATTGCAACCAGACACCTGTCTGACATTGCCAAACATTACTAATCTATTGCAACCAGAAACATATCTGAAATTGCCAAACAATGCTAAAACATCAGGTGACCAAAATCTCAAGATCGCCTTTAGAGATGTCCTCGTCCAGACGGTGGTATGTGTACACAGCATCATCCTCGTCATATACTCGCGTCTTAAAGCAAAAATTTGTCAGATAGAGATTCAAATGCGAATTGTTTTACCGCAATGGTTATTAATATTTGGGTGCAATTTCGCAGCTTATATAAGACTGGGGCGAATGATAAACTCGGAATGTGCTCCGTGAACGGATCTGACACAAAACGTGGTTAACATAATCTCTTTGATGTGTTAAATCTGGGTGGTGCCCTTGGTGACGAGCAGCTCGAGCAACCGTCGCAGTAACTGTCGGCAGCTCAACATCTACTCCGCGAGCCCTAACTGCCGAATTCCACGCGCCAGCGCAAGCGGCATTTTGCCTTTGAAGTTACTGGCCTGTAACGGATATTTTTTTGAATCTACAACACCAAATAATTAGGTGCAAGAGTGATCTTTCAAATGACATAATGCTGGTAAGGCAAGCAATGTGCTCTCCCGGCGCGGGTATGACAAAATCGAACATTTTAAAGTTTAAATTTCGACACAACATTTGCTATCGATTCGAGAATAAACTTAACCAAAGTGTTCCACTATACCTGAATTATCCCCGTATATAGATGGATGTTAGGGGTCAGACTAAAAAATGAATGAAAATCGACTTTTTCTGACGACGCACAATCAACGGTGGTTGCGAGCGTGCGCAGCCGTGTTGAGCGAAGGCAAGGTTGACCCTGATACGGGCGCACGCGGAAAGCATGAGATGATTGGACGACATTTTGAAGTGCAAAATCTGGAAAAAAAACTCACCCATTTGTAACATCATACTTATATTTGTCAAAAGTGAGCACCTATTTCGCGGGTTTCTGATAAAATTGGGAAAAAATACATTTGTTTGCACCGTAATATTTCGTAATTAAATAATATTATTTTCCCTTTGGCCAATTTTTTTAGATTTTATATGATCATGAACATTAGAATGTCATCTTGTCATTTACTAAACAATAAAAACGATAAGAGTAACGAATACGAACCGATTTAGAGAATTAAAAACGGAGTGAATCTCGAAAAGTCAAAAATGCTCACCGAGAATTTTAACGTATTGCTCCACAAACACACATTTTTTTATGGTTCAAACGGAGTAAAATGCGAAAAGTAAGACAATATTATTGAAATTCAATACGTTAGCTCTCGTTTGATATATAATTCGTCAGTTGAAAACACTTGGAAATAACATTGAAGCACAAGCGCGGCCGCCCGTGGCGAGGTTCGGCTGACACCCCTACTTTAAGTTATAGCACCAACTCAGCATGAGCCATGTTTGCACCACTCTTATTGAATATGTATTCATAAAAAAATAACTAATTTAGAATTGAATTTTTATTCTGATAGAGCTTAATAAAAGAAATAAAATGACATCAAGATTGTCATGATATGTAAAGAAACATGAAAGTTATGTCAATTTTAATCCAATGAAAACTAATTAATTTGTCCCTCTGTTTTGCATTAACTAGGCCAAAATAGTGTGATTTTGGAAATGAAATAGCCATAACTTTCTAGTTTTTCAAGATAATTCAATTGTTTTCCGTTTTTTCCCCATTTATCCTAGAAGGAGGCTGCTTAATCAGGTCATTTAACTTCAGTCACATTCTTGTTGGGCGTTCTTGGAAGCTCTGACTGCTCTCTCATTGCCAAGGATACCGACATGGCTTGGAACCCATACAAACAAAATGTCCTTGCCACGATCTGTTAATTGTGAATAAAAAAAGCATAACATTTGAAATAAAAACATTACGGAAATTACTCCTTGTTATTGCCTCCAGGGCAGAGAGGGAGTCAGAAAATATCACAAAATGCTTTGGATTTAATTGGGCAGTAAAGCCTAGGGAAATAGAGAGAACTCTGCATTAAAAATTGACAGTGGAGGTGGCCCATAGGGGTGGGGGCAGGTAGTATACATGTGCAGCTTGACAGGGTATGTTTTTTAGGTCTCTCGACTTGTACAATAGGTTTTATTGGGCCTCATACTTGTACCACGGGGTATAATTTGTACCAATCTGTAGGACAGGTATTTTGAAGGCATTGTTTTGTACAGCGGTCTTTGTTTTCTCTTCCCATGTCGAGATTTTCTCCTGGGATTTCCCACTGACCGTTGACAGTGCAAATGCAATGAATGGTCTCTGAGTGATGCCCCGAGCTTCACACGCTCAGCCCACAGGAATTTGCATTGGCCGGCTAACCAATATCCTCTATGTATACAAACCCTTTATGGTTTATGTATACATAGAAATAGCAGCTGGCCAGCCAATACAAATCCCTGTGGCTTGACCGTGCAAGCACGCAAGGTTGTTACTGCATGTAATCAGAAATCAGCACATAACATTTTGAGATTCGTCCGCAACTTTTATCCTGCCTACAACGTACGATGGATTAAACGTTATACATGCTTAATACCTTGTAAAATTTTTTGCCATTTTAACCTTGTACGACGGGTTATACATTTGCATAATACGTTGTACGACGGGGTATGCTTTTTGCCTTTTTAACTTGTACAATGGGTACAGGTTTTTGAGGTCCCGCGGCACACCCCTATCCTATTTAAGGCCAAGTGCCGGGGGGAGGTGATAACCTCATATCAAAAATGGTTTTGTCCATTATGACCGCAGCTCCAATTCTATGTCTGTGTAAATGGCAGCATGGTCCGAATATTAATCCTTTATCTATCAAAATTGGCACAGTGTTGGATTTCTTGTTGGATGACAGTGACAAATCCACCGTCCGAGTCCCAATTTTCCATGGGGGAAACTTCGGCACAGTCTCCGCCACCACGGTATCCAAATTAGGACATGTCTCACTCAGAGATTCCCTGATACGCAGGCCGAACAAGCATTTGGTCTATTCTGAAAAAAATGGACATTTCTTAGACTTAAAACACATCAAATGCCGGATTTTGGGAGTTAGACTTTAAGCGTAGTGCATGCTGTATGACAAGCTGCTCCCTCCGCACCCCAAGTGGAGCCTCGTTGTCTTCCACAGACTGGGGATGGGAGAGGTTCTGAAGGCCCCAAGACAAAGCCTGAGAGCTGTAATCCTATTTGGAGCGCACTACTGACCGGTAAAGCCACAACAGAACTTTCCGGTCTGCTCTCCAATCAGTATTGGACAACATCTTCAAAAGATTAAGTGCACTAAAACATTTCTTAGGCAGTTAAGTAATGTGTGCTTTGAAATAAAGTTTTCTAGCAAAAATAATGCTGAGAAACTTGGTTTCTTCCACTATAGGAATAGCATTGATGTCAAGGGTGAGATCTCGATGTAGATTTCTCTTGTTGCAGAAATGCATGCAAACAGTTTTCTATTTCGAAAATTTAATCCCATTTTCATCCACCCATTTTTGAATGTTATCGAGGCTAAGTTGGAGCTGCCTCTCAATAGTGTTCATATTTTTGGATTTAAAATAAATAAAAAAAATCATCCACCTAGAGTGAACAATCCACACCTGGCTTGACGACATTAACAATTCTATTGATTTTAACATTAAAAAAGCAACAGATAAAATACTTCCCTGCGGGACCCCCATCTTCTGATCATAACTATCAGAAAGGGTTGTGCCAGCACAGACTTTAAAAGTTTTTAATAAATACAGGTATGCATCCTTTAAGGCCCATGTCATGTATCCCCATCCAGGGGGTAGAATAGGTCCACTGTATCTTTCTGCATGTTGTAAGAGGCAACTAATAGGGGGCAACCTGTTGGTCATAAGCTGGTGGTTGAGTGGAATGGTCCTTGCGAGGGCCATATCTGTAACACACCATTTTGGCCCTGATTTCACCTAGACGAGAGGCTGGAATGGCCCGGTCCAGTCCATCGGCTGGTGGTGACACGCCCTAGGATACTGTTTGCATTTTTATATTTTTCATCATCATCCACTTGTATGTCCCTCTTTTGTCCATTTATCCTAGAAGGCTGTTGCTTAATCAGGTCAAACTTATCCATTAATCTTTCTAGGTGCCATATAACACACACGTGCTGGTTTTAAACCCTTTACTCACTCACTGCTCTAGGATAATCGTTTCCCTCTTTATCCATTCCATCTCTATTTGCATTTATCTTAGAAGGTGGCTGCTTAATCAGGTCAATCTTATCTATTAACCTCTCATGGTACCATATAACACCTGAGTGTTTGTGTGCCTTTAAATCCTACACTTACCCTACCTTATCTAAAGTGACCAGCTCTAGATCACCCCTATTGAAACAGAGGAAATTGCCAGAATTATCATTTTGGATGGTATACATTAGCAAAAGTGGACCCCGAATACATTGTATCCCATAGAGAGGACGGGAGGCGACCCAGTGCCCCCCTGAATACATTTTATCCCATAGAGAGGACGGGAGGCGACCCAGTGGACCCCAAATACATAGTATCCCATAGAGAGGACGGGAGGCGACCCAGTGGCCCCTGAATACATAGTATCCCATAGAGAGGACGGGATGCGACTCAGTGGCCCCGTATACATAGTATCCCATAGAGAGGACGGGAGGCGACTCAGTGGCCCCCGAATACATAGTATCCCATGCTTCCTATAAGCATGTGAATTGTTATAGCCTTAGTGGATATGTACTAAGAGGAACTCTTTACAGAATAACCATTACACTAACAACCAGTTTCATTTAAACACCTAACTTATTTAATTCTTGGATCAAAATGCAATGTGAGCACCAAACAATGAATAAATGATATCATGATTTTCCCAGTAAATATCCCTTTGAATATGACATAGATTATGAGCAAATATTGCCAGTATGTCATCATTAATAATGCAATAATACATAACCAGGTCTTGATCATGATATTGGGGAAGAGTCAGGCAACACAAATTGTTCAATACAGCCACATTCTGTTACAGGGAGGATCATTGCCACTTCATGAATCATAATGTTTTATCAAATTTCATAGCATATGTTGAATCATCTCAACTATTGCTACATCACTGGTCTGTCACTACAGATTTACTGGAACAATAAAAGTAAGTGAACATCTTAACAAGAACATTATTAAGGATTTTCAAAGGGATACACACACTCATGAAAGATTTCATGAGACAATTAAAGCACTTGGGGCACAGAAATATTTGTGATGTATCTGACATGAATATTTTCAACAAAAAGCCACCCAAGCAAACCATCTCTTGTTTCAAAGAGAGAGGTAAAATAATAAGATTACTATGACACCCATAGAATAGGCCCACTGTTTCCTTCTGTATGTTGTAAGAGGCGACTAATAGGGGGCAACCTGCTGGCCGTGATTTGCTGCTCGTGTCGTTGGACAATGGGATCCAAGTGTTTGAGAAATGTGTTCCTTGCTCCGGACATACCTTCATCACATCATCATTTCCGTCCATTCATCCTGTAAAGCAGTGTCTGTGTGCCATTTAACCCTATACTCACATAACAGCTCTGTATGATATCAAATGGCCTTGTCCCGCTTACTTTAGTTGGTACAGATAAGGTGGAATCTGCCTCCACATGAAAATAGAAATATTTTGGAAAAATATGTTAGTGGATAAGGGGGTGGTGACGTAATAACCCACAACATGGTGCTCCCTTGCTGCATATGATTCTTTATTTAACGAACAGAAAATGACCCTGGAACACATAAATAGTAAACATATCAGGAAAATATTCATACTCGTAATTAGTCACAATAAGTTTACCGACTGGCATCCAGGTTAACTCAAAATAATGCTTTCACGTAACTATATATACGATATTATAAGTCTGAAAGTTAAGTTCAACCAAGTTCGTAGTGGTTAGGAACCACATGGCCTTAAACATCACAATTAACTTACATCACAATTAACTATCTAGTTGAAGGCCTCAATGGTTTGAATGCCTATGTCCCACCAACCTATATCCAAGGCAACTCCTCGCATGCATCATATAAACACATCGGGGGAATATTCAAACCTCTACTAACAGTTATAACTGACGAGCTTCCGGTAATTCATACTGAATCAGCCTGCGGCATTACCATGCCTACATGGATAACTGCCTCTCGTACAAACTATTCAACGTAATATGACCAGGCTTAATACTATAGGTTACATATCAGCACTTCTACATTATCACACCAACACAACACGGTTGCAAGTTCCCATTTGGCCCAAAGCTAGCGGACTCGAGACAAAGAAACCCACGTGTGCCGCTCCCGGGGGACGTTAAACCGGACGTCTCATACACGCTGATATGCAGCTACTTTGCAACTCTGATGAAATGGTATAACAAGACAGCATTAAGCCTGTCGACAGCTCCTGGTGCGGCAGCGTTTTTGGTAGGTTCGATGGCAAGGAAGCATCCATTGTCTGTTTCCGATGGAGGGGTAGCCACCCGCAGTCGACATGGCGCAGGAAACGGTCGAGGGATTGACATCGGTTGGTGCCTAACTGAAACCGGACAGGGCCGGATATGTTCCCAACTGACATTTCGCCCCCTACCACTGCCCACTGGTTCCACGGAATATACATTGTGGCCATGTGTTTCCACAACCTGGTAGATGTCGGGGCTCCAAGCGTCCTGAATCTTATTTCTGCCCAGGACTTGATTTCTGAGGTATACTAAAATACCCTGTTGTAGCTAGCTGTCGGTCCGAGGTTGAGTCCTGTCCCACTGTTGGTTCCTCGCATTCCGTAGCCTTTCTCCTGCTTTTTCATACGCAGCCCGCAGACGCTCACGGTGGGTCGCCAGCCAGTCTACTTCTGGTTCGTCTTCCTACGCGGCGACTCCTAGCAGGTGGTCGACGGGCAGCCGCGGATTCCGGCCTAACATGAGGAAATGTGGAGAGAAACCAGTTGCGGAGTGGGGAGTGGCGTTGTTTGCGAAAAGCACTTCTGGAAGATAGTCCAGTCATCGCTGCTTCTTGTTTACAGGCAGTGTCCTGAGCAGATCGTGGAGCTTTCGGTTAAACCGCTCACACTGGCCATTACCTTGTGGGTGGTACGGCGACGTACGGGACTTAGTAATGCCATATACCCGACACAATTCCGCTAACACCTGGCTCTCGAAGTTCCGGCCTTTGTCAGAATGTAACCGTAAAGGCACGCCGTAACGCGGTGAAACCATTCCCGGATCAGGGCCCTTGCGGTTGTGGCAGCTTTCTGATCCCGTGTCGGCACAGCTACGGTGAACTTCGAGAAGACGTCGGTGATGACAAGGACGTTCTCTCTCCCATCAGTAGCAGTCCAACGTGGTGAAGCCCATCGCCACCACTTCCAACGGCTTCGACGCTACCAAGCTTCCCGTTGCCGTCCACACCCGTTGAGACGGCATCTTCGCTACGGCGCAGCGTGGGCACTCATGCACGTAACGTACGCCCGTGATCGACACAGATTGAGCGTCCTCTCCTCGCCTTGATGACACATGTCGTCATGTGATGCCTTCAAGAGGCCTGGCTGCAGCGACTCGGGGACGACCATCTGTTTCAGTTCACCGAGGCTTGGGTCAGCTACCTTCCTATACAGGATACCGTTGGACATGAGAAAGTGATCCTACTGATGCAGCAGGGCCCGCGTTCTTGGGACAGAACAGCCCCTAGGCCTTCCTTTGAGGCATCGACCACGACCACGAATGGCAGGCTGTAGTCAGTGTACCCAAGGATGGGTGGAGTGATCAACCGCCCCTTTAGACCATCAATGGCCTCCTGGTGCCGTTTGAGCTTTTGTCTGTGTTGCATTCGTTTACCAAGTCGTGTAGAGGGCCAGCGACCTTGGCAAAGTGGGGGACATACCGACGATAGTAGGAGCAAAACCCGAGGAATGCCTGGAGCTCTTTGACTGACGTTGGGACCTGCCAGTCCCTTACGGCAGACGTCCCTTACGGCAGACGTTCTTCTCAGGTTCGGAACGGGCCAGCAATACCTTCCAGCTTTGACACCAAACGTTCCAGCTTGGAGATCCAAAAGAACGCAGCCTCCAAGCAGAACGGGCCAGCCAGGCAGACCAAACGGCATGCGGTTGCTAACGCCGTCTGGTCACTGTCTTCAGCCACCTGTCCCCCGACAAAAGCTTTTGCCACCACACCCACCAACAATCTCTCCACTTCCACCTCGGGACACTTCCCTACAGCCTTGCTCAGGAAATTGGTGCGGCCATTTTCCTTCGAGCCTGACTCCCCAGCTTTCACCGTCTGGCTCATGACGGTGCGGGGAGCTAGTTTCCCGACTGCAGGGAACCCCGGGTGTCCGATGTGTTCGTCGGCTTGGGGCACCGCCTGGCCACATGCCCCACTTGACCGCACTCCCAACAAGTGATGGGATCGCTGGTTCAGTCAATCGGCTGGTTGTGAATTGCCCTAGGATTTCATTTTTATCTTTTCCATCTCCATTTTCATTTATCCAAGAAGGTGGCTGCTTAATCAGGTCAATCTTATATATTTACATTTCTTGGCACCATATATCACATGAGTGTTGGTGTGCCGTTAAACCCTACACTTACTTACTTACTTACTCACACCGGGGGAATATTCAAACCTCTACTAACGGTTATAACTGACGCGCTACCAGTAATTCAAACTGAATCAGCCTGCGCCATTACCACGCCTACATGGATAACTGCCTCTCGTACAAACTATTCAACGGAATATAACCAGGCTTAATACTACAGGCTTCATATCAGCACTTCTACATTATCACACCAACACAACAACACGTTGCAAGTTCCCATTTGGCCCAAAGCTAGCGGGCTCGAGACAAAGAAACCTACGTGCGCCGCTCCCGGGGGACGATAAACCGGACGTCTCACACACGCTGACATGCGGCTACTTTGCAACTCTGATGAAATGGTATAACAAGACAGCATTAAGCCTGTCGACAGCTCCTGGTGCGGCAGCGTTTTTGGTAAGATGGCAAGGAAGCATCCATTGTCTGTTTCCGATGGAGGGGTAGCCACCCGCAGTCGACATGGCGCAGGAAACGGTCGAGGGATTGACATCGGTTGGTGCCTAACTGAAACCGGACAGGGCCGGATATGTTCCCAACTGACATTTCGCCCCCTACCACTGCCCACTGGTTCCACGGAATATACATTGTGGCCATGTGTTTCCACAACCTGGTAGATGTCGGGGCTCCAAGCGTCCTGAATCTTATTTCTGCCCAGGACTTGATTTCTGAGGTATACTAAAATACCCTGTTGTAGCGAGCTGTCGGTCCGAGGTTGAGTTCTGTCCCACTGTTGGTTCCTCGCATTCCGTAGCCTTTCTCCTGCTTTTTCATACGCAGCCCGCAGACGCTCACGGTGGGTCGCCAGCCAGTCTACTTCTGGTTCGTCTTCCTACGCGGCGACTCCTAGCAGGTGGTCGACGGGCAGCCGCGGATTCCGGCCTAACATGAGGAAATGTGGAGAGAAACCAGTTGCGGAGTGGGGAGTGGCGTTGTTTGCGAAAAGCACTTCTGGAAGATAGTCTGGTCATCGCTGCTTCTTGTTTACAGGCAGTGTCCTGAGCAGATCGTGGAGCTTTCGGTTAAACCGTTCACACTGACCATTACCTTATGGGTTGTACGGCGACGTATTGGACTTAGTAATGCCATATACCCGACACAATTCCGCTAACACCTGGCTCTCGAAGTTCCGGCCTTTGTCAGAATGTAACCGTAAAGGCACGCCGTAACGCGGTGGAAACCATTCCCGGATCAGGGCCCTTGCGGTTGTGGCAGCTTTCTGATCCCGTGTCGGCACAGCTACGGTGAACTTCGAGAAGACGTCGGTGATGACGAGGACGTTCTCTCTCCCATCAGTAGCAGTCCAACGTGGTGAAGCCCATCGCCACTACTTCCAACGGCTTCGACGCTACCAAGCTTCCCGTTGCCGTCCACACCCCGTTGAGACGGCATCTTCGCTACGGCGCAGCGTGGGCACTCATGCACGTAACGTACGCCCGTGATCGACACAGATTGAGCGTCCTCTCCTCGCCTTGATGACACATGTCGTCATGTGATGCCTTCAAGAGGCCTGGCTGCAGCGACTCGGGGACGACCATCTGTTTCAGTTCACCGAGGCTTGGGTCAGCTACCTTCCTATACAGGATACCGTTGGACATGAGAAAGTGATCCTACTGATGCAGCAGGGCCCGCGTTCTTGGGACAGAACAGCCCCTAGGCCTTCCTTTGAGGCATCGACCACGACCACGAATGGCAGGCTGTAGTCAGTGTACCCAAGGATGGGTGGAGTGATCAACCGCCCCTTTAGACCATCAATGGCCTCCTGGTGCCGTTTGAGCTTTTGTCTGTGTTGCATTCGTTTACCAAGTCGTGTAGAGGGCCAGCGACCTTGGCAAAGTGGGGGACATACCGACGATAGTAGGAGCAAAACCCGAGGAATGCCTGGAGCTCTTTGACTGACGTTGGGACCTGCCAGTCCCTTACGGCAGACGTCTTCTCAGGTTCGGTCGCAATACCTTCCTTTGACACCACGTGTCCAAAGTACGCAGCCTCCGAACGGGCCAGCCAGCACTTGCTAGGCTGCAGCTTCAGCCCCACCTCCCGAAGCCGGGTGAAAACCTGTTCCTTGGAGATGGGCCTCCAAAGTCGAAGAAAACAAGCAGGTCGTCGAGGTACCAAGCAGATCCAGAAAAGCAGATCGTTCATGGTGGCGTGCATCAAGCACTTGCTAGGTTGTATTAAAACAACCCGAAAGGAATCGTGAACGCCGTCTTGTGTCGGTCACTGTCTTCCATCGCCACCTGGTGGTACCCCCCGATGCCTTTCCTGCAGCGGGCACCCCCCGAAGTCGTTGGTACTCCGTTCCCCTCGCTGCAGTGTCCAACAAAGCTTTTTGCCACCACCAATTGGTCTCCACTTCCATTTCGGGACACTTCCCTACAGCCTTGCTCAGGAAATCGGCCATTTTCCTTCGAGCCTGACTCCCCAGCTTTCACCGTCTGGCTCATGACGGTGCGGGGAGCTAGTTTCCCGACTGCAGGGAACCCCGGGTGTCCGATGTGTTCGTCGGCTTGGGGCACCGCCTGGCCACATGCCCCACTTGACCGCACTCCCAACAAGTGATGGGATCGCTGGTTCAGTCAATCGGCTGGTTGTGAATTGCCCTAGGATTTCATTTTTATCTTTTCCATCTCCATTTTCATTTATCCAAGAAGGTGGCTGCTTAATCAGGTCAATCTTATATATTTACATTTCTTGGCACCATATATCACATGAGTGTTGGTGTGCCGTTAAACCCTACACTTACTTACTTACTTACTCACACCGGGGGAATATTCAAACCTCTACTAACGGTTATAACTGACGCGCTACCAGTAATTCAAACTGAATCAGCCTGCGCCATTACCACGCCTACATGGATAACTGCCTCTCGTACAAACTATTCAACGGAATATAACCAGGCTTAATACTACAGGCTTCATATCAGCACTTCTACATTATCACACCAACACAACACGGTTGCAAGTTCCCATTTGGCCCAAAGCTAGCGGGCTCGAGACAAAGAAACCTACGTGCGCCGCTCCCGGGGTACGATAAACCGGACGTCTCACACACGCTGACATGCGGCTACTTTGCAACTCTGATGAAATGGTATAACAAGAATAACACATATATATTGCATATTACATCCATATATGATTTAAGACCCACCGGGAATCCTCATGGTCGAGTGGCTATGCCCCCCTGTGGGTCCGGGGTAGAATAGGCCCACTGTATCCTCCTGCATGGCGTAAGAGGCGACTAATAGGGGGCAACCTGTTGGCCGTGGGTTGCGACTCGTTTCGGTGAACAATGGGATCCAAGTGGTTGAGTAGATCCGTCCTTTTGAGGGCCATATCTGAAACACACTACTCTGGCCTAGATTTCGCCTAGACAAGAGGCTGGAATGGCCTGGTCCAGTCAATCGGCTTGTGGTGACTTGCCCTCGGATACTATTTGCATTTTTATCTTTTTCAACATCATCCATTTCCTTCTTTTTTTCTATTTATTTTAAAAGGCGGCTGCTTAATCAGGTCAAACTTATCTATTTACCTTTCTAGGCGCCATATAACACATACGTGTTGGTGTGCCGTCAAACCCTATTCTCACTCACTCACTCGAGTGGCTATGGCTGACAGTGCTCCGCCGGTGATGTCCTGTTCCTCCGGGATCCTCGCAGCGAAAAGGCCTGAGCCCCGGGGGCTCCGCCTTTTGTACTGCCCCGGAATGCCCGGCGCGAAGGATCACAGGAAACTCACCAACAAATAAGGAAACACAGGCGGAGACACCCGATCTCCTACGAGCACACCCGACCACATATAAAATAAAACCATGCTGGTAGCGTGGGCTATCTTTTATTAACCCGTCACGTTATAGCAAAGTTTGAACGAACACTACATCGAACAGCAGGGATACAACACTAGACTAACACGAGGGAGGCATTATGAGTTTGTACAGGCCATAATCATAAATTCTTCAATGGCTAAGCCTCTGCAACTGACACATGCAATGCCTAGGCACAACCACTGCATGAATTGTCATATAGTGAGCCACTTTAACAATTTTATGTAACATGATTAAGTTTGTTGTTGTAAAGATGTATTTGTTATAATCGGAGCCAATATCACGCCATGTTTTTCAGGAATACATATTTTAGAATATGTGCAAACTACATATCATTATGAATCCTGAAAATTACTATGTTGTTTGCAATTAAAAAAAGAGGTATATTTGAGAGCCAGATGAAGTGCATTAAAGCCTACAGCTATTTCAATCAAATAGTTAGGCATTGCAATGGATTTATGAATTCTGGTTTGGTTTTCTTTTTCGCAATAACAAACATGGAATCTAAATGATAAGCGAAGTATCGTCTTGGAATAAGTGCACGAGAACTACCCCTGGAAAAAGACCATTTGGACTATTTCATCGTGGATTTTTATTTGGTCAAATTACCATGTACTGCATCCAATAGCAAACGCCATTTCCTCATATTACACTTCCAATCATCTACAAGTTAATACACTAGGAATGTGGCAAACAAATTTATATAGTCGACCGACCTTGTCTAGTTAACTGGTAGACCATAACTACTCCCTTGTCCGTCGACGGCGCCACGGTCGAAGCTTTGTCGCACCACGGGCAGTCATTCTCAGATGGAATGAGGGCAGTGAATTATACAGATGTGTCGAAATCAACGAATGACCCCGGGTCATACCTCTTCTTGATGAGATATTCAATCTAATTCTAATCCCTTGGTTTTCTTTAGCAATAGTCCCTTTCGACACGTTAGCACAACAACTTGTCAGGGATACATCAGCTTAGGTTTTACAGCATCCGCGTTTTGTTTGTGTTGTATGATCCAGCGAACTGATGCCTTATGCACACAATTGTGGGTTGATTCCACATAAGGGCAGTTAATTGTGTCTTCGGTCACTGTGAGGAGGGATCTTCCCAACTCACACCACTGTTTCACAGTTTCAGAGTAGACACTGTAAAATCATGGCGACACACTGTAAGGCCGCTTAACCTCTAAGGGGCTTTGATGCTTTTGACCCTTACCCTCTAGGTTTTTGACCTACTTTTTCATGGTGGATAGAGCAGGCTGTTCGATTGGGTGATATTGGTTCTCTTGTACATAACTCGAGGTATTGATGGCTCTGCTGAGATGTTGACAGACGACGTTTTGCTTCCCACGAGCAGCTGGAGCCATACTTTCTCGGCATTTATCATCTGTACATGTCCTCTTGTTATTACCATAGGGTTTTTACCTTAACATGCACGGTTTAACTGGTCTTGAGCCAGTTTGTTTTTCTACGAGGAAAAGAACTGATTGTCGACGCAACAGCTGGGATCTTTGGATGGTTCTGAAAACGTGCAATGGATAGAGCTTAACCAATGCAATACAATGCAATTTATGTGATTAAAATAACACTTTTGGTTCAAAAGTTATGACATTTTGAAAAAAAACCACATCTGCAGCTTCTTGAGCAACTGCTGGATGAATTTGTGCAGGTCCAAGTTGTGGGTGTCACTGTTCATCAAACGCCAGTATGGCCCAGTTACTCTGAAATAAATGATGCCCAGTGCACGCAGCAATGCCCCTAACCTCTGGTGATTTTAAATCGTACACTTTCAAGTTTAACATTCACAGACTTCAGATAGCCTCCGGACAGAAATTGTACTATATTGGCTCGATGGTGGTGAGATCACCAGCACCATTGAAAAAGTTGCTAAACCGATTCATTCGGTAGCTACCAATTTGTGACAGCACACACTTCTCGTGGCAATATGCCTCCCGCTCTGCTCTACATCCACTCTTTTCATCACCTCTTGGTCCGAGACAGTCACTGCCGGTTCGTATTACACGTGCTGTTCTCGATTCACTCCCTTTAAAAGACTGAAATTTGTTAATTCGATTCCGCCCTAATTTATGGCCAACAGATTCCTCAATTTCTTTCTCCATGTTCTTCAAATTGGACTCACATGTGTTGGACAATCCCAGCAAAAAAATGAGTGTTGCAGTACAAAAACTGTATGTCTTCATCTGTCTCGAGTTTATGCTGGCGAAATGAATTGAAATCATTATTAAATTTCTTGTTCACACTTGCCCTGTCCGACATTACGCCACACAAATTTCTCAATATCTCCTGGGACACCTCCACTTCTGCATCGCCATCTACAATACTACCAATGTCTCTACTGCAATGTCCAGTAGTGTTGCACTTTCCTCGGTGGCCTGAAACCCAGGGACAAACTTTTTCCCGACTTCCGAGTAACCTGGTGACTCATTATTTTTTCGATGGTCTCTGGTTGTTCCGTCTGAATGCAAATCCCTTGTTTCCTTCATCAAACTCTCACCAACTTGACATTTGCTAAGCCAATGACCCTCATCGGCCATGTTTAGGGCTGTACGTTTTGTAAATCCTTGGACGGTATAGTAACGTCAAATAAATGATTTGCTACTAACTGGAAAACAACACTGCACTGTTTTGCAGCCACTCCTGTCCTTGCCTTGGAGTGCCATGACAAACTTTCGAATATTGTCCGAAAATGTTGTGCCCTTGCTTCGCGTTGTAAATGTTGGTGTTGTTGTCATCGTGACATTCTCACCCAGGTTGCCTGCTTGAAAGAGTTTATTATTTTGTTCGAGGTGCAAATAATCATTTGTAGCTTGATGTTCTGTTACTTGGTTTCTTGTTTGTCGTTTATTTCTCTTTCCGCTGCTTGTAATTAGATTATCTTGATTGAACATTTTTAATTGTCCGTTTCAGTTCTTTAATTGTGACTTCGTGATTGTCTACAGTTGCTCTGCATTCTCTTAGTCGGTCAGAAAGTGACTGTCTCTTGCTAGTGGGTTTTTCCAACGACTGATGTAAATCGCGCAATTCTTGCTTTAGCTTTAAAATTGTATTTTTCCAGTTTTGGGAGTTGAAAATCTTTTCAAATGTTCAAATCTTTTTCCGATGAAATATCCTTGTTCTTGGAGGTGGTGACTTCTTTCAGTGCAGCAATTTGCAATGTCATGTCATTGTTCAATTGTTGGCACTGTTCTGTGGTTCTGCGCAATGATTTGCAAATTTTGCACTTGGGTGGACAAACGATATCATTTTCACTACATGAACCAACTTCAAGTCTGCAATCACATTTTCATGTTTAGAAGAGGTCTGAGCATCACAAGCTATTGTTGCAGATTCGTCCGAAGAGGTCACAGCTGGCGTGTCGGGCCTATAAATCTATTCATTCATGAAGGTTGAGAGCGTTTCAGGGTACCTTTTTTATTCGACTTGTTCAAAACTGAAAACCGTCTCGTGATATCAAGTTTTAGACTTTTCACCGTTGTGGGTAGACCAGTTTGAAATATTTGTAGCCATCCAAGTAACACTGAGTAAGGCAAATATTCCCTGTTCCTGAAGTCGTCTAGTTCCAATAGAAAACCATTTGTCAGATCAACAAACTTGAAGTCTGTTTAAGTCCACAGTTTCTAGCAAATGAGTCCGTGATATACCGTGTTTGTCACATAAGGGCCCGACCTGTTCCAAGTTGACGGACTGACAAAGGTAGTTGAAACTATCAGCTGATAACAAACATTCATTATGGATCTTCTCTACCAAGGACCGAAAGCGATTTTACGGATAATGTGGAAAAAGCTTGTGTAGCGAATCTTGCACCCAGTTCAAGGACTTGCCGTTGTTAATACGCACCTGGTACATCTGCATATATACACGGTTTGCCGATGTCACCTTTAGTAACGGTGGTCTGCGTCCCTTTCCGGTCATCAAGAAAATGCTTAATAGTATGTCGTAGACATTATCATCTGTAAAAATGCAAATTAAATAATTATAAATATATTATTGATATAAAAGTGTCACAATATCGATACCAGAATGTAAATCTTTATATAACAATGACTGCTGATAATTATGTTAAGTCATAATTTACAGTGAGACTATTCATTTGTATTATAATTGCTTATAGATGAGCACCATTAATATTTGGGAGTGGATATATACACGGTACCATGTATAAACCTGGAATGATACCTACATGGTACTGTGTATATATGATTATATCCGTTTCTCATATATATTTATATATATATATACGGTAAAATATATATAAAAACATTCTATATCATATATGTATTGATTACGTTCTCATATTTGTTTTTATACGGTAAGCAGGTATATTCGGTTACACATGTACTCGGTGGGGGCGAGAACATTCACCGGTGCCCGTTTTCACTAAGTTTTCATTTCAATATTTTTACATTTCTAAATCAACGAACTTCCATAATTATAACATGCTTTTGATTTATATATCCTACAAGTTGAAAATCGGTATATATAGTTATACTTACGAAGCAGATCAGCAATAAGCCGCGGTATATCGCCAATTTGAACACAATTCGCCAACGCGGTGGGGAAACGCGGTGAACCCTGAATCCGGCAAATCACGTGGTTCACAAAAAGGCGCGTCGCTGTTAAGCCGTAGTTTAGAATTGTTTATAATTTGTTTGATTGAATAAATAAAAGACTGGCGTTTTTAACGATATAAAATTTGTGGAATTAATAAGTCGAGAACCGGTAGAAATATCGATCACAAGTCTTAATAAATTTTCAACTTGTAATTACTCAACGAGATCTCAATCAAACCAGGCTATTTTTAGCATCAAAACAAAGAGTTAGGTCAGCTTTCCAACAGTATATAGCATGTTATCGTATGTCTTACGGCGTGGAAGCGATACTAATTTAAAGGTAACATACCGCGGACTTGCAAATCGGCCAGCACTAATTAGCGTTGTTTTAGTACTAATTACTAAAACAATGCTTTACTTAATCACAATTTTTATACATATCTTTATAAAAAGATATGATACAAAACACACAGAATTAAAGAACATAGAATTAGCTTTCATTTGGTATATGTTTAAATAATATCAGGGTGCAATTCAATTAACTACACACATATAAAAAATGGGTAATTATTGACATTTTCATCATTTCCACAGCTGAGACAAGGGTGTTTTCAGTACCTACTATAAGTGCCTTCTAACATTTTTCTTTGAAACTTCCTTTTTGCACACATTGCATTGAGTTGTTGTTAGCTTCTTACCCACATCAGGAAAGTCAATAGCCACTTCAGGAAGTGACTCATTTGAGTCCTTGCAAGTCACTGGATATGCTAATGGTGATTGGTTGGCAGATGTCGGAAAGGTGTCATTAACCAAGTCTAGAGGCTCATATGAGCATGGCATTTTTTTTACATGGTGTTCTGCTGTTGAACGAACACACGGTGATAATGTGAGCGTCTGTGCCCTATGCATGGCAAACGACATATCAGGAATTTCTTACCTGCAACAATTATACATTTCCATATCATCCACATTTAAAGTTATAAAAATGTTATTGTATTCTAGAGGCATAAAACAACGCCTTATATTCTAGACACATAAAAAAGGCCTCACAGCTATTGTGGTTTTAACTATTTGATTTTCCAATACATTTTATGACTGCATCTAATCACAACGTTTATGATTTAATATTGTATGCAATGGGACACTTAAGATCAACGACACCCTAAAGTTTGGCCACATTTGCTCAGTAAATCAATCACAAGAGAAATAGGTTTGCTTACAAGTGATAGTCAGTGACCACTTTCCAATATTTTTAAACATTAATAGGCCTACCCTATACTTACCTTACATGACCTTACTATTCACAAAACATGCCACCAGAATGTATCTGATGTGAGGGTGTTGTTTAGGTCAGGGTTGGAGCAGTCACTAGTAACCTTTGTAATCAAAGGTCCCACAGGCGTGGTGCGGAGGCTTCACGTTTGAAAGTCCATCAGTGGACCAATAGGGCACAGAAGCTGGATGATGAAACTGTTGGTCGGCTGTTTGCGGAAGAAAAGTGGTTCAAGCAGCTAAAAATATTGTATGGCACAGGAGAGGGCAACCATCTTATCAGCTGCATAATTCAAAAAGTATTAGCTTCTTATGGATAGGGAGCACCACTGGCAGCACTGGCACCTAGATCAACAACAGGATGTATGAGCAAAATGATATTTAGAAATATGTTTTAATAGTGTCTGAACATAAGTGGAATTGAATAAAAACATACCATTACCACATCAAATTAACATTGTCATTTACTTACTGTCTATGTCAGCAGCAACTCCATTGAGTTTAATATTACGGTATTTGTTCTTGCATTCTTCCACAGTCCGTAAATTGCCTCCAACACTGACAAAATGGATAGGACAGAAATTAAACATACATTAGTATGCTACTATGAGTTGAATATGAACAAGACATGAAAACATTGACTATATTGAGTTCCCTTCAATCAATTTCGAAAATAAATCTGATAATGATTGGAATTGAATGCATAATCAAATTCTCAGAAAGTTCTACAGTCACATCCATCAGGAGTAATATATTTAAGATGAAAGTTCGCTATCAACGATTTTCCACACAGGGAATAGTCGGGTCTATCATTAATTTCTTATTAAATGCTCACCTATTTACTACATCGACAACTGCCAACCAAGCCTCATTTTTGGAACGTTTTGTTACGGCTCCCTCAAAACCCTGCTTCAAACATTTCCCCTCAATAACCCCGATTCTATTTTCAATCTCCTCCATCAACCTTGTACAGCAGAGTTTGTACGCAGGCCGACTTGTGGAATAATTCACCTGTAATGGTGGGCTGCTGTCATTTGATACCTGACCATAACAAATTTCAACAAACAAATATTAATTACCACTCCTGCACCACTGCCTCTTGCCAAATATTGACCAATTAATGCTGATTCATTAAATCACATAAAAAACTAATGCTCTTTTTTCTCAGTGGGTTGTTTAGGAATCTGTAATACTTGACTGACTGCATACATACCACTTGCTTACTATATTCTTTTTTTTTAACACGAGCAAACTCATCTATGATGCTAGCTGCCAGAAGCTATGGAATGATATACAGTGATAAAGACAAAAGGGGCGCTTGGTATTAGTTGTAAATCATGTTCTTGCATAAGGGGTTATCCACTCACAATGATGGTTCTATATACCGCATTCCATTGCCCAAAAGAAACAACATATTTAAATAGTTTTTTTTATGCTATTAAAAGTTTTACCAATGCTCTACTTTTACGGCCATTATTGTCCTCTTGGTCATCCGACAAATGCCTCCTTAGTGGGTTAGCATCCGGTGCTGTTGCATGGATGATTGGGACAGCATTTTGCTCAAGAATTCGCCTGGATAGGGCCATGCCCATTTCGAACTTCAGTAGGTCCTTGTGTGACTATTGAGTGAAATGTGCACTGCACAGAAATCTCCGAGAGGTTGCACTTAGCGCAGCAAAGTTTGCCCTCTTGGCACGAACAAAAAAGCACCAACAAATAGTTCTTAAACCAAAATTTTGATCCATCACATTTAAGTACACTTAAGTCCGTTGTTAAAGAGGATGCTACTTAGTTTGACAACAGATTTTGGTCAGGAGATTTGGGAGTTTTTTTATACAGCTCTAAATACAGCTACAAATATTATATGTTGGGTGGCTGCACCATGGATCGTACATAACAGTTGTTGTTGAAGGGTCCATATACTTGTTCTTGTATTTTTGTACGATAAATATCTACATTTATAAAATTTAGAAATAACACAATTAAAAGAATGTCAAGCAAGAAAGTCCTATTGATAGTAAAATCGGCAATAGGTTTATTCACTAAATTAACATTGTTCAACCAGTTAACGTTTTCTCCTATGAAGTGGCTCATGGTCTATTTCCACTCTTTGACTCCCCTGCCTAACATCGCCTCCGTGCATGGGCAACCGACTGCTGTATGCGTATCTTGTTCTTCTAGTAACTGTATGATATTGCAGATAAGAACAAGGTATTTATTCTATTACTTGGAAGGTGAAAATATTATAATTGCTTATCAGAACACACCCACATTAACTGTGACAATATTGAATTCACCATTGGTTTAGTGAAAAACATGTTCCACTACAAGTCTTGTCTGAAATGAGGTGCATTATTCCCAGTAAGAATTCTTACCCAAGAGCATACGAGGTTGGGTTGTCACTGCTCCGTGATGGTCCTCTGTCTCCCGAAACAGGCTTCCAGTGGACCGTGGCAGAAACGGTCTATGCTAAACTCGGTGGTACCAATTAGGAGGAAGCGTGTTGACTGTACTGAAACTACGTGTTTATTTTGGTCCATAAGTGTTTTGTATTTTACCAATGCCATTGTTAGTAAAGAGACATAGTAAATCATGATGTTTTAGCCACCATGCATATATGCCTATATGAAACCTGCATGTGCTTGAAGTTACAATTCTAGTAATTATTACAATCCATGAACTGCATCACATTAACGAGTTTAAAACAATGGTTTCAACCGACATAACAGTACTTTAACCAGTAAACTGTCCCCTTGTAAGTTTGGTGAAACAAAAACATGCGATCTTTTTCAGACTTCAATTGCTGTCCTTCATGATTCAATGTATCCCAAAATGATGAAATATTTCTAATAGTTGGTGAAAAATATCTTGCCAGGTCGAGCTATTGTTTTATGTTCCTCAAATCGGGTAAAAGGTGGAAATTTCTGTAAGACCTAATATTAAGTCGGTCAAAGAATTCGTTGACAGGTTCAATAAACCTAGCAGTCTCCCGCGCCTCGTCTGTGCCAAAGAATGTCATGGCAGTTGACACTGATGAACAAAGAAATTAAATGAGATGCCACGTATTAATTTATTTAATGATCACCGAAAGATGACAAGATAAGAGGATATTCATCACTGAATAGGATGTTCAGTTGACATGTGCTAGGGTTAGTTTTGTGCGGCTAAGTTCTCTGGCAGCACCCTGAGCATACATCTGCCGTACGTGTTCCCAGAGAAGGTGTTTGCCATTGTTCTACAGTTCACAGATATGTTCACAAAGAGATTGATATTAGGAGCTCCCAATGAAATACACTATTTCCAGCTTTCACCTAAAATATTTATATAGCATCGGCTGTATGGTTATAGTTTCATGCGCTACCCACTGTATCCTCCTGTATGTCGTTAGAGGCGACTAATAAGGGGCAACCTGTTGGCCGTGGGTTGCGACTCGTGTCGATGGACAATGGGATCCTGGTGGTTGAGTGGAGCCGTCCTTTTGAGGGCCATATCTGCAACACACTACTTAGGCCCGGATTTCACCTAGACGAGAGGCTGGAATGATCTGGTCCAGTCAATCGGCTGGTGGTGACTCGCCCTAGGATACTATTTGCATTTTTATATTTTTCATCATCATCCACTTGTATGTCCCTCTTTTTCCATTTATCCTAGAAGGCGGCTGTTTAATCAGGTCAAACTTATCTATTGTCCTTTCTAGGTGCCATATAGCACATACGTGTTGGTGTGCCGTTAAACCCTATTCTCACTCACTCACTCACTCACTCACCCTTTCCCTCAGCATCGTTAATGCTTCTGTGCTGGAATTTGCTTTTGGCAAATTTCGGCGAATTGTGGGCACAGCTTTACTCGAGACTAACTACCTCTGACTTGGTCTTCGTGACTTCAGTGCGTGTGATCCGATTCTTACACCGAGTGAACGCAGCAAGGTGAAGTACCAGAATCCGTTTCACCACAGCGCCCAGATCAGCACGCTGGAGCTTGAAATCTGTGTGCGGGGAGAAAGACGCAGGTGTCCAAATCCACAGCAAGGGAAGGGGACCATTGGGCTGAGACAAGCGACGGGAAAGCTCGCACTCTGTGACACGTAGCAAAAGCTAATGAGCTGATGATGAACTCGGAGATGGCGCCTTTTCGTTGGTGCTTCCGATGGGACTGAAACTGCACGTTGTTGAAACACACACTGTATACAGCTGGTGGAGGTGCAGGTTCTGGACTGTGCGAAAGTAGCAGAGAGAGACAGTACTTGCCTTCTTTCGTTGCGCGGGCCTCTTGTAAATTGCCGAGCCAGTACTTTAATGGATGACATTGCTACCTCCAGCAAAGGAAGTGTGGTACTTGCTCCCGCATGGATGTCATGCCACGAGAAAACGTCTAGCCTCTCTTTTGAGACCGCAGGGATGAGATTGTACTGGTTCCATTGGGCCTGGCCTGTGCCATCTCACTTTGTACCTCCTGGGCCGCTGAAGTGTGGAGAGCAGCCTTGGCAGCCGAAGAATTTGAAATGAGGGTCCGAAAGGCCTTGACATATTGACATCCATAAATATACGACTAAGCCCGATCCTTGAAGGATGACTCGGGTGTTGCTGGTGTAGCTGTTGGAGCTGCAGAATGGCTAGATGGCTCAGCACTGGCTCCTGATGATGAGCGCTTGGAATGTGGTGCCTTTGTTGGGGTGCTGTGTGCGACCAACCTCTTGAGCCGCTTAGGGGTGTGCGTGGGCCATGTCCTCTTTCTTGTGGACCGCTTCCAGACAGTACGGAGGGTTAAGTCGTCTGGACAAGAGCCGCAAATCTTCTGTGCTGTATATAGAGAGGCAAGAATGAGCACCTTATACTTGTTATAGCTCACCTCCAGCCACTCATCACCACAGTTGGCACAGAGTGACATCAGTTACCATAAAATAAGCAAATTCATAAATCAATGTAGAAAATCGTACCTCTCACATTTGGAAGTATCGAGCATCCGGACGCATTAATCGTTGAGTAATAATTCCAGGGTGTTTTTACTAAGCTACATGCACACAAACTACAAATAAATAAAGCTACAACCATCATTATGTGAAATCAAATTCCGGTATTATTTTTAAACGGGATATTTATATCAATACTCTTCTCTCTAACAATAAGGTCCAACAATGATGTGGCATCTGAAAATATAAAACAAAGCTTCTGATTTACTTAAGAAGAGAAAATAAATATTTGCAATTTTTTCATTTCGGCTGACATCTGAAAATAGTTGAATTGATATCCACTTTTTATTGGAATTATGTTTTATTTTGTGATACACTATATTACTGCAAATATCCATTAATGTTTTATGCTGATCATTAAATTAATCGGATATCAACTGTTCTCCCGGATATTGGTGAAACCAAACCATAGCAATTAAATTCAGTCAATACTCTCACCGTTGGTGGCTTTAAATTCTTCTCAGTACGTATTTTCAACGTGATAAGTAGTGATAAGTTAAGCATGTCAAACTTCCGATGAAGGTGGGTTTTCCTTTTAGACCAACAAGGGAGTACCCGATCGACTGTTGATCTTATGTTTCATTCAGGCTCTCTCAGGGAATTGAAAATGCACACATAGCAACATAGGAAGGGAATCCTGTATAGTAACGTATATCTTGATCTGATGAACTGAAGCGAAGGACAGTGAACTTCTCTTGTGATCTAGTCTTAAGTAATGCGTTGTGTTTTGCCTACAATGCTTCCTTGTTGGGAGAAGGATCGGTTTCAATGTCTTTTAAGTTGTCGTCACTTGAACTGCTGGTATTAAGGCATTTACCAGGAGACCCATCTTCAGGCTCCCTCTTTTCAACTACTTCTTCACTTTCATCAGTTTCTAAACATTCACTATTTCCTGTGAATGAATGGTCAATTATGAATGAGCTGGCAGAGACACACTTCTTAATACCACTTCCTTTCAGTTTTGGTGTTTTGTCTCTAAATAGTTTCCGTCTTAACGCCTTCTCACCTGTCCTAGCACAGCAGGCTCGTAACACGTTTCATCAAAATGTGCTGAACAGATTCTAGTGTGAGAATTCTATCTAAAGTTCTTGCCTATGTCCCTATGTATATTAAAAAGCCATTGCTGTCTTAGCTTTTTATCTTTTTGAAATGTGTGGAATGACAGATTCTTACTGTTTGATCTAGAGTCATTAGAGCACAATGGAACACAACAATGATGTGGCATCTGAAAATATAAAACAAAGCTTGTTCAGTAAATAATTTTATAATAGCTGTAATTCTGATTTAAAACATCGTCACTTAAGAAGAGAAAATAAATATTTACATTTTTTTCATTTCGGCTGACAAACATCTGAAAATAGTTGAATTGATATCCACTTTTTTTTATTGGAATTATATTTTATTTTGTGATACACTATATTACTGCAAATATCCATTAATGTTTTTATGCTGATCATTTCATTCACACTCTTGAAAATGTTAGCAACAACTTTGTTTACATTACCCCACCCACTTCTACAATAGTATTGTATGTCCCCCCCGCCCTCTTAAGCAACTTTTCAATCTTACCAAAGTACAAAGTTTTTTCTTGAGTGTCACTGTTATACCACACATGACATATTTTACGCCCAACAACTTTACCAGAAAGTATGTCGGTTACTGCCTCTAGAGCACTTTCCTCCAAATCACTGAATTCCATTGAAATTTTTAACAGGTCACATTCTTTTAGTTTCTTCTCTAGTTTCTTGTGCTGATAAGTCTTCTTTATGTTGGGTGGTCATATAGTAATACAATAAAATGAATAAGTTTACGACAGTAATCCAAAACCTTGCAGCTAGTTTGCTGTGAGAGATAAGACATATATAGAGTTTACAAATGGGCTTATTTATTAGAAGCCAGGTGCATATATATATAATAAGGTGAACACCATACATCGCACACAGCAAAGGTGGGGGAGAAGACAACCACCAAACTTTGTAAATTTGAGAATGATACAGTTATCTTCAATAGACAGCTGATGAAGTTGTATAGATTGTTTGGCATCATGTTGAGATTTAGCAGTGAATTCACCGACCCTAAGAAAGGCATAAAAAGCCAGAATATACATTGCAGAAATGAGATTGCAGGTAAATATTGAATCACTAATATGGGGGGCGGAATCAATGAGTTTATAGAGCACAGATGGAATTATAGGGGCCCGCAAATCCAGCGAAGGACGGAGGTTACAGGCACCTTGGAGAACTTTTTTGACCACGAAGGCCGAAGTAGGGTCCGCAGCAGAACGCATTTTGTGATAGTAGGAAATGGCTGAGACAGAAGAAAGTATGGAGGAAGAAGCATAACTTAATGAAAAAAGGTGTGCGATGTATGAAACGACAACTGGAATTTTGGCAGGGAACCACTGAACATCTGGGCCAAGGGTGTTTACGAACTGTCGAAATAATGCAATAGATCTAGAATAAAGCTTGCAGGTGTCGGGTGCTAATGCGTTGTCTAAGAGAGAGGAGACGACCAATTCCAAGGAAGACTTGGTGTGGGAATGTGAGTCTGAGACTTGTTGAGGGAGTGGTCCTCCATGAATTTCCCACAATTCTGGAAACGAGACAAAGAGTCAGCAACAGTATTGTCCTTGCCCGGAATATGTTCAGCATGGATAAGGATATTAAATTTAATGCATGTGAAAGTGAGGCGTCTTATTAACATCAACATATAGCGGTCTTTGGAAGTTTGGTTATTAATGACCTGTACAGCCGCCATGTTATCGCAGAAATATATGACCCGATGGTTAGCAAGTAGTGGAGACCAAGCTTCGAGGGACAGGACGATGGGAACTAACCCTTTTACATTTATGTGTAGAGCACTCCAACTAGGAGGCCAGCGGCCTTGAAACCAACGGCAACCGAAAACACCAGCATAACCAAGACCTGCAGCGTCCGAAGACTACTTTATTACTGAAGAATCAGTCCAGGGATGCAGCTGCATGCACGATTTTCCGTTAAAATTGGATAGGAACAAAAGCCATGCTTGGATATCAGATCGGACAGATTGTGTGAGGCGGATATGATGGTGTGGTTTAGAGATGCCACAGGTTAGGTTGATAAACCTTCGAAGGAATGGTCGACCAGGAACTATAACCCTACAAGCGAAATTGAGAGTGCCAATTAAAGATTGCATTTCTTTCAATGTAACCGATTTGCGTCGAGCAAACTGGTTGAGGACAACAATAGCACTGTCAATTTTTTCGGGGGGCAATCGAGCCTCCATTTTGGTCGTATCGACCTCGATGCCGTGCAAAACTTCTACAGTAGAAGGAAGCACAGTTTTGCTAGCTTTGATGGGCAAATTGATGGAGTTTGCCATGGCAAGGAATGCATTTTGGGACTGGCTACATGTTTGAGAATTAGGAGGACCAAAGAAAATGAAGTCGTCTAAAATATGCGACACAAATGGCACATTGTATTTTGACTGAAGGGCCCACTGAAGGGCTGAACTAAATTCCTCAAATATTTTACATGAAATGGAGCAGCCCATAGGCAGACAGCGGTCGGCATAGAACTGTCCTTGCCAGGTAAACCCGAGAAGCTGATAATTGTCAGGGTGAATGGGTATGATGCGGAAAGCACATTCAATGTCACATTTGGAAATTAAAGACTGACGACCCGTGGAATTAATAATTGATACTAAATGGCCAAAATTCTCATACTGGACAGAACAAAATTCTTTAGAAATGGCATCGTTAACGGACGAACCACGAGGAAAGGAAAGGTTGTGGATAAGGCGAAATTTTGGGAACTAGACCGAGAGGGGAAAAAACCATGTCCGGAAAAGGCGGTGTATCAAAAGGGCCTAAAACTCGTTTCGCATTGATTTCTTTGGAAATCAAGGAATTGACCTGAGATGGATTAGAGAGAGCCGACGGATGGTTATTAGGAATATGACAATTTTTGATACCCGAATGATGGATGCGGAAACCTTCGGTAAACCCAGAAACCAAATACTGCTGCAAAGGGTGCCCAGACAAAAGAGATGATAACCTATTTTGGTTTACTGGGGTTGGGAGTTGGTTTTGGTAGGTTCTTCCTGCAGTGGATGTTGGGATGGGTACCATCACATGAGGAGCACAAATGTTTAAATTTGGAGCATGCCTGAGGGTTGTGGCATCGTCCTTTATTATTGTACGAGAAGCAGTATCCTTGCTTGAGACTGTGCCGCCTTCCTTGCGGCCATGTGGATCGAAAGGGCTGAGGGGATCGCCCAGGAAGGGACTGCATCGACGCATTGATGTACAATTCATTATGGATGCGATCCCAGGGTAAGGGGGAATGGGTCCTGAGCTTACAAAATGCAATGTCATAGCTGAACCAGCCCCCATTTTTTAGAGTCACTGCCATATTTCGAATCATCTGCATGTATTTTAGCATAGCAATGGCATCCGCTGGATGGACTTGGAGGTGTATGCCCATGAAAACTACAAAGGCATCTGTCCACTGGTCTAAAGTCAGTACTTTAGTTTGTGTCTTAGGAATCAAATCTAGCTGTTGAGACTTCCCAGCAGAAAAGGAGAGGGTATAATGTTCCGAATGAACGGATATCAACGTGTCAAGATTGACAAACTGGCCTGCCCAAATTTTAGATTTAGTTTTGGCATCGACCAGAGATCCCAATGGCACCATATCAAGCGAGGCCATTGGTTGGGACAATGGCTCACCTTGTGGGGAGTTTATGTTTATAGACTCAGTAACTGGACCGGTGTCTGAACTGGTCGATGGCTGGCTGCTGATGGCTGTACTTGATTCTGTAGCGGACGGTACAGGAGGGCGTTCCTTAGAAGCCGATGAGCTTTGGGCCGCAGCAAGGTCACACACAATGGCTTGCATTTGGTCCATTTTGTCCTGCATGACCTGCAATTGTGCTGCCATGTCGGGCTGGACTGGGGCTTGCGGATCAACAGCTGCTTTTTTGGACGTGGGTGCTGCCACCTTTGCAGACGGTTTTCGCTTGCGTCCTCTGGTTGACGTGGACATCTGCAGCACATGGAATTCAACGGCAGAGTAACTGCACAAATTTGTGAATATAACCAGACCACTTCTGGCAAGAATTGTTAAGAACAAGGCCATTGAACCGTTAAAGATAACAGCCGCATAGTGTAATTGGTGAATACAAGTGTAGATGAAGATCAATTAAATGGATAAATTAAAAAATTACCCAGCATACTAGTTAATGCCAGAAATAATATAAACTTGGCCAATACACCGAGACATACATAAGATAGCAAGACAAATAGTTGCGAAATAATATTGAGCCCAAAGTCTCCTCGTGAAGCATGAGTTCACGGAAAAAATAACGGCCCGGCCAAAAAATGGGGGTGACGTGACAGACAAGCTCACGCCAAATAACTACGTGACAGACAAGCTCACGCCAAATAACTACGTGACAAACAAGCTCACGCCAAAAACTATGCGACAAGCTCATGCCAAAAATAGCTACGTGACAATCAAGCTCACGCAAAATAACTACGTGACAATCAAGCTCACGCAAAATAACTACGTGACAGACAAGGTCACGCAAAATAGCTACATGACAGACAAGCTCGCGCAAAATAATGAGACAAAAGTCTACGTCGTGAAGCATAAGTCCACGGAATAAAGCCCCGACCAAGGTAGTAAACACCGTTACAAGAGACAAAACAAGAAAGGCTCCATCGTGAAACATAAGCTCACAGAATAACCCAGGCTAAGAAAGCTCAGGGAATATAAGCCAGGCCACAAGCCTAGAAATAAATTGCAGAAGATAGTAGTCACAAGAACAAGGAATCATTGTGAGTGGGAAAACTGCAAGTTAATAGCTGCAATAACAGCACCACGCAAGCTGTTGAAATATTTTTTAAGACCTGCCAGATTGAGATGCACTCCATCGTGACGCAAATATAGTTGCCAGTTAGACCAAATACCACGATGCCGCCAAAACAGAATGCGGGGATTAGACGCACAAAGAGATGACAAGGCAGAATTGTAAAGCAAGACACAAGAATTGAAGTCGTTGCGGGTGCTATGTTGAGGGTAGGCACGGTTACACGCGACGACATCGCGAACGAAAACTTGGGAACACACAACACGAGAGACGCCATATTGGCTAACCAACAAGTTAGCGAAAGCAAATACGTCCTCGGCTAATGCGGCGGGAAAACAGGAGGACGAAGACAAATCATTGGAACCAATATCAATGACAACGATGGCCGGGTTCAAGGCAGAAACCATACCAACTTCGTTGAGCAACTTTGGCAAAGTGAGACCCGAAATACCATGAAAGAAAACCTCGTGGCCACCAGCTAAATTGAGAGCGAGCGACCCGGAATCCCTAGCAAAAGCGGTCAAACGCTTGGTGAAAGAATGACCCATAATAAGAATGGATGAAATGGGGTCAATATCAGAAGAAGCCGACATCGTAAATAAGCGTAACACAGGATACCGCTTTTACAATCAAGCCAGATGGTCGAGATATAAAGGGACCAACAAAAATAGTATAACAAAAACTCACACCGACCTTAAAATTGAGCCAGGCAGTGCAGGGCTACAAATAGATCTTGATGAAGAATAAACAGGGCGCTGATAAAGATCGAGATGACCTGATGGCGACGGATTACCAAAATAAAAAATTTGTGTGAGCTAAGATGGCGACAGTCACCGAGAGAAGGAAGTGACCTCCTTGCAGGGCGGCAAGCCGATAAGCAACGGATCATATGTACAAGATAAGGGCGAGAGACCGCCAAACATTATGAGCATGAGCATGTAGCTTACCACTGATGTTGAACATTATGTGCAACCGATTCCCCCTGTAGCGGGGCAATAAACCTTTTGGCAGGCCAGCACTCTCCAAGGCACTGGTGAACCCTTTTGCATCACCACGTCCATCCTTATACCGAAATTTGTTGAAAGCGAGTAGAGTTGATGAGCCAAACAATTTTTTGGAGAGGTTTGGTGGTTCACAGGCTTTCAGTGCTGAACGGACAGATATGACCCCAAGTTCTCGAGTCATAAACTCCACTGTATTCCTGTGTGGAACCTGGTCAAAACTCAAACCACACCTTTTTGCAAACTGCTTCATTAACACGGGCACATTACTTATGGGTACCCCATTAACCACTGAATCATACACGAACATCCTTGTATCCACAGAAAAGGTTGTCCCCTCCTGAAAATTTGTTGTCCTTGACATGTCAGATTGTAATGAAGCAACAGTTTCTTTCAATAACTCATTTTCATTTTGTAGCTCACTGATAATTTCATTTTTTACTTTCAGTTCGTCCTTCAACTGTAATACATCACAATCTGTTTTCACAGCATTTTCACTCTCGGTCTTCGTTTTCTTATAAAGTTTCTTTGTGCGTTTGTGATTTATCTTCTCATTTTTTAAGTCCTTTTTAGTTTGGCAAGTTTCTTAAAAGTAACGTTGTCGTTGTTTGAGAACTCCTTTCGAAGCAGCTTGTTTAATGTCCTTTTGTGTGATTGAAAGTTTTTTACGGTTTATTTCCTGCTTCAGATATTTTATTTGATGTATACTGAAAACGACTCGAGGGTTGCCCCTAAAGAAGACACCTGGTTGGCATGTATAAGCGATATTTATTGACTATATTTGCTGGTAATGCAGAGTGATATATTATTATTCGACACTATAGAGGAGCACCCCTTTGCGGATCTGCCTATTGTCGGGTAGCAGGCTAAACTCGTATGAGGAGCCATGAACTGGCCCCCCTCCTCTTCTTGCTGTCCTCTTCACTCCGTACAGGAGATTGGCTGGTGGTGGTGGTAACGACGGCCGCTCGGTCTTCACTCCCGTGAAAGAGACTTCGGGTGATGTTTCGGCGGTCTGTGGGTCCCCACTCCCTTGAAGGAGGCTTGGAGCAGGGCTGGAGGGCTCTCTCTCGGAGGCAGAGAGGAGACTAAGGAAGGCAGGTCACCTTCCCGTTCATCTGCTGGTCAAGAGTCCTGCGTCCCTTTTTATACCGGTATCTCTGGCCCGGAGGCTGCCTGCCTCAGGGCGAATACATAACACAATCAGAAGGGGTGCTCACAGTTCTACTTTACTAATTACATAACACATTCGGCAGCCAAGCATCCCTGCCCTGAATCCCGGGCCCAGATGGGCGAGTCCATTGACTGTGCCTACTAAGGCCCGGGGAGGGTCAGGATGTCCCTTTTCCCTTTAAGAGGGAGATAACATGGCTTGTATCGGTCTTTAATTACGGGGTGGGGAAACCCGCTGAATCATGAAGAGGCGAAGCCCCTTAGATTCTTACAATACGTTGAAAGTCTATTTTCGCGCGTAAATCTTTCATTTTCTGCTTGTGCTGTTTCTTCATCGAACTCTTGGATTGTGAAACAAAATTGAGCCTTCTCTTGAGCTGCTTCTTTTTCGGCGTGTCAGGTTCTTTACGTTTGGATGAACGGACAGATGATGGTCCAATAGATGATCCTAGGGTCTCAGGTGGTTGGGACAGTGCTGGCGTGACTACTTCTGGCAAACTTTCCTCAGCTTCTGGATGAGCTTGGTCTGAAAATAAAAATGATGTACATGTTCAGTTGGCTGCCTACAGGTTAGGGTGAGGAACTGCAGACCCATAATTAACTTCTTTGCTAATTAATAAAAGATCTTGATAGTTAGAAAGTTCTGATATGCTGAAAATTGAACATCTTAGAAATGAGTATGGATGTGAACTTACCATATATATATACACATATCAGTGATTCATACTTAATATAGCAAAATGTTACATGAAAGGAGTTATCTTTAATTGTATGTCAACTATAGATGTGGATATACATTCCTGATTATATGACCTTTTACTCACCTCATCACTTATCACTTCACTACCAAAGCCAGCCTTCTTTATTCTCGCAGGAAAAGTGGAGATGAACTCAGAGTGACGTTGAAGTTCTGCCGGCTGGCATGACCTATTAAAATACCAGAAAAGGCATCACTTCCTTTATTATTGTTGCAAGAAGGGTAAATCAAATTCATTTCACCTTGTTTAAATCATATGAGGTAGTAAGGTTTATCATACAGCTATAAGGAAAAAAACCGTTTCACAAATTTGAAATTATACCTGCTCTCCATGGCAATTTTCACTAATTGAGAATGTATCGCTGTACGCTGCATAGATAAAGCACAAAGAAAAACATAGCTTAGGGTGCAATTAGTACTATAGGTGCATATGGTGATGCATACTTTTTGAAATGGACACCTTGCTATTAAATAAACCTTACATATTGCAGGTAATTTTGCAGGCTCACTGGTTTTGCTTCTACTTCACTACCCCCCTGTGGGTCCGGGGGTAGAACAGGCCCACTGTATCCTCCTGCATGTCGTCAGAGGCGACTAATAGGGGGCAACCTGTTGGCCGTGGGTTGAGACTCGTGTCGGTGAACAATGGGATCCTGGTGGTTGAGTGGAGCGGTCCTTTTGAGGGCCGTATCTGCAACACACTACTCTGGCCCGGATTTCGCCGGAGAGGCTGGAATGGCCTGATCCAGTCAATCGGCTGGTGGTGACTTGCCCTCGGATACTATTTGCATTTTTATCTTTTTCAACATCATCCACTTGTATGTCCCTCTTTTGTCCATTTATCTTAGAAGGCGGCTGCGTAGATCAGGTCAAACTTATCTATTAACCTTTCTAGGCGCCATATAACACATACGCCATATAACACATACGTGTTGGTGTGCCGTTTAACCCTATTCTCACTCACTCACATGATGACGCATTTCATACGAGTAGAAATAAGAAAAAGGATGGTGTTGTTTTCAGTGAAATGCCTCATATATTATGAGTAAAGTAACAAATATAGTAAAATAATTCATAATAGCAGATTATATTTGACATAATGAACAAATGAACATGGTTATAGTGTTGTCGGTGGTGAAGTCCTTGTGCCACCATCTCTGACACTCATCATAACCCACCCACTGACTCCCCCTCCCCCGTATGTGGCAGTCACTGCCTCTGACTTGGTCTTCATGACTTGAGTCCGATCCGATTCTTACCTCTAATGAACGCAGCATGGTGACGTACCATGATCCGTTTCACCACAGCGCCCAGATCAGCACGCTGGAGCTTGAAATCTGTGTGTGCGGGGAGAAAGACGCAGGTGTCCAAATCCACAGCAAGGGAAGGGGACCATTGGGCTGAGACAAGCGACGGGGAAGCACGCATTCTGTGACTCGTAGCAAAAGCTAATGAGCTAATGATGAACTCAGAGGTGGCGTCTTTTCGTTTGTGCTTCCGATGGGACTGAAACTGCACGTTGTTGAAACACACACTGTATACAGCTGGTGGAGGTGCAGGTTCTGGACTGTGCGAAAGTAGCAAAGAGAGACAGTACTTGCCTTCTTTTGTTGCGCGGTCCTCTGGTAATTGCCCAGCCAGTACTTTAATGGATGACATTGCTACCTCCAGCAAAGGAAGTGTGGTACTTGCTTCCGCATGGATGTCATGCCACGAGAAAACGTCTAGCCTCTCCTTTGAGACCGCAGGGATGAGATTGGACTGGTTCCATTGGACCTGGCCAGTGCCATCTCACTTTGTACCTCCTGGGCGGCTTAAGTGTGGTGAGCAGCCTTGGCTGCCGAAGAATTTGAATTGAAGGTCCGAAAGGCCTTGACATATTGACATCCATCAATATACGACTAAGCCCGATCCTTGAAGGATGACTCGGGTGTTGCTGGTGTAGCTGTTGGAGCTGCAGAATGACTAGATGGCTCAGCACTGGCTCCTGATGATGAGCGCTTGGAATGTGGTGCCTTTGTTGGGGTGCTGTGTGCGACCAACCTCTTGAGCCGCTTAGGGATGTGCGTGGGCCATGTCCTCTTTCTTGTTGACCGCTTCCAGGCAGTACGGAGGGTTAAGTCGTTGCAACAAGAGCCGCAAATCTTCTGCTTGGCTAGGCTGCTCAGACCAGGGAAGGCTTTCCGTGCTGTATATGGGGAGGCAACAGTGAGCACCTTATACTTGTGATGGCTCTCTTCCGGCCACTCATCACCACAGTTGGCACAGCGCGACATCAGTTACCATAAAATAAGCAAATTCATCAATCAATGTAGAAAATCGTACCTCTCACATTTGGAAGTATCGAGCATCCGGACGCAGTAATCGTGGAGTAATAATTCCAGGGTGTTTTTACTAAGCTACATGCACACAAATTACAAGTAAATAAAGCTACAACCATTAACATATGAAATCTAATTGCGGTATTATTGATAAACGTGATATTTTTATCAATACTCTTCACTCTAACGATAAGGAATGTACAGAACCCCAAAACTGGAAACTAGTTACCCAAATGGGGAAAAAACGAGGTCCTAATTTTTTTGTCTATGCCCTCGCCAGCATTTTCCATCTGTATTATTGCTCTTTAGTTCTTTATGCAACTGAATAATGGAGAGGAAAAGGCAACTCGGTGGGAAAGAGGTTAGGTATACATCTAGTTTAAATTTACTCACCTGTGAAATGTATAATCAGGCAGATAATGGTATGATAACAACTCAGCAAATTCCACGCGGTCGTTTACAACAACGACATACAAGAGACTGTTTGTTGACACCGGAAGTTGCAGGGAATTCTTCTCACCAGAATTCGGAGTGGAATTTGGCCGAAAAGCTAGGAATTAATCGGGTATCAACTGTTCTCCCGGATACTGGTTAAAAAAAAAACCATAGCAATTAAATTCAGTCAATACTCTCACCGTTGGTGGCTTTAAATTCTTCTCAGCACGTATTTTCAACGTGATAACTAGTGATAAGTTAAGCATGTCAATCTTCCGATAAAGGTGGGTTTTCCTTTTAGACCAACAAGTGAGTACCCGATCGACTGTTGGTCTTATGTTTCATTCGGGCTCTCTCAGGGAATTAAAAGAATTGGATACATGCATTTCATCCCGTTTTCCCGCAACACACAAACAACTAACGGGATTTGGGGGCACGACAAGAACACTATCGTGCTCAACTACCGTCATGAGGGCTAGTGTGAACCTCCCCGCAGTACTGGGGATACACCCACACACATGCACCTTGGCAGCTCTGTCTGCCCTCTCATTACCAGGGATACCAACATGACTCGGCACCCATACGAACAAAATATCCTTGCCACGATCTGTCAATTGAGAATATAAAAAGACAACATTTATGTAGCGTGCGAGTGGTTTCTAAAACAGCGAGTGGGGTAAATCTAAAACTTGAACTGTTGAACACCCTTCGCCCGAAAAAAAATACACAGATTGTATGGAGCCAAAAGTAGATTTATTCCATTTAAAAGCACAACATCAACTGCGTACGAGGTAGGCTATGCTAAGAACAGTTCCCTGCTCTCAAACATGCAAATATTACAAACAGTCCCTCAAATGGAACTTACCAACGATTGAGGTGAAAATAATCCCAAGTCCAACTAAATCGGACGCTGGAACCACAGTCACAACAACAACAACAATGCCACCTCGATCTGGTCTTTCGCGCTAAAACCCCAACTTATATAGTCCGGGGGGTCACGTGACTCCACAAAAGATACATAAACTAAATAATAAACTAAATATATTAACAATATTCAACATAATACATGCATTAGGATATCACACACACTGTACAAAAAGAAGAAAAAAACATATAAATACATGCACAGAAACATAGGAATCCCGCTGAAAATCACACACACTGTACCCAAAAAAAGAAACCAAAAAAAAATAATATCTGAAATACAAATTTCATGCACCCGATTAACAATCACATATACTTCGAAACATACAAAATGAGGCAAGCCTCGAGAATCTCTGAAAACAACACAGAATGGTAAGCCCGCATGGGACACCAAGGTAGGGTCACCAACGCTACACCATCCCCCTCGTCCCAGGAAAAAGCTGAGATGAGGGTTAGCCTGGCCCAAGAAGCCGCGGCCTATTAATTGGCGAAGAATGCTGGAGCAAATAATATCCTGGGATCACTCCACCTGGCTTGCGCTGGAATCGAGAATGCATTTAGACATAGCAACAACAAAAAAAAACAAAAAATCAAACAAACAAACAAACAAACAGGTGGATGTCTGGGGGGCCTTGGGCGCCAAGTCATCACTTGGTCCGTCAGAGGAGGAGCGAGAATTTCCTTCATCACTTGGTCCGTCAGAGGAGCGAGAATTTCCTTCATCCCTTGGTCCGTCAGAGGAGGAGCGAGAATTTCCTTCGTCACTTGGTCCTTCAGAGGAGGAGCGAGAATTTCCTTCATCACTTGGTCCTTCAGAGGAGGAGCGAGAATTTCCTGAGAAGCAGTGGCTGGAGAAGGCTGTCTTTCTTTGTAGGGGCCGAGGCACAGTCCAACTCCCACATGCTGCATGATGGCGTGAGTGGGCGCAGCGGAGACAATCTCTCTGGCTTGGTGGCTTCCCTGCGAGTTCCTGTGGTTGGCCCACTGACAAGCGGCCTCTTGTGGTCGGCACTGGGGCCAGCTTGGGAAGAGGCTTTCCTCTTGATTGCCCCCGGATGTGCCTTGGCAACATGGGCTGCCATCTTCTTCTGTCCCCCCAACTGGCATGGTGGCGTACTTGCATGTGAAACAGCGAATGATGTCCCCATGGGCCTCTGCATTGTGGAACCCACTGCAAGGACCTCTTGTGGTTGGAAAGGGGCCTGGGGAGCACTTCAAGCATCCGGATGTGCTGGACAGGCTTCTTCCATCACCAACTGTTAACATACAAACATATTATCCCATTGTACCTTTACAGCCTCTGACCCAGACAATGTTCTAGGCTGCATGGCTGTTTCAAAAATAAAATCAAAATAAATTCTATGCACAACAGGGTTCCTTAAATGCAGATGATAGTTACTATTGTGTATGTGCTGCATTCAACGACATGAGAATACATTATTAGACAATTTGGCTTAAGCCTACAAATAGGCCTAGCCAACAAATACAAACGTTAAATGTAACTTGGGCTTAATCCCAAACAAATCGGTTAGCTGGTTTGACAGTTCTCTTACTACGAGTAACTAGAGGGGGAGGGTCTGGCAAATTTGAGCTGTCAGAATCACTACTAGAGGTACCAGGGTGGTCCACTTCACTATCTGTGCTAGACCCTTGTGTTAACCACGACGTGGGATGGCGGCTACCCCAAAACCTCTTCAGGTCATTCACATGAACTAATTGCTTTAGACCCAAGCGACTGTTGAATTGTAAAAGTAACATCATTCGGTTGAGATATCACAAGGTATGGTCCATGATAAGGGGAAGCCAGTTTGTTTTTGTTCAGAGCTGGGGGATAATGTCTAAGCACCCAGTCCCCAATATTTATGTCCCTAGGACATGCCTTCTGGTCATAGTTGGCTTTCTGCCTGCTAGCTGCCTTGCCCAGGTGTTCACGGGCCCTCTCAGAGTTAGCTTGCAGGGTTTCTCTTACCCACTCTACATATTCTATGGGGCACTTTGGTCTGTATGCCTCATCTGGTGGAGTATGTAGCAGGTCCACAGGTAAATTTACCTCTCTACCAAATATTAGGGAGTTGGGTGTACACCCGGTACTTTCATGAACTGTGGCCCTGTAGGCACACATAGCATATGGGAGGTGGTCTTCCCAGTTTTCAGGCTCATCCCCGCATAGTTTTGCCAGCAAGTTCAGCAGGGTGCGGTTAAACCTCTCCACTTGCCCATCCGATTGGGGTGGTATGGGGTTGTCCGGGTCTGTTTTATTTCGAGTAGTCTGCAGATCTCTTTTGTCAAATCCGACTGGAACTCTGGGCCCTGGTCTGAATGTAGAACTAAGGAGCCCCGAATCTGCAGAACACCTCGGTTACCAACACATCTGCCACCGTCATGGCTCGATGATCCTCCAATGCAAAGGCCTCGGTCCATTTGGAAAAATAGTCTGAAATGACTAAGATACAACTTTTGCCACTGGCAGAGGGAATTGGCATGTTCAAAATATCAATTGCCATTCGCTCCCAAGGTGAGCCGACCGGGCACTGAACAAGGGGGGCAGTATGTCTCCCAGTGCAGGGATTTCCTTTTTGACATGGGAGGCACTCCCGACACATACGGTCAGTGTCTTCCCTAATACCAGGCCACCAAAAACGCCTCTGGATATTCTCGCGAGTTCTCTTTACGCCCATATGCCCTGCAGTACGATTGCTATGGAGCAGTCTGAATACCTCCTCACGTAACTCTCGGGGCGTGACAAGTCTCATGGGCTGGGATCTATCCCTACTGTGGCAGTATAAAATTCCCTCCCTCAACACCAGATCTGCAAACTTTGTCCATAGGGTCTTTGAGTATGGTGATTTACCCCTCATCAGGGCCCAATCAGGACGGCTACCTCCCTCAACCCACCCCATAGCTTGTGCGATAACAGGGTCCCCTTGTTGCCATTTTATGATATCAGTGTGTGACCAAGGGGGCAACCACGCCTTTTCCTGACTCGTCAATGCCCTGACACCACCAGTTGTTGGTCCCTCCAACCCACATTTGTCTAACAGAACTTCCTTGGAAGCGAATTCCTTCTCCTCATTCAGACTGCACTGTCTGCAGTCGGTGCAAGGCCTTCTAGATAATGCATCTGCACTATTGTGGACTCTCCCGGCTCGATGCTGGATATCTATATCGTAGGTCCCTAGGATTTCAAGCCATCTCGCCATTTGGCCTTCAGGCTTCTTGAAATTAAGAACCCAATGCAACGCACCATGGTCTGTGCGTACAACAACCTTCCTGCCATACACAAAGTGATGAAAGTGTTTAAGAGAGGCTATGATGGCAAGAAGCTCCCTCCGAGTAACACAGTAGTTTCTCTCTTGTTTGCTGAAGGCTTTACTGTAATACCCAATTACCCTCTCTATCCCATCTTGATACTGTGACAGGACTGCACCCAATGCAAAGTTGCTGGCATCTGAGTCAATGACAAACTCACCAGTCTGTCTCGGGTAACCCAGAATTGGGCTGGAAGTGAGGGACGTTTTCAGCTTCTGAAAAGCTGCCTGGCACTCATCTGTCCATTTGAATGGGTGGTTAGCTTCAGCGTTTATGCGAGCAATGAGCAATGTCAGCAAAACCCGACACAAAACGCCTGTAGTAAGAGCATATAACCCTACAAAGCTTCTAACCTCTGTAACATTATGTGGTTGAGGCCAGTTCTTTATGGCATCAACCTTTATGGGGTCAGTGCCTATTCCTTCCCTTGAAACAACATGACCAAGAAATTCAACTTTTTCCTTAAAAAGATGACACTTCTTAGGGGCTACCTTCAGACGGGCTGATTGGAGCCTGCTGAAGACCTCTTTCAGCCTACTGATATGGGACTCAAATGAATCCCCAACCACAATTATATCATCCAGGTAAACAAGGCAAGTTTGCCGATGTAACCCAGAAAGTATGCGCTCCATGAGGCATTCAAAAGTGGCAGGGGCACTTGCAAGGCCAAACGGCATGACGTTGAACTGCCACAAGCCATTCTGAGTACAGAATGCCGTCTTAGGCTTGTCTTTTTCGTTCACCTCCACCTGCCAATAGCCGCTGGCCAAATCAATCGTGGAAAACCATTTAGATCCCCCTAGCGCATCAAGAGATTCGTCTATCCTAGGAATTGGATAGCTGTCCTTTATTGTGACAGCATTCAGTTTCAGATAATCTAAACAGAATCGGACTGACCCATCTTTCTTGCGTACCAGTACAACTGGTGAAGCCCAAGGGCTGTCAGAGGGCTCAATAATGCCTAAGTCTGCCATGCGTTTGACTTCTGCTTCTACTTCAGGTCTCAAAGCCATGGGGACCCGCCTAGGATGCTGTTTGATTGGGGCTGCATCACCAGTTTTTATTTTGTGTCGTACCAAGTCTGTACGACCAAGGTCTGACTTTGACTTGGCAAATGTACCCTGGAACTGATCTAGCAACTTATGGACCTCACCCTGCTGTTCCCTACTAAGTCTATTTGCAGTATCCTTCCAAAGATCGTTTAAATGATCTGGAAGCAATGACTCCTTCCCTACAGAGGTTGTGGCACGAATGTGATCATCTGGGCCTTCAGTGTATTCCAATGAACTAGAAACACCCTCAATAACATCCCACCGCTGCCACCAGTTTTGTAGCGTGCGAGTGGTTTCTAAAACAGCGAGTGGGGTAAATCTAAAACTTGAACTGTTGAACACGCTTCGCCCGAAAAAAATACACAGATTGTATGGAGCCAAAAGTAGATTTATTCCATTTAAAAGCACAACACCAACTGCGTACGAGGTAGGCTATGCTAAGAACAGTTCCCTGCTCTCAAACATGCAAATATTACAAACAGTCCCTCAAATGGAACTTACCAACGATTGAGGTGAAAATAATCCGAAGTCCAACTAAATCGGACGCTGGAACCACAGTCACAACAACAACAACAATGCCACCTCGATCTGGTCTTTCGCGCTAAAACCCCAACTTATATAGTCCGGGGGGTCACGTGACTCCACAAAAGATACATAAACTAAATAATTAACTAAATATAACATTCATATGCAATATTCAACATAATACATGCACAGAAACATAGGAATCCTGAATCACACACACTGTACGAAAAAGAAGAAAAAAAACTGTGTCGATGTATAAATAAAGAGGCAAGTCTCTCTCTGAAAACCCAGAATGGTAAGCCCGCTGGGACAAAATTCACCAACCGCTACTTTTAAAATAAAACCATTACGTAAATTACTCCCTGTGATTTCCTCTAGGGCAGACAGGGAGTCGGAAAATACAACAAAACGCTTTTTACTTGATTGGGCAATAAGGCCAAGTGCAATGGAAATAGCTTTAAGCTCAGCGTGGAAAATTGATAGTGGATGTGGTAGGCTCATGTTAAAAACAGATTTCCCCATAATGGCTGCAGCTCCAATTTTATTGTCTTCCTTCGAACCGTCTGTGTAAAGGGCAGAACGGTCCGAATATTTATCCTTTATCTCTCTAAATTGGTGAAGGAAAAAATCAGGCTCATGAGATCCCTTCGTGTTGGCTGTCAGCGATTTATCTACTGTTGGGGTTTTCAATTGCCATGGGAGAGACCTTGGCACAGTCTCTTTAGGCATAAGGGCTTGGAGTCATTATTTATTTCATCCCAAATCCTGTCGTCATCTCTGGGCACTGTAAAACCCATCTGTTAATTTGTTTCAATTAAATAACGCATGAACAAAAAGTATGATTGTTGATCAACATCTCTTTCACTTTATTCTTGCAGAAGCTATTTGTTATGTCATAAAAAAAACAATAATAGTTACTATAAACAAAATAAAACTGGTGATTAATTCCCAGGCTGCCCTCTCCTTACACAGTATATATGTTGCGTGAGCCCTGACCGATTGCTGGCGCTATTGCGGCGCCCAGTATATGCCTTCAATCTCTATAAACTAGTCCGCAACCAAACTTAACCTTAACAAATGAACGACCGGGAATAGTTCAACCAAGTGAAATAACCGTGACATTTAGTGTAAAAACAAGTTTTATTAACTTCTCATGCTGCATAATCGGGACACTAGCGACCAAGTAAACGACGCCCTCTAGGTTAGGGCGCCAAGACCCGAACGCTAACAATACAAATTAACACTAGAAGTCAAACTAACAACGCCTCCTAGAATAGGGCGACAAAACCCGAACACTAGAAATACAACGGACAGGGTGCAAATGCGATATTATGAGGAAGGACAACCCCACACCAGCGATCGAGTAAACGACGCCCTCTAGATTATGGCGCCAAAACCTGAACGCTTACAATGCAAATTAACACTAGAAGTTAAACCAACGACGCCCTCTAGAATAGGGCGCCAAAACCCGAACACCAGCAATACAACAAACAATGCAATGACACAACCAGCGACGCCCTCAAAAATAGGGCGCCAAAACCCGAATCACTATTAATACAAATTAACAAGGCCCAACCGCAACTGTTACGAGCAACGGCGCCCACCAAAACAGTACCACTAATGGTACTCACCGCAAGCGATGTTATTCCGACTAATCAGAATAAAGCTGGCGCTTGGTTCGTCCGACAAATCGGATCAATTGGTGAGGCTTCTCCAACTTGCTCGGAGACCGACTAATCGGAATCTGACCTGACGGACTCATGCCCCAGATTAAATACAGTCAAAGTGGGTCACGTGACCACACCATAACAAACGACAAATATTAAAGTTATAACAATCAAAACAATAGAATAAGTTGGCAAGACGCATTAAATAGCGAAATACATAACGAGAACCACCAATGAACCTTTGTCAATAAAAATACATAAATCATAAAAATGCAGGTACAGCCGCACAAACGGTAATACCCAATACGATGAAAACCGTGTGCGTCACATATGTGTTGCATACAAATTGTACATGTAATATCAAAAAAAATGTCTGCAACAGGAATTAATTTTGAAAAAAACCCATTCCAATCATATACTGAATATGCGAGCCGGTAAATATTCATATGTGAGAAATTATCATAAGCGTAGTAAATGAATGATTTGTCCTTTCAGAGTCTTCCGCTTTCTTGCGTACGGAAGATTTGTATGCGTCATTTGGCATAAGCTAGGCAAGAAAAACAGGAAAGTTCTCCCTTCATGCGTTGTCACCAAAATTCGAAGCACCTTTCCCGACCTCTCTGGTCATTATCGTGGCTTTAGAGAAGCTTTATAACTTACTGGTGTTAAACGTACACATGTGAGTCCCAACCAACAACTCTTTTGAGGGTCTTTCGCGAGCAGCTGCAATGGGAGGGGGTACTTCTCTTTCACTGACCATTACTTTTGGTCTTCTGTAGCTTGGATATTTCTCCCGAAGATGCAGCACTTGGGTCATCAGTCTGTCAATATATCCTTGAAGCACATGCCATAATGATTATATAAGTTGTTGTGATCAGCAAGTTTAATTAAAGTTAACTGACTGAAATATATCTAATTGAATAAATTATGCAAATAACTTTCTGTGGGTTGATGTTCACTTGCTTTTAGGCAATTCAATCAACAACACTACTTGCTAAATGTGATTGGTACTTTAACAGCTTTCAGCACTGGTTCACCGTGTCTGGCCACTGAGCCATTCCTTGTTTGGTGAGAGCCTGAGCTCGATCAGAGTTCTCGTTAAAATGGACTGCTAGCAGTAGTCTACATAACAAGAAAACCTACAGTAAATGAATAATACAAGTAACATTATAACTCGTAAGGAGTTTCACTTAAAGGCGCATCTAAAACTATCACCACTTTTAATCTTAACCTTGCTTCCATAGTTGCCAACGAGGCTCCACTTGGGGTTCGGAGGGAACAGCTTGCCAATCAGTATGCCTTACGCATAAGTTCCAACCCCCAGAATCCTGCATTTGATGCTGTTTTTAATCCTGGAAAAAATATCCATTTTTATGAGAGAAGGCCGAATGCTATCCCTTCGTTCGGTCTGCGTATCAGAGAATCGCTCAATGGGTCATGCTCATGGAGGCGCCATATAACACATCAGTGTGTGGTGTGCCGATAAACCATATACCCACTCACTCACCCAACGGCACAATAATATGGTTTCTGAATAGAAACCTTCTGCTGCTTCTCCAGGAGATTCGCATTATTGGAGCCCTGATCTCGTATAATGGAGATCCTTATCAATTACCAACTGCAACCATGGATCAACAGAACTTTTTTGGCAAATGGGAATAAGCCCATACCCTTTGTGTTCCTTCACTGCCTTTTTCAGAGTGGTGGACATTCTAAGGGCCAGACTTGGAAATGTCATAGTTGGTAATCTGCAATTCATTCATGGTTAAGCAATTAGCAAACATCTGACAAAATTTAAATCTAAAACAAAAGGGAAAAAGAAAATTACCTGCACTTCAACTGTTAAATGATTACCAGCCGAAACCATTGCACTTTCAATCATGGTAAATACCAGCAGGAGGAGTAGGATAATCAGGAGGATAAAGGCACGAAGAACCTGCAAAGAGTGGATACAAATTTTATTGCTCATCAACGCAAAATAGGTAATTAAATCTGTCATCCTGTAGAGCAGAACTAAGGAGATCCTTATCAATTACCAACTGTAACCATGGATCAACAGAACTTTTTTGACAAATTTGAATAAGCCCATACCCTTTGTGTTCCTTCACTGCCTTTTTCAGAGTGGTGGACATTCTGAGGACCAGACTTGGATATGTCATAGTTGGTATTCTGCAATTCATTCATGGGCAAACATCTGACAAAATTTAAATCTAAAACAAAAGGGCAAAAGAAAATTACCTGCACTTCAACTTCATGTTAAATGATTACCAGCCAAAACCATTGTACTTTCAATCATGGTAAATACCTGCAATTACTGATGACATATTGCCTGGTTAAATCCTCTTGGATCGATGACAGATCCTGATTCACAACACACATAAAGACAGAGCACATTGAAGTCATATACATATATAATATATACAGAGCATATGAAGTATATATATATATATATATATATATATATATATATATATATATATATATATATATATATATATATATATATATATATATATATATATATATTTATATATACACACATATCAGTGATTCATACATAATATAGCAAAATACATGAAATGAGTTATCTTTAATTGTATGTCAACCATAGATGTGGATATACATTCCTGATTATCTGACCTTTTACTCACCTCATCACTTGTCACTTCACTACCAAAGCCAGCCTTCTTTATTCTCACAGGAAAAGTGGAGATGAACTCAGAGTGACGTTGAAGTTCTGCCGGCTGGCATGACCTATTAAAATACCAGAAAAGGCATCACTTCCTTTATTGTTGTTGCAAGAGGGGTATATCATATTCATTTCACCTTGTTTAAATCATATGAGGTAGTAAGGTTTATCATACAGCTATAAGGAAAAAAACCGTTTCACAAATTTGAAATTATACCTGCTCTCCATGGCAATTTTCTCTAATTGAGAATGTATCGCTGTACGCTGCATAGATAAAGCACAAAGAAAAACATAACTTAGGGTGCAATTAGTACTATAGGTGCATGTGGTGATGCATACTTTTTGAAATGGACACCTTGCTATTAAATAAACCTTACATGTTGCAGGTAATTTTGCAGGCTCACTGGTTTTGACTTCTACTTGACTACCCCCCTGTGGGTCCGGGGGTAGAATAGGCCCACTGTATCCTCCTGCATGTCGTCAGAGGCGACTAATAGGGGGCAACCTGTTGGCCGTGGGTTGAGACTCGTGTCGGTGAACAATGGGATCCTGGTGGTTGAGTGGAGCGGTCCTTTTGAGGGCCGGGCCGTATCTGCAACACACTACTCTGGCCCGGATTTCGCCGGAGAGGCTGGAATGGCCTGATCCAGTCAATCGGCTGGTGGTGACTTGCCCTAGGATACTATTTGCATTTTTATCTTTTTCAACATCATCCACTTGTATGTCCCTCTTTTGTTCATTTATCTTAGAAGGCGGCTGCTTAATCAGATCAAACTTATCTATTAACCTTTCTAGGCGCCATATAACACATACGTGTTGGTGTGCCGTTTAACCCTATTCTCACTCACTCACATGATGACGCATTTCATACGAGTAGAAATAAGAAAAAGGATGATGTTGTTTTCAGTGAATTGCCTCATATATTATGAGTAAAGTAACAAATATAGTAAAATAATTATGATATTCATAATAGCAGATTATATTTGACATGTGGAGCATGCCGTTGTCGGTGGTGCAACCTGACACTTCTCACCACCACTCACCCCTCCCCCGTATGTGGCATTACTGCCTCTGACTTGGTCTTCATGACAGCATCCGATTCTGGAACGCAGCATGGTGAAGTACCAGGATCCGTTTCACCACTGCGCCCAGATCAGCACGCTGGAGCTTGAAATCTGTGTGTGCGGGGAGAAAGACGCAGGTGTCCAAATCCACAGCAAGGGAAGGAGACCATTGGGCTGAGACAAGCGACGGGGGGGCTCGCACTCTGTGACACGTAGCAAAAGCTAATGAGCTGATGATGAACTCGGAGATGGCGTCTTTTCGTTGGTGCTTCCGATGGGACTGAAACTGCACGTTGTCGAAACACACACTGTATCCAGCTGGTGGAGGTGCAGGTTCTGGACTGTGCTAAAGTAGCAAAGAGAGACAGTACTTAAATTGCCGAGCCAGTATTTTAGTGGATGACATTGCTACCTCCAGCAAAGGAAGTGTGGTACTTGCTTCCGCATGGATGTCATGCCACGAGAAAACGTCTAGCCTCTCCTTTGAGACCGCAGGGATGAGATTGTACTGGTTCCATTGTTCCTGGCCTGTGCCATCTCACTTTGTACCTCCTGGGCCGCTGAAGTGTGGAGAACAGCAGCCTTGGCAACCGAAGAATTTTAAATGAGGGTCCGAAAATTGACATCCATCAATATACGACTAAGCCTGATCCTTGAAGGATGAATCGGGTGTTGTTGGTGTAGCTGTTGGAGCTGCAGAATGGCTAGATGGCTCAGCACTGGCTCCTGATGATGAGCGCTTGGAATGTGGAGCCTTTGTTGGGGTGCTGTGTGCGACCAACCTATTTGGTCGATTAGGGGTGTGCGTGGGCCATATCCTCTTTCTTGTGGACCGGTTCCAGACAGTACGAAGGGTTAAGTCGTTGCGACAAGAGTCGCAAATCTTCTGCGTGGCTGGGCTGTTCCGACCAGGGAAGCCTTTCCGTGCTGTATATGGGGAGGCAACAGTGAGCACCTTATTAGTGATGGCTCCCTTCCGGCCACTCATCACCACAGTTGGCACAGCACGACATCAGTTACCAAAAAATAAGCAAATTCATCAATCAATGTAGAAAATCGTACCTCTCACATTTGGAAGTATCGAGCATCCGGACGCAGTAATCGTGGAGTAATAATTCAAGGGTGTTTTTACTAAGCTACATGCACACAAACTACAAGTAAATAAAGCTACAACCATCATTATGTGAATTCAAATTGCGGTATTATTGATAAACGGGATATTTATATCAATACTCTTCTCTCTAACGATAAAGTCCAACAATGATGTGGCATCTGAAAATATAAAACAAAGCTTGTTTAGTAAATAATTTGATAATAGCTGTAATTCTGATTTAAAACATGGTCACTTGAGAAGATAAAATAAATATTTACATTTTTTTCATTTTGGCTGACATCTGAAAATAGTTGAATTGATATCCACTTTTTATTGGTATTATGTTTTATTTTGTGATACACTATTTTACTGCAAATATCCATTAATGTTTTTATGCTGATCATTAAATTAATCGGATATCAACTGTTCTCCCGGATATTGGTAAAAAAACCAAACCATAGCAATTAAATTCAGTCAATACTCTCACCGTTGGTGGCTTTAAATTCTTCTCAGTACGTATTTTCAACGTGATAAGTAGTGATAAGTTAAGCATGTCAAACTTCCGATGAAGGTGGGTTTTCCTTTTAGACCAACAAGGGAGTACCCGATCGACTGTTGGTTTTATGTTTCATTCGGCCTCTCTCAGGGAATTGAAAATGCACACATAGCAACATAGAAAGGGAATCCTGTATAGTAACGTATATCTTGATCTGATTAACTGAAGCGAAGGACAGTGAACTTCTCTTGTGATCTAGTCTTAAGTAATGCGTTGTGTTTTGCGTACAATGCTTCCTTGTTGGGAGAAGGATCGGCTTCAATGTCTTTTAAGTTGTCGTCACTTGAACTGCTGGTATTAAGGCATTTACCTGTAGGGTCATCTTCAGGCTCCCTCTTTTCAACTACTTCTTCACTTTCATCAGTTTCTAAACAGTCACTATTTCCTGTGTATGAATGGTCAATTATGAATGAGCTGGCAGAGACACACTTCTTAATACCACTTCCTTTCAGTTTTGGTGTTTTGTCTCTTATTAGCACTGCTGCCTTCCGGAGACGCCTTCTTACCTGTCCTAGCACAGCAGGCTCGTAACACGTTTCATCAAAATGTGCTGACATATTTTACGCCCAACAACTTTACCAGAAAGTATGTCGGTTACTGCCTCAAGAGCACTTTCCTCCAAATCACTGAATTCCATTGAAATTTTTGACAGGACACATTCTTTTAGTTTCTTCTCTAGTTTGTTGCGCTGATAAGTCTTCTTTTTTTGAAGTTTTTCACCTAGCCTTTTTGCAATTTCAGCTTTAATTTGAACAGTTCTCTTTCGTTTATTCATTCGTTGTTGCCTCCCCAAAGATGTTGCAAGTTGGATCAGTCTGTCTGTTTTTTCTATTGGTAGGTTATCAAGGTAACTAACTACATTGTTCTTCTGAGCCCGGATGCGCGACGAAAGGAAACACATGGTTGCATTGGGGGCATGATCTATGGCTGCACTAAACATGCCCATCACTGTCTCAGCATCTATGTTGTGGCATCTGGCGGTTTCAGTTTCCTTCCTCAGCTGATCAGTCAAGTCAATCTCAAAGTAACGCTGATACTGTCGTTCAAGGACACTTATGACCTTCAGCAAGCACGATTTCATCATTGCAGCAAACAGTTCCTCATCCACTGGCTTCTGTTGAAGGGCAATCCGGACCTGGTCATCCGCCGAGAGCTTGCTTCCGAAGAAATCTGATTCTGTGTAGAGCGTGTCCTCAAGCTTTTCAGAGAAATTCTTCAGAATTCCTACCAACTCTTTCACAATAGTGATGCCATCTATGTGGCTAATTTGAGTGTCACTTGACCGATAAAACTTTTCCATCAATGGCCCAGAAAACTACTGTCCTATAAGACCCAAGACATGGAATTTAACATGTGAAACAGGAGACTGGTAGTCGTGCAATATCACAGTTTGCAAGCCGCCACATGTAACAGTAGCTTCATTCAGCAGTTTCATGAAGAATTCCTCATGAGCATGTAGCTTACCACTGATGTTGAACATTATGTGCAACCGATTCCCCCTGTAGCGGGGCAATAAACCTTTTGGCAGGCCAGCACTCTCCAAGGCACTGGTGAACCCTTTTGCATCACCACGTCCATCCTTATACCGAAATTTGTTGAAAGCGAGTAGAGTTGATGAGCCAAACAATTTTTTGGAGAGGTTTGGTGGTTCACAGGCTTTCAATGCTGAAAGGACAGAACTGGCAATGGTGTCCACACCTCTTTGCAAACTGCTTCATTAACACGGGCACATTGCTTGTGGGTACCCCATTAACCACTGAATCATACACGAACATCCTTGTATCCACAGAAAACGTTGTCCCCTCCTGAAAATTTGTTGTCCTTGACATGTTAGATTGTAATGAAGCAACAGTTTCTTTCAATAACTCATTTTCATTTTGTAGCTCACTGATAATTTCATTTTTCACTTTCAGTTCGTCCTTCAACTGTAATACATCACAATCTGTTTTCACAGCATTTTCACTCTCGGTCTTCGTTTTCTTATAAAGTTTCTTTGTGCGTTTGTGATTTATCTTCTCATTTTTTAAGTCCTTTTTAGTTTGACAAGCTTCTTAAAAGTAACGTTGTCGTTGTTTGAGAACTCCTTTCGAAGCAGCTTGTTTTTAATGTCCTTTTTTGTGATTGAAAGTTTTTTATGGTTTATTTCCTGCTTCAGATATTTTATTTGATGTATACGTTGAAAGTCTATTTTCGCACGTAAATCTTTCATTCTCTGCTTGTGCTGTTTCATCATCGAACTCTTGGATTGTGAAATTGAGCCTTCTCTTGAGCTGCTTCTTTTTCGGCGTGTCAGGTTCTTTACGTTTGGATGAATGGACAGATGATGGTCCAATTGATGATCCTAGGGTCTCAGGTGGTTGGGACAGTGCTGGCGTGACTACTTCTGGCAAACTTTCCTCAGCTTCTGGATGAGCTTGGTCTGAAAATAGAAATGATGTACATGTTCAGTTGGCTGCCTACAGGTTAGGGTGAGGAACTGAAGACCCATAGTAAACTTCTTTGCTTTAAGAATTAATAAAAGATCTTGATAGTTAGAAAGTTCTGATATGCTGAAAATTGAACATCTTAGAAATGAGTAGACTGTATGGATGTGAACTTACCATTGGAAGGACCTGGCCGAGGCTCTGGTGAGTGAAAGGCTGGAGGCAAGTCAGGTTCTGGAGGATCGAAGAGTATATAGGGTTCAAAGCACAAGCTTCAATATCTTGCCTACTTGACCGTGTCGGAGTCGCAGTATTTGAATTTCTTTGCTCGGTTTAGTAGGGACTGCAACTGGCTTGGAGTTATCCTGCATGGTAACACATCCATGGCTGCCTTTATTGTTTTTCCCGAGGATGTATCATTTTCGATATGAAGCAACAGCATATGACCATTCTTCAAGTCTTCTATCCCCCTGTGGGTCCGGGGGTAGAATAGGTCCACTGTATCCTTCTGCATGTCGTAAGAGGCGACTAATAGGGGGCAACCTGTTGGCCGTGGGTTGCGACTCGTGTCGGTGGACAATGGGATCCAGGTGGTTGAGTGGAGTGGTTCTTTTGTGGGCCATATCTGCAACATACCACTCTGGCCCGGATTTCGCCTAGACGAGAGGCTGGAATGGCCTGGTCCGGCCAATCGGCTTGTGGTGACTGGCCCTAGGATAATCGTTTCCATTTTTATCTTTTCCATCTCCATTTTCATTTATCCTAGAAGGCGGCTGCTTAATCAGGTCAATCTTATCTATTAACCTTTCTTGGCACCATATAACACATACGTGTTGGTGTGCCGTTAAACCCTATTCTCACTCACTCATTCTTCAAGTCTTCTATGTTGACTGGGAAGGCACCGAAATTTTCTGTGAGGAAAAGACGCATCTTTCCCATTTTCGCCGGCAATGCCATCCGTCGCTGCTTCGGTGGTCGCGGCATCATCACTTTATACCTGCAAGAATAGCAAGAAATAGAGGTAAGATGTTTTAAAGACGCAAAAAATCCTTAAAATAAAAGAATAAAAAGTGTAAAATAATAATATCCAAGACATTGACTGAAGAAGACAGCTTTAAACATCAAACCCAGAAAGCACATGCTTACTTGTGTTTGTAAACATTGACATCAGTCATTCACGTACTTACAATCTGATCACGTGACCGAGATCCTGGTGCTGCGTTTATTTTTAGCCGTGAAAATACCTATCAAAATCTGAAATCGTCGGCGTATCTAAGACATCGTTTTCAAAAATATAGCTACTAATATTTAATAAACATCCAAAAACATCATTTAAAGTGAATGTGTGTAAGATGGATTTTGTCAGCTCCTGGACGAGGATCTTTGCAGGTGAAAAGCGACGCAATTTGGGGTGAAATGCGCCGCCATTTGCAATTTTTGGCCCCGACAAAATATTTCAAGTCCATTCAAAAACCATGAAGACATTTTCCTATATGCTTCAAACTTGCCAGAAAGACTGACAGATACATATATTAACTAACAAAACTATTCTTAAAACTCTTAAAACTTACCTCAAGAAACTATACGCATGACTTTGAGAGCTATGATTCTGGTGTTGATTTTTTCACTTCCAGAAATCGGATTTCAAAAATTCGAAGGACTAGGCTGTTCGTAGAAATGTGAACTACGTCATAAACCTCTGTCCTCTTCAATTGGTTAAAAAATAACGCATCTAAACGAAAAATGATGACGCACACCTCGTGCAGCTCGGATCACAGCCTGAACCGCTACCAGTGCAATGGAGGTTACTGATAAGGCATGGAAAACCCTACAAAATGGTGCAAAAATTATTAGAATATGTTTAAAAATAATGAAGTTATGGACATTTTAAATCTGTGAAACGCGCTCGTTTACGTACTCTTGATTAACTTAAAACAAATAGAAGTAGTCGTGATCGGAAAACAATAAACGAGAGGACAAAATATCATTTTTGTGAACCAAACATCAAGACATATTGTGGGTTTAATAAGATGTTTATTTAATTAGAACAGCTACCTTTTCATGAAGTACAAATTGCAGATAAAATAATGCAGTGCAACTAAACAGTAAATGTGAACAATATACAAATAGCAACAACAGACATATTAATACAAGTTATTTGTTGAAAACCATTGTAAAACCCCCCACCAAAGTTATTAAAATTGATGACAAAACCCCCCATGGTGATGTGAAATTAGGTACTACTAAAAGTGAGGTATACCCAGCTGTAAATATTAGCGTTGAATAACATGTATGAAGGTATGGGAGCCAGTGAAACCGCCATAAGACAGGGCCGAGGCCATGTCTGGCTCCCATAAGGAACTCCCCCTGCTCGCACAACTTGTAGCTACCTTACCAAAAACAAAACAAACCTAAAGGAGCAGTCAGCAGAAGCTGGCCCTGGCCAATAGGTTTGACCCCTCAAGGTGCAGTCAGCAGAAGCTGGCCCTGACCTAGAGGGTAATGGAAGTGAGTACAGACTTCAAGCCCCGAAAGGGGCAGTCAGCAGAAGCTGGCCCTGCCCCCAGTTGCTATCAGAGCTGTACTATTAAACACACAAGCGGTAGGCGCTGTCGATGTGCCGGAGATGTTTAAGCCGTTATGGTGGGAGCGCGACATGTGCAGGCCGGATGTACTGAAGGTAGGCCGCACTTTTCCATCTGCCCACTGATTGGATGGTAGCATGTGGGGTTTGGTCCAGTGCCAGCTGCGTTGCTCTCCCTATTCGGAACGAATGGGTGTTGAATCGAATAGGGTTAAGACCTGACAGTTCAACGCTTCGCTTAGGATGTTAGCGAAAATATTGCGGGTGACAGGTTGTTTGCAGTGAAGGACAAACACCTGGTCATTGTGGGGAGGCCTTACTGCGAGAAAGGCATCCAACTCCAAGGCAAGAACTGGGCAGTAGAGATGTGAAGATCCTTTTTGCAGTATAGTTTTGACCGGAGATTTACTGTGTTTGAAGTATCAAAATTGATTTCATAACCTCGGCTGGATCCAAGGCTGACGGACTTGAGGTTTTGAATTTTTAGCACCTGTTGAGAATCGGACGACAAAACGACCTCACCAGCCCGCATACAGGCATAGAACGTAAGCAGGAAGAGAGCCTTGAACAGGATTTGGTTGTAGAAACTGTTGGTAATGATCGGAATTGTGTCTATTAGTTTGTGCAACAGTGTGCGCGTGATAGGAAGCAATCCTTCTTGCTCCTGCATGCCCTGCTGTTGAATTGCTTGGAGGGCTTTGTTGACGAGCACAGAGTTGGTGACGTCTGAGCATCCTTTAAGGCTGAGCACAAAGTTGACGGCAGAGAGGTACGTGCGGATGGTGGTGTGTTTAAGGCCTTGGTTCCGGAGGTAGGTGACGAACAAAGCTATAGTATAAGATGAAGGGGGCATTTTGTTTGGAATGGAGTGGGAAGATAGGAAATGCAGAAACAATCTCCAATGGTGAAAATAAGTGTCTGAAGTGGCCTTTTTGACAGATGAGCCCAAAAGATTTTTTAAGTCCCGACAAAGTAGGCTGGTAGTAGGTGTACTGAGATGGAGGTCGGGCACGACTTCATCCCAAATCGAGCCACAGAAAATCACGCACAGTATTGTCGTTACCTGGAATGTGCACAGCAGATAGGCGGATATTATGTTGAAGGAGGACGAGGACTAGTGGACGGATAATGGACGTAACCACGTGGTGCTTGGCTGTCTGTTTATTGAGGATATGGACTGCCTGGTTGTCACAGTGGAATATAATATGGGAGTTGCAAATTTTATCAGCAAAGACACTTACGACAAGGAAGATAGGATAGAGCTCCAAAACGGTAATATCAAAATTGGTCCATGAGGCCGGCCAGGCCCCTTGAAGCCAGTTTGAACCATAAGTGGCTGCAAATCCCCACTTAGATGCATCAGAGAACATATGGAGAGATGGGGAGTCGGCAGAATGTATCTGACGCATGATAGTTTTGCCGTTGAAATGTGATAGGAATTGCAGCCAAGTACTAAGGTCTTTTTTAGTGTCAGCAGTTAAGCGTATGTAATGGAATGGTTTGTGTGTGTGTATTGTCAAGTCGTGCAGCCGCCCAAGGAATGCTCTTCCTGGGGTAATGATTGTACATGCAAATTGAAGCATGCCAATGAGAGATTTGAGGTGTTGCAAGGTGATTTGATTAAGTTGCATTGCATCTTGAATTTGACCTGAATACTTGTGTAGTTTGTCAAGTGGCAATCTGGCCTCCATGCCAACCGTGTCAAGTTCTATTCCTAGGAATGTGAGGACGGTGGTAGGGTTGGCAGTTTTATGAGGAGCTAGGGGGACCCCGATGTGAATGCATAGTTGGGTGGAAATGTATAACATGCGCTGGCACTGTTTTTGGGAGGGGCAACGAACAGAAAGTCGTCTAGCACTTTAACTATGCTGTGGATGCCCTTTCTATTTTGTAAAATCCAGAGGATGGCGGAAGAGACCTCCTCAAAAATAGCACAACTGCTTCTGCATCCCATGTGTAAGCAACTGACATAATAGTAACTTCCCAATAAAAACCAGTAAGGTTATACTGAGAGAGATATAAAGGAACTATACGGAAAGCTTCCGCAATGTCACACTTTGCGAGGTAAGGTTTGGGCTGACTCAGACAAAGATCTTTGCTCCTCATGGCCAAGATTCTTGGTTTTAACTTCTTCTTATCCAGAGAGTGAGTGAGTGAGAATAGGGTTTAACGGCACACCAACACGTATGTATTATATGGTGCCAAGAAAGGTTAATAGATAAGATTGACCTGATTAAGCAGCCGCCTTCTAGGATAAATGAAAATGGAGATGGAAAAGATAAAAATGGAAACGATTATCCTAGGGCCAGTCACCACAAGCCGATTGACTGGACCAGGCCATTCCAGCCTCCCGTCTAGGCGAAATCCGGGTCAGAGTGGTATGTTGCATATACGGCCCTCAAAAGGACCGCTCCACTCAACCACCTGGATCCCATTGTCCACCGACACGAGTCGCAACCCACGGCCAACAGGTTGCCCCCTATTAGTCGCCTCTTACGACATGCAGGGGGATACAGTGGGCCTATTCTACCCCCGGACCCACAGGGGGGTCTTATCCAGAGAGACCCTTGGCATCTCTAAGTCCTTTTGCAATTAGTAAAGGGATTGAGGGGTTGGCTGGTGTCGCCAAAAACATTAGGAAAATACAGTCTGGCAGCTTGCTTGTTGAAGTTGATCGACCCAGCCACGCGAGTTGCCTACTGAAATCAGTACTTCTCGCGGGCATTCCAATGCAAGTCACCCCTCACCGAACCCTCAACACCAAAAGAGGAGTAATTCGATGTTTTGATTTGAAAGAATGCGAGGTCTCTGAAATTATTAACGAGTTAAAACCACAGAAAGTAATAGATGCCAAAAAAATAACAGTTAACCGCAATGGGACTCGACAAGCCACGGGGACGGTTATCCTGACCTTTGACAGCTCTGAATTGCCTAAAGCTGTCAAGGTCGGATACTTGAATGTCTCCGTGGACCCCTACATCCCAAACCCCTTGCGCTGCTTCAAGTGCCAACGTTAAGGCCATGGTAATTCAACCTGCAAAAGAACAGCAGCATGTGCGAAGTGTGGACAGGAGGACCATAAGGAAGATGACTGCCGGCAGACCACCAAATGTATCAATTGCTCAGGGGACCACCCAACATTCTCTAGGTTGTGTCCTACATGGATCAAGGAAAAACAAATCCAAACGATCCGACACACCAGAGACATCTCGTGTCCTGAGTCACGCAAGATAGTGGAGGCACATCAGGGCACCAAACCCTCTTATGCTAGCGCTGTCAAAAAGGCCACAGTGTCAGTCGACACCCAGACCAACTACACGTGGCCAAATGGCAGCGCCCAGTCAAAAATGGTGACCATTGATGTGCCAAAACCTGCTACTACTACCAAGAAGGCAAAAGATATGTCAACGCAGTGCAGTCCTCCTGTCCATCCTACTGTTTACAAAAAACCCGCTGAGACTAGTAAAAAAAATGAAACAGTAATAACACACTAAAGTAAAAACTCATAATCATAGACCTCCTAAGGGATCTAAGGATCCCATAAAATTGCATAATAAATAAGGCAGCCTAGAGGAGATGGACATTGACAGTGTCCGTCTTCCCTCTAAACCCACATCTGCCCCTAACAGCCCAAGGCGGAAGCCTCGGGCTTCAACCAATCCCCCCAATGTCACCTAGCATCATCCAATGGAACTGTCGAGGATTTCGGTCCAACTATGACGAACTCAAATCTCTTTTGTATGACCATCAACCTATTGCTGTTAGCCTTCAGGAAACTTTCTTGAAGGAGACTGATCAAATGTCAATGAGAGGGTATACCATGTATAATAAAACAACTTTATCACAAAGAGACGGAAGAGCTGTGGGAGGGGCATCTGTGCTTGTGAAAGACGGTGTCCCCCATGAACCCATTCCTCTTGACACGCCTCTTCAGGCTATAGCCATTAGAATTACCCTCCACAAAACCATCACTTTGTGCTCTCTGTACCTACCACCAAGCTACAAGATTTTACAGAGAGACATTGATCATTTGATCAGTCAACTTCCATCCCCACTTTTGCTGCTTGGCGATTTCAATGCCCACAGCGATTTATGGAGATGTGAGGACACCAACGACAGTGGTCATAAGATAGAGAATTTCATCATACAAAATTATCTTGCTATATTAATAAATCTAAAACTTATCTCCATCCTGGAACCGGATCTTTCTCTGCCATAGACCTTAGCCTCTGCTCTCCATCTCTTTTGATGGAATTCGATTGGGAAGTTGGTCAGGACCAGTGTGGAAGTGACCACTTTCCAATATTTTTAAATATCAATAGGCCTATGCCCGCTGAGCGGGTATCCAAATGGAAACTCCATAAGGCCAACTGGCCGAATTTTACTTCTATGTGCAGAGACATTATCAACAAAGATACTTTAGAAAATATTGATGAAGATCCGATACCCTTTTTTACAGAATCAATAATTAATATAGTCACACAAAATGTACCGAAATCCTCGACAGATTCTAAACGGATATATAAACCATGGTTTTCTGATGCATGCCGTGACGCTGTCAAAGAGCGCAAACGGGCACTGTACAGGTTCAAAATGCGGCCCACTGAGGCCAACAAAAACCTGTACAAAGTAGCCCGAGCCAAAGCTCGACGCGTCATCAAGTACAGCAAGCGTGAGTCTTGGCACAATTTTGTTTCCAAATTAAATAGCAAGACTTCCACGAAAAAGGCATGGGACATGGTTCGTAGGATTAGGGGAAAGGAAAATAACAACACTCTCTCACATCTGGTTAAACCAGATGGTTCCAAAGCCTCCAATTTGAAGGACATCGTCAATACTCTAGGCGATGCCTTCCAAAAGAATTCCTCTGCCAATAATTATAGTACCAAATTTCAAAAATTTAAACATCATCGGGAACGAAACATTCCTAATTTTAATTCAAATAACAATGAAAATTACAACTCTCTTTTTACACTAAATGAGTTGGTAGATTCGATACATAAATCGAATGACACAGCTAGTGGACCCGATGATGTACACTATCAATTTTTTAAAACACCTTCCAGAGGAATCACTTCAAGTACTTTTAGACATTTTTAATGGAATCTGGAACATTCCCAGATGGTTGGAGAGAGGCTATAGTTATCTCGATACCCAAGCCAGGGAAGGATAACACCATTCCTACGAACTATCGTCCCATTGCCTTAACAAGCTGCATCTGTAAAGCGATGGAGAGAATGACAAACAGCCGCCTGGTATGGTTTCCGTCACACACGTAGCACGACGGATCACCTGGTCCGTCTTGAAAGTTTTATACGTGACGGCTTTGTGAGGGGGGAACATGTGGTGTCGGTCTTCTTCGATATGGAGAAGGCCTATGACACCACATGGAAACATGGAATCCTGTCGGATTTGAGCAATATGGGCCTTAAAGGCCGCATGCCTGTTTTTATCAAAAAATTTCTTGAGAACCGAATTTTTAAAGTCCGTGCTGGCACCACCCTTTCTGATACTTGTGATCAGGAGATGGGGGTCCCACAGGGAAGTATTTTATCCGTTACGCTTTTTAATATCAAAATTAATAGCATTGTTAATGTCATCAAGCCAGGTGTGGATTGTTCACTCTACGTGGATGATTTTTTGATTTATTTTAAATCGAAAAATATGAGCACAATTGAGAGGCAGCTTCAACTTAGCCTCAATAACATCCAAAAATGGGCGGATGAAAACGGATTTCAATTTTCGAAATCAAAAACTGTTTGTATGCATTTTTGCAACAAAAGAAATATCCATCCAGACCCAGTTCTCACCCTTGATGGCAATGTTATTCCTGTGGTGGAAGAAACCAAGTTTCTTGGAATAATTTTTGACAGGAAGCTCAATTTTAAAGCTCACATTTCTTACCTCCGTAAGAAATGTTTTAGAGCAATCAATCTTTTAAAGATGTTGTCCAATACTGATTTGGGAGCGGACTGGAAAGTCCTTTTACGGCTTTACCGGTCACTAGTGCGCTCCAAGTTGGACTATGGCTCTTTTATCTATGGTGCTGCCCGTCGCTCTTATTTAAAAAAAATGGATACTGTCCAAAACCAGGCTCTGAGGCTTTGCGAACCTCCCCCATCCCCAGTCTACATGTAGAAGCCAACGAGGCTCCGCTTGAGGTTCGGAGGCAGCAGCTAGCCATTCAGTATGCCTTACGTTTAAAGTCAAACCCCCAGAATCCTGCATTTGATGCTGTTTTTAATCCTGGAAAGATCCATTTTTATGAGAGTAGGCCGAATGCTATCCCTTCGTTCGGTCTGCGTATCAGAAAATCGCTGGATGGGTCATGCTCTAACTTGAATGCCTAAAGAGACTGTGCCAGGGTCTCCCCCATGGCAATTGAAAACCCCAACAGTAGATAAATCGCTTACAACTAACACGAAGGGATCTCACGAGCCTGATTTTTTCCTTCACCAATTTAGAGAAATAAAGGATAAATATTCGGACCGTTTTGCCCTTTACACAGACGGTTCAAAAGAAGACAATAAAATTGGAGCTGCAGCCATTATGGGGAAATCTGTTTTTATCATGAGCCTACCACCTCCACTGTCAATTTTCACGCTGAGCTTCAAGCTCTTTCCATTGCACTTGGCCTTATTGCCCAATCAAGTAAAAAGCGTTTTGTTGTATTTTCCGACTCCCTGTCTGCCCTGGAGGCAATCACAGGGAGTAATTTACGTAATGGTTTTATTTTAAATGTTGTGCTTTTATATTCTCAATTGACAGATCGTGGCAAGGATATTTTGTTTGTATGGGTACCGAGCCATGTTGGTATCCCTGGTAATGAAAGGGCAGACAGAGCTGCCAAGGAAGCCCTCAACATGAATGTGACTGAGGTCAAAGTCCCCTTTACAGACTTTAAACCTCAGGTCGTCCAATTTTTTAAACAGAAATGGCAGGACCAGTGGGATGAATCCATCCCAAACAAACTTCACGAAATTCAGCCCTTACTTGGGGAGCGGCCACAGAGCTGCAGAGAGCAGAAGAGAGGTTATTCTTGCTCGCGCTCGTATAGGACACACCTATACAACTCATGCCTTTCTACTAAGGGATGAGCCCATCCCTGAATGCATTCCTTGTCAATGTACCTACACCGTCAAGCACATTCTCATCGAATGTGCCGATTTGATTTTGATCCGAAATCGCTTCTTCCGGGTTAAAACCCTTTCAGAATTGTTTGAAAGGGTGAATCCATCCAAGATACTTGGATTCATAAGAGAAATTGGACTTTTTTTAATAGATTTTAGATCATACAATTCTCATTAATTCAATATAGTTCAAATTAATATAATTCAATTAATACAATTCAATTAATGCAATTTTTAGTTGGTTGTAAACCTTGACTTCTTATCCTTTCGTACTCGTATATACCCCTCCTTAAGTAGGCACCATATAACACACTAGTGTTGGCGTGCCGTTAAACCCTATACTTACCTTACCTTACTGATACTGCTTTTCAAGCACATCAACAATGGCCTTGAGAGAAGCAGTCATAATTTTTTCAAACAAAGAAGCATCACAGGGTAGCTGCTGAAGTTTGGCAAGTACTTGATCACGAGATGGTTCAAGTTGCCTTCCAAAGAAATCCTGGTTAGTTGTCAACAGGGCAGAGGGAGACGTTTCCTTCAGTTTCTCAATGATACTTCTAAGGAGATCCCTTCCACGTGCTTTATTTCCTCAAGTGCAGACGTATAGAATGTCGACATCCAAGGGCCACTGAATAATTTCCCTAACAGTCCTAAAACCTGGAGTTCAACCTTTGCCACAGGTTGGTTCAAATCATGTGCCAAGTCAGCACGGAATCCATCTTCACGTGGGTCTTCTTCAAGGTACCTCATGAAGATTGAATGCATAGTACTTTCCACACGAATGAAAAATGATATGCAACCTGTTACCTCGGTACCGTGGTATGAATCCCTTACCCAGTTTTTCTTTAGACAAAAATGTCTTATCATCGACAGGACAATATTCGCAGCAAAACAGTCTTTGCCCCAGAGTTTACCTTTGACGACTTCACATGATTTGAGTGCAGACCTGCATTTTGTTGCTATAGTGTCTAATGGATGCAAGTGGCAGTTGAGTTCATTTAGTGACTTGTGCCATGATTCATTAACCAGTCTGATAGCTGCATGATTTGCAGCCACCCTATCCGTCATCGAATTTGATATGTTTTGTATCAGTTTTTCCCTAACCTCAGGGTAATCTGCATCATGGAAAATGGAATAAACGTTCCCTAAATGATCAAATGAATCAATGACATGATTGGAGTAATTCGCCGCGGCTGCCCCCCCCCCACCCCCCGGCAGCTGATCTATTGCAACAACCAAGCAGGGGGGGGGGTGCACTTCAGGTTTGAATGTAAGGTGGACATCATTTACGTGGACTCCCTCCTGTGTAGTGGCGTCAAAGCCAATTGTAGAGTCCTCATACTTTAGAATTTCCTCGGCTGTCTGTAGATCAGTGATAACTCCCAGTTCTCTGACCATTAGTTCTACAGTATTTCTGTGTGGCACAGACTCTACAACAGCCCCACTCCGTTTCGCGAATTGACTGATCAGCTTCGGAATATTAGCCACAGGTACCTGATTCACGATGCAGTCATACACAAAAAGCCGTGTGGTCACAGAATAAGACCTACGTTCACAGGTGAAACTGTCACCATTGTCACCTGCACTTCCACTAATTCTTCAGTCCTTTCCGGGTCATTTTCCATCTCCGTTTCCAGCTGGCGAATCTGAAGGTCCTTCTTTTTATACTGTCATTAAGACTGACAAAATTTTCATCGACTTTCAATTCTGCCTCGAATATTGAATTTGACAGATGTTTAACTTTTTCCTCCAAAGCTTTGCACCTGCGTTTTTCCTTTTTCAAAAGTACCTGGTATTTCTTTTTTCCTTTCCAAATTCACAATATCTGCATCAGCTCAGAGTTTTTTCAACTGCACATCTTTCCGCTCAATCTTCTGATTAAGAACACGAACAGTTGGTTTCTTTCGAAGCTTTGTCCTCAAAACTGTTGTCACCTCAATGTGTTGCTGATGCTGAAGCTTCCTAAGTTCAATGGCCTTTCTCAGTCTGATTTATTGTTACCCCCTGCCCCAGCACCTGAACTCGACACAGAAGCACTAGATGAAGTAGTAGTAGTAGCCGCAACCTCTTGCTGCCAAACATGGATATTACAAGTAACAGAGAACGGTTGGTTACAAAGGGATGCAAATTGTTTGAATTCATTATCATCCGTAAGTTTTTTGAATTTCTGAAGTGACTTCTCCACCAGTTAACGAATTCTATTTTTCACTAAGTTTTTGGGAAAATTTGAACGTTCTTCCTCCGGAAAACATGATGTCACAGCTCTCTCAGTCTTGCTTAAATTCGAACAGTGTGAAACTTGATAGAGAAAGAGTATGTGTACATTCAATAACTGCTGTCCCGGAATTTGAGATGCTGCACCAAATGTTGTTGTCAAATAATCCCGTGCTATGCCAGGCTTCTTGGGATCTGTGACCTTTCTTCTTTTCTTGGGTGGCATGATTCCTGAAAAGAAAGGGATAGTTTTAATTCCACTGAACTGCAACTGACTATATACCTACCTCACCAGTCTTGTTAGTGTTAGACAAATCAACTCATCAGCTGATTTCCACGTGCTGGTACTGTTTGTAAATACAGACTTTAGCCAATCAGAAAGCAGAACTTCCCAAGAAATTATAATTTCATGCAATCACATGACCAAAACAACTAAATTTAGAATTATGCAAAATATTCGTCTCTCCGTCGATGAGAATAAGTCTCGGAAGGACCCACCACAATCCCCAACCATCCCGCAAATCAGACGTCGAAAGTCATAATCCGATGATACATAATGAAACTTAAATGTATTAGAATCCATGTAAGGTTAGTTTGGGCGTGTAAGCTCCTTTTTAAATACGATTATTTCATCAGGAAATCCAAGATTCCATTTCAATGCATCTTACTTCACATCGCCGCCATTTTGGATACCTCTTACGCTGACAACATATTTTCCGGCGGTTCAAAAACACCTTCCGCAATAAAATTTTTGCTGAAACTCGCACATTTTGTGCATGGGTATGTATTAAAAGATAACATATGGGTAAAATAAGGTAACATACCTATCTTGACTGTGAATTTTACGATCCTTTTCCTTTCAAAATCTTCGCTTCGAAACAAATGAACTTCCCGTCAACGGATTTGGACCGGGTGAACGTAGGATTGAAGAGCCAATATCCCGGATGTAAAATGATGTCAGCATAGATTAAACTACTTTTCAGCTAATCCGATAGCGCGATTTGCGTGAGGAAGCCCGATTCAGTTGGGAATTTCTGCCTCACACGGATCGCGGTACCTGTCGTGATGACGTCATCACGCAGTGTAAGCGGTCCGATCTTCACGTACCTAGTATATCACCTGAAATGGTAGGAAAATACATCACAACAGTCATATTATGTGTATATTGTAGTCTATTTTCAGCCAATCGATCCAAATCGTTGTCAAAGCCACTGAACTCGCTCCCGCTATCGCTAGAATCCATTTCAAAACTACCCCCTGTGGGTCCGGGGGTAGAATAGGTCCACTGTATCCTTCTGCATGTAGTAAGAGGCGACTAATAGGTGGCAACCTGTTGGCCGTGGGTTGCGACTCGTGTCGGTGGACAATGGGATCCAGGTGGTTGAGTGGAGTGGTCCTTTTGAGGGCCATATCTGCAACATACCACTCTGGCCCGGATTTCGCCTAGACGAGAGGCTGGAATGGCCTGTTCCAGTCAATCGGCTTGTTGTGATTTGCCATAGGATGATCGTTTCCATTTATATCCATTTCCATTTATCCTAGAAGGCGGCTGCTTAATCAGGTCAATCTTATCTATTAACCTTTCTTGGCACCATATGACACACTAGTGTTGGTGTGCCGTTAAACCATATACTTACCTTACCTTACTCTTTGACCCATACTCTCCTTGTTGCAGGTACAAGATAGCAACTTTGCATTAGGTTATGGGTGTTAACGGATATTGTTGGAATGCTCAAATGTCTTAGCATATTTATAGTTCTCACAGCAGTGCTACCACTAAAAAATATCCCACATGCTAACATTAAGTTCCCAGCTGGCATTGCCCCAAGGTAGGGCTGACTGTCCTATGTGTATGTATGTCCATTGACACAGATTTGTTGCACAACAACAAGACTCCCAATGATACGTTTCAAAACAGCCCTGGAGTCACCTCTGCAAGTGAAACAATGCACAGAAGTTCCACAAGACAACTCTCATAGACAATATATTTACGCTGTGACATTTTTGTCACAAGTTAGATCCAGTTCCCTGCAACACATATAAATAAACTTATTGCATTATACTTGATGAAAAATATCAATACAAATTAAAATTTGATAATTTCTTGGCAATAGTACTAAGTGAATCTACTTGTATAACAGTTGTGGCATATCATTTGCATTTACTCGCATCGTTTCACTATCAATCATCTCTTCGTCGTCACCCTCGGCAGTATTCTTATCACTGTCTAAGTTGTAGTCAGGGTCATTGAACGTGTCATCCTCATCTTCATCTTGCTCAGACTCAGAGTCGTCAGTAGGAGGTGGTGCATACTGAGTGGCCTTGTTGCATTGAGCTGGTGTAGGTACAACTGAGCACTGTACAGCCACGTTGCGCGTGTTTTTTGGACCAACAGCAACTTGTTTGCCTCTTGAGTAAGTCCTTGGGCCAGGAAACAACGACCCTTGGGTTTGGAGGACTTTGTCGGCAGTCTAAAATTGTTTACAGAAACCACATGTTGCGTGACACTGTGAGTAAATCACTCAACATACAGTGACTTACAAGTTGTCACCATTATCATCTTTGTTAACGTCTTTTTGTGCAATGACAAGCACTTTATAGCCTTTAGGTGATACAATATATGATTATTTGCTTCTTGAATTAAAACACAATACGTACCTCCACGCAGGCCTGGATACCAACTGAACATGGAGTAAAAACATCATATTGACTGGAAGCTCGATCACAATTGTCATCTGTAGGACAGGTCTCGACATCACTCGTCGTTATACTTCCATTTTCGTTAGTCATGTCATGGAGCACCTACAGCAACCAATATTAACAGCTGTTGTAATGTACCAATAGCTCAGATGTAACAATGACAATGTATTCAGACTGGTTGCAATCGATAGCCTCGTACAAACACTCAAAATGTTGACCTAGAAATTAGGATCTTGACTTGACATTAAATACCTTACCTCAATTCGTCTTCGTTTCCTGCAAGCGCCTCTCACTTGTTCCTCAACTCCGACATTATTGGCGTACTCAAATAACGTGGGAACAGCATCATCATTCAGTCGGGCAATTCTTTTCAGTCCTAGTTGCCTCCCTAGTCCTGCTCTCCCTATTTGCTGGACATAGTCCACAAGATTCCTTGGTGGTTTTGCATGGACAATCCTTGTGATAGATGGTGAATCGTATCCCATTCCAACACTTGAGGTACAGAAGACTAGACGAACTTTGGGATCCTTCTTTCAGAGATCATTTGTGATATGCTCCACAACAGTTGGGTCTTTGGACGAGAAGATTGAGCCAAATGGAGAAGGAAACGGCTGCGCTTCTGTAATCCACTCTATGGGCATGTACATTAGGTAATTCTGCCCTTCATTCTTGAGGCGTTTGCACTCCTCCTCATAGATTGATGCTCTGCATGCAGAAATGTCAACATTTGGTGCTTTCTTCCTTTTGTCCAAGAAAATGTTTGGTTTGTCTGGATTTTCAGAAATGAACGCTGGGACCACCATACCCAAGAGTCCAGGAAGCTTCTTCACAGTGGCCACAGTGATGGTTGCACTCAGTGCTACAATTGGACAGCTGAAGAAGCCAGGCAATGTGTGTAGCTCCCCAAAGGCACGGCGAAAGCTGTGAGCCCTGCAAAGAAACACAGAGGATAGATTACATTATTGGTAACAATGTTGAAAATATATATCAATTATTGATAGACATGGTTTCGACTGCATAAACATAGGAAATAAATGAAGGGCTCATTCAAAGTGCTTACCATTTAGACCTCGCTGTCTGACAGACTCTTAGCAACTTTGGTACAGAACAATGCGTCCTCCAGATTGGCAATTATAATGAGGCCAAATTTCCCTTCTTCAATGTCTTCAATCTTGGCATCTACCAGGCAGACCTGATGAATAAAATAAATAACAAATTACTCATAATAGATTAACTTGAATTTATAACAGCTTGAATCTAATTTATAGGATAGTGAATGAATGATAAATGGGTCATTTATAACATAGCTATTTATGTTTCATATGCAACAGCTATAAAAGTTTTATGTTAGCCGGTAACCAGAGGCCAGACCTACTATCAATCACTGTACTGTAGCAGGGACCACCCACCAGCCCGCAAAAAACAATGGGCGATAATGATGACAAAAACATCTTCAAAGAAGCCTCAGTGTCGTCAGTAGACATAATTATGACCAACCACCCATTATAAACAGCACAACTTATTATATCCGATTTGGCCTCATTAAGAATCGACGAACTGACTCCAATAGATCGGTGAAATGAGTTGCAAAAAGGCAATATTTCCGAACTTAATCTTTGACCGGCCGGGATCGGAGTGGGTCAATTCGTTTCCAGACCAAGTCGTACCCACGCCAACTCGTATCCTCTGAATCCTCACATTCTTGAACTTTTTCTTCTTGCGCATATACATCTTTGTTGGTGTGAAAATGCATTATGTGATATTACAATGCAATATATGCGATATTGTGACGCATAAGTTACCAACATATGAAAAGTGCATCACAATAACGACGATGAATGTAGTTAACTATCATGGCTGCCGTACGGATGTACTGTAAATCTCGTTGTTAAGCTCGACTGGAATAATGATGAATATGGAGTTGGTACAAACAAAATGTGACATCAGCGGTCAGACAGCGATGAATGTCTTAAGATCTTAAATAATTTCATCTGACTATAGCCCGATGCGAATACCGAGGCTAATAATTTCTGCCTGTGGTAAAGAATATAATACTATGTACAGCATACAAGAGTCTTATAAGTGGGAATTATTAATATAATATATGTAATACAAAAATGATAAAATAAATACAAAGTAAGTTATGTAAAGGGTTTAACGGCACACCAATACTAATATAATGCCTATTATAGTAAAGTTAATTTGAAGAATATAATACTGACCTAGTCGATATGCTCGATATGCTGGAACAAGGGTGGGTGAAATTGAGCAAGAAGTGAAAAGATTATCCTAGGGCAAATCAACCACTAGCTGATAGACTGCACCAACCTCCCAACCAGTACACCAGGTTAAAATGGACCGACCGAGACGCAACCCATGGATTACAGGTTGCCCCATAACCCACAGCAAGCCGGAGCCGTGCCCCTGTACTCACAGGGGGAAATAAAGGGTTAGGGTGGTGTCATGCGGAAGCTGTAGCAATGAGTAAGGTTAGTAAATCTATGACTTTGTAGCAGTGAGGATTTTCGTTAGTATTATAATTCCACATTGATTAATTAAAACTGACAAACTGTTTTTACTGCAGAAAAAATATCAGCACAGCAAAAGAGAAAATTACGTTGTCAAGTGTTCCTCCCTAATCGTGTACTGCTGTGCTTCCGATCAAAGAAGGTGTGGATAATGCCATTTGAATAACAGGTTGGCCCCAAATAAGTCGCTACTACGGCAAGCCAGAGCCCTTCTTCTTGGGCCACACTGGGAGATAAAGGGTAGGGGTGATGGTCTCCAGAAGCTGAGTCAGTGTGTAAGGTAAGTAAATTAATGACTTTGAAGTAGCATGGCTTTTCATTAGTATTATAATTAAACATTTATGAATTAACAGTGGTATTTTGTTTTAGCTGTAGAAGATCAACATAGAAAAAGAGAAAATTACTTCAAGTGTTCCCTCATCCCTGGATGCATCAGCTGCAAAAAATACTTCATAGTGTGAGGTAGCATGTTGAGTAAACTTATTACAAAGTGAGTGCTCTAAAATGCTTACTTCTTTATTGTCCCATACAAAGTTGGTAACTAAACATGCCCCTTTTCATAAAAAGCATGCTATTCAATACTAAAAGATATTTTGCCTGGATAGGAAAATAAATGAATGGACAAGATGGTCATGCTGAAGTACTGGACTGCTCTAGGGAGTACGACATGCCGCCTCTGTCGCAATCAACCACTGAACCAATGAATAGCAGGAATATCCCAGAAAAGCAATACTAATATTGCAGATTATTTGAGGTATGATAGTATGGACATAAACACTATGAACATGGCAAATGTATACCAACATAGTGATAAGTAGCAATATATACAATTAGTTTTTTTCAATTTTGATTTCCATAGCATCCTTTACTTGTGATTTCAAAGCAATTGTGATGTGAAGTTTGTAGCAATCATTATCTATAATAGCCTATGATAGTACATGGTATTTGATGTGAATTAAGCTGTATATTTGTAACAGACGAACATAGATAACTGAAAGATGAATGTCATGAAATTATTATCACCATGATTATAGCCTTGATTGCATGTATGTTGATGCAATGCAGTGTATTATGATCGTTAAGACTATACCCAGAAGGTAATTGAGACATAGGACTAAACAACATTGCATCACAATCCTAGCGCTGCCCAGAAATGTTACGTCATAAAGAATAATGAAATATTAAGTGCAACCTTGTAATATAATCGTAACACTGCACTGGAGGGAGGAGGAGGAAATTGGGATCTGAGTGCAGACAACACTACATTATATTCATAGCCCTGCCAATCCACAAATTAAGTTATTGTGAACCTACCAATCAACCCTTTTGATTATATAGTTAGTATTCATTAGAAGGTTATGGCCATAGTATAACGACTAAATATTTGTTGATGTGCTGTTCTATATGTGATATGTCAATGCAAATTGATAGCTTATCGACAGTTTCTTGAACCATATATATTTCTTGTATCACCTATCTTTATATATGTCTGAAATTATTGAAATAAATTTAGCTAATCAATACTTTGATTACATTTTTTTTCTATAAATATATCAAGGCCAATATATTTATGCTGTGCATTTGAAAACAAATATTTTGATAGCATATGTCAATTATCAAAGTTTTGTAATTGTATCAGCTTTCAGAAAATGTTAATTTGTTGCGATCAGACGATAATTAATGAATTTATTGCGAAATAAAAAAATTTAGAGATTTTGGTTACCAGAAATTTTCGACCTGCTGCAATTTTTTTAACAATCCATTATTTACAACTAAGTATATATAGAAAAAAAGTTAACAATTACATTACACTTTCAGAATATCGAAACTGTTTTAAAATGGAATTCTTTTGCATGGACGTTTTGAGCATTGAACTTGTGTCATTTTTTGAAAAGTTTGATGCTTTTGCGACCGGAAGTGACGTCATCGACATTCATGATTTTTTAGGATACGTCTTGGTTTGTCGCGGAGAACATGTGAACCAATTTTTATTACCATCGGACATGTATTGACGGTTTTATAGGCGCTCAAAATATTCATGAAACTTATGTTGGATGGCCATACAATGGTGTAAATTTTGTAACGATCCGACTATTATTAACGGAATTATTCGAGATACTAGTTTTTCACTTATTCGATGATCTTGACCTTACTTTTGGGTCAAGGTCAAAACAACCTCTCGGTTCTGCGCATCATCGACGCCTAGCGAAAAATTTAAAAAATTGCGATCTGTATCGCGGATCAAATTTTTTTATTAATTTCCATTCATCTTAAACGAATTTAACCTTCCGAGGACCAATCTTAATACAACTATATATATATGTATATATATATATATAGTATATATATATATATATATATATGTATATATATATATATATATATATATATATATATATATATATATATATATATATATATATATATATATATATATATATGTATATTCTAAATGAATCGTGGGGTCCTACCTAATGTCTTGAGTATTTGTAGCCATTGGCAAGTTTCAGCCGGGAACTCTTTGTGACCAGTGGTGTGGGAAAATGCATATCTCATTTTTTTTTATATACTGGAGAAACATCTACTGTTGAAAGTGTCAACAGTTGGTCAATTTTTTCAAGAAAATTCACTGAGTTATATGCATCAGGAGACATTACTCCCCAATCCGACATTGCCACTATGCCAAAAACAACTGTGTGACTAATGACTTTACTCGGAGGGTGGAAAAAGGTGTCAAGTCAATGTGTATCTTGGTAAGTTTA
>CM067353.1:16590671-16717358 GCA_034190875.2 Urechis unicinctus
TGTAGCAATGTACCTGGTTTCCTTTTCTTTGTTACCGAGGGTGATACGGATGAGTTGGTGTTGCGTATGATGACCCACTTGAAGCAAGTGGCCGATGCTGCTTATGTCATCCTATTGGAGAAGCACACCTCCTTACTCCAATGTATGGATGAACAACTACAAGAGCAGCTGGTTACTGACCCGGTAACCAATGGGAAGCATCCACATTAGCATTAATTTTGTCGTTAATAATCTGCAACTATTTGGCTCCTGGTTGCAATTACGACAAATATTTGAAAGCGTACCATTGCAGCGTAAACAAAGCCTGTTTTCCTTATGAATGGGTCACGTTGGATCGGTTGAACCACAGGGAGCTACCTTCTCACGCTGACTTTTATATGTCATCGTGCATGAGCGTCTGAGCGGATGACCTGCTTCAAGGACTATTTGAAATATTAAAATAATATTGATGTAGTCCCATTTCTAGAGGCGTTTGGCAAAGCAAAGTCGATTTTACGCGGAGTGTTCCGGGTCTGACATTGAATTACGTTTTCCAGGATCTGGATTGCTTCTTCTCATTAGTCGATGGTAAAAATGAGGACCTCTATTGGCTCATCAAGAATAACATTGTAGGTGGGCCATCCATCATTTTCCATCGATACCATGAAAAGAATGTGACTCAGATCCGACAAGTTCAATATCAGGACCAGGCCAAACTATGCGGTGGTATAGTCGGCTACGATGCTAACCCCTTGTACCTTTACGCCTTAGCTCAAGAAATGCCAAGCGGTCATCCAGTCAGAAGAGTTGCTCCAGATTTTGCACCTGTCACTACAGATCGCCGCCATATAGCCTTGGAGTGGTTGGATTTTGTAACCCACACTGACCTCATTCACATCCGTCACCAACGTAATCATGTTGAGAAGCGTTTTGGTGCGCGCCGGTTGCCTGTGGACGGTTGGTGTGTCCAAAACCAAAACATCTATTCATGGTTGCTACTGGCATGGACATCCTTGCACTGGCAAGACACACCATGTAACCTGAGGCAAACCCATGGCAGATTTGCTGTTGTTTTTACCTTCAATGACCCGAGAGGAAATTCTCAGCCGTGTCAGGTGGATATCGGACCTGTCATGGGAGCGTATGCAGAACAACATCAAATAATGACGGTAAGACCCTTTCCTTTGCGAATGATTTATTTATTTATATTATAAGAAAGTGCTATAATATCTTAAACTGTACATTCTCATATCTGATGGTTTTTAATGCCTTGATGTGTCACAGCAACCATGGAGGTCCTTAATCGGTAGTTAAAGAGGCGAAAAGCTATTACTGGCCACTCTGCTATTAAAATGGTATCTCAACCATGGTTTGGTAGTCACACGAATCTACCAAACTGTTGAATATGAACCAAAAGCCTGCTTTCGTCAATTTGCAGACGGTGTGTCAAATGCTAGGTAAGATTTATTTATTTATTTTTATTCATTTAATTTTTATTTATTGATTTATTTATTTTTTGTTGTTGTAATATTAGTTCATTTATTATTTCATGAACATTTATCTGATTATAATTATTTTTATTTATTTAGTTATTCATTATTTATTTTTATTTTGTATTCATTTTTTATTATTATTATTATTAGTTTATAGATGAATAATTTGACGATGCAAAACATGTAGTATCTATCAAACCTTTATTATTTTCTTCATTGTGTGTCTTTGTAGGCGAACCGGGGATGCTGATCCCAACCAAGCTATAGTGGCGGATACCATGAAACTTCTTGGTAATTCGGGTTACGGGCGGACGGTTACAAACCAAACCAAACATCGAAATGTAAAGTATGTGGATGAGCGTGGTGCAGCCAAACTTATTAACGATAAAAAGTTTCGCACCCTCAATGAACTTGACGAATCCACATACGAAGTCGAAATGGCCAAAGCTTCAATCACGTTAAACTTACTGCATCAAATTGGTTTCGTTGTGTACCAATATGCAAAGTTAAGGATGTTGGAGTTTTACTTTGAATTTGTTGCTTAATATGTGGATAGGCGTGAACTCGAGTATTGTGAAATGGACACTGGACTTTCGGGTCGATATTTGGAAGAGGTGGTCAAACCTGACTTGAAAGAGGCATTTTACCGTGAATGGGATCAATGGATGCCAGCGGTCACTTGTCAGACTCACCGCGAGGAATGGGTGAATGCCAGGTGTAGTGGTCAAGTTTGGGTTGATGTGAAACAAATGCTTAAGTTTATCTGAATCAATTAAAAATATTTTAATAAACAATTATGATATTGTAAGTTTTTCTATAATTCTGATTTTGTAGTAATTAATAGATTTACCTTGACTTTAATATCACAAATAGGTGTTTATGTATTAGGATATATGTCTCTGAAATACATAACTTATAGATACATGCGCAGTAAATGCTAAAGTGTTTAATGTTTTGGTCCTAAGAATTATGGAAGTAAGCCATGTATATGAACAAGATACATAATAAGACTAATATTGGTTTTAAAAAGGTGTAAATCGCTTTAAGATTTATAATTATCGTAATATTACAAATTAGCAATTTGTATTTCATTTTTAAACGAATTTCAGATGTGTCTATTGCGTTTTATATCTTCGAAAACAATTGCAGTATATTGTTAACATTAGTTCCCAATTTGATAAATATTAAATAGTTCCATAGTTGGTATGCACATAACATTTATTGATTACATTGCTACTCTGGGATAATACCGAATTGCATACACTCGTTAATTGATTAAAAGAAATTAGTTACAGATCCTCCAAGTACAAAAATGAGAAGAGGAATATGATCTCAATCTTTTCTATAGTATATTAATGACAAGCACTACTCAGAACAAAACAGATGGGTTTGTATCAAGTACATGCACAAGACGTCCACATTCGGACACCCGCTTCTTTGCTGGAGACTTCAGGGCGGCTTGAAGTTGTACCACATCAGCTGGCGGAGGATGTATAATTGCCTGGCCTTGGGTTAGATGGTCGTCTGGGATGACCATCTTCGCAGTGACAAACCCCTTGTTGTTCTTCGTCACCACAATGTGACGAGAGTCATTTGTCCTATGGATGACGTTCCTCATGACTAATGACGTTCCCGACGTGAACTTGCCGAACTTGTTCTCATATATCTTGCATAAAATGCATGTTGTTCCATCGCTAATGGCAGCACTTGTGCATTTGCGGTCACTACCGTCCTGGCCACTGTACTTGCTGGCCCAACAACCACTACCCTCAGTGGCTTGCTGTAAGGACCAGAGTCCCTTATGTCAAAGAGGTCATTGATGGCGGACATCTGGAACAAAGAAATATTTATTTCACACGTGTTAGATGATTAATTTTTGGAGAGCATAACAGGTTTAACATGGATAGTCAATAAACTGAAGACGTAAGTGGCTATGACACACATGAATAGTTAGTCATTTATACAACATTGACCTGTAGAAGCAAAGATACAGTATAAGCCTTTAAGCTTTTTTCTCGATTCTGTAGACAATAATTTGTAAATATATTTGTTTTTCCTTTTTTTCAATGACTCCTCTATTCATGTTTATATCACCAAAAAGCTAATGTACAAACTATGTACAATTTTATTGTAATATCACGAGTATATTATGAAATAACTATTGCATTTATTAGAACTAGTATTATTCCAGTGGTAGTTTGAATTTGTACAATTTCGTCCTAAATAGCTGTGGTATTTTATGGACACCTTTGTTATCATTATTAAAGTCACCCATTAATATTATCTTGGCATTTTCTGGTATAATCTCAGGCAGATGCTGGAGAAATGTTGCGAAATTGACAACTGAAACTGCCGTTGGCGGGCAATACACAAAGCCAATGAATATATTCCACCTAGCATAGCTAGTACAACCTCAACACACCAAAATGTGTACACTGCAATTTGGCGAACAATATTTTTATGATACACAGCAATACCATGAGCAGACTGCGCACTTTCTGAACAAACCATATCAAATCCACCAATTTCATATCTACTAGTACCACATGACAGCCCAGACACTCTTGTTTCAACAAAACCAACTACATCTACTTCCATCAAATTGCATGATTGTTTGATGTTTTCGAAGTGTTTTCTCAATGATTTGCAATTCTGGAAGCACACCATTATTTCTCCATGTGTCTTCAAGATCAAATCTGATAAACAAGGTTGTAAACATCTGCTATTTCTTAGCTTATCCATTTCTGTAGCAACATCTTGAGAAACACTGATTTTATCTCCATTCAGATCTCAGATATGAACATCAGACAGACTTGTAACTCGACTAAATGCAACATAATGTATATGATCAACTCGTGACGAACCAAAATGCAAGACAGCTCTTGTTTTTATAATAGACCCCTGGGCCTTGCGAATGGTCTTAATGGCAGACATTTGTATTGGAAACTGTCGGCGCGTGACAAGGTATGTTTTGTAATACTGAATAGTAAAACGTCTACACGTCTCCAAAATGGTTTTGTTTATGATGAATGTCCATGATGAATGCTTATATCGCAAACACCAGCTTTGACCAATTGTCATATCATCAAACAGTACCCACACAATGCTACTTCTACAGGAATTTTGCACTCTGAAATCGAATTTGACAGAGCATGATGTACCATTGGTAATGCCATCCCCGGTGTCTACATTCAGACATATTTCACTAGGTAAACCTAGTACACGTGTAAGTTTCCGTGGAAGGTTCATTGTCTTGCTTGCATCTTTTGGAATTCTTGAAAATTTTGGAAACTACCATGTTTGACAGTGTGGACCCCCCTTGGGTCCGGGGGTAGAATAGGCTCACTGTATCCTCCTGTATGTCGTAAGAGGCGACTAATTGGGGGCAACCTGTAGCCGTGGATTGCGACTCGTGTCGGTGAACGAAGGGATCCTGGTGGTTGAGTGGAGCGGTCCTTTTGAAGGCCGTATTTGACACAATATATGACACACATGCAAATGGATCAAGTATATACTGAATGTCCATGTTAGCCTCCCAGCAAGTAATCAACACTCTGTTGTAGTTGTTTATCGTAACATCTGATAATTAGCGTTTCAAGAAAACCTTCGGCCTTTTAATAGTAGACCTGATAACCATCAGATACTCTTTAGTGGTCATTTCTAGCTCTGCAAGTTATTCTGGAAATGGCAAACATGTATCTGCCTTTGTCTTATGCAATTATATCTAAGAAGGACATTATTTTCTCATACTTTTCTGAGCACAATGGAGCATTGTGGTCTTTCTCCAATGGATACAACATAGTAGTTTGTGGCATTGGAGGTATGGGAAAGTTGAATCTGCACATGTCCTTTCCTCGTTTCCTACAAGTTTTGACATGTCGGTGTGTCTGGTAATTTATGAAATTCAACCCGCTAGAAGTAATCAACTATTTCACAAACTGGTTGTAATTTGTTCTTTAGAAACATGTTTGATGAAGGTTTGCACGCAAAAGTCAAAATACCGTGAACTTTTTTTCTAGCCAAGCAAACTTCATTGACAACAATCCCGTCATTTCTAAATAAGGAACTATTATGAACTAGCCACTAGCTACTGTTTGGTGTTACATTTTCAAATGCTACATGATGTTTGTAAGAAAGTTTCCTTTTCAATTTCAGCATAATTGTTTCACTCTCATTTATCATCCTAGGCAAGGACTTAATGGTACCATTAACATCTGATGGTGCATTAACAACATTTCCTTTCTAATTTACCTGTCCTCTCTTGGCATTTCCTGCAATTGCATGAACGGCAACCTAGGTAACACCAATCGTTCTTCCAGATTAGAAAGATCGAATTCTGCTGGCTTGACAGGAAATTTAAGACCTTTGTTAAGCCAAAACGAAGGTGTTTTCCCTAATTTCATTGCAGCCAAACATGTCTGGCATATCCATTCCTTTAAATCAACACTTGTGTACTTGCCGAGATGTTTTTGTAGAATGTCCTTTCTTTGTACATTTGCAACATCTCTCACAGAATGTAGGAAGAATGTTTGAGTACAACAAGAACAAACATATTCAGGTCCATGAGAAACAAGCCTTTTGAAGCAAGTACACATATCTTGCCCTTCTAACAAATTCTCTGCTATGTGTCTATCAGCCATTGGAGAATACCTGTCATCAATAACATGCCTGTAATATTTACCCTTCATCAACTCCTGCACTGTATGCCTCTGGTCAGACTGGTGTTCCACATCACGCAATGAACATTTTTTTTGCTCTTGACAGCTTTCTGCTGGTACAACTTGCAAGGCTTTATCCTGTACCCCTGTCTATCATCAAGTATGTGGGCAATAAATGGGGTATATGTATGATGTGTTGAAAAGGAGAATTAATGCAAATCAAACTGCACAGTATCAAGTTGAGTTTCTTCAACAGACAACGACAGTGAACACAAAAATGTGCATAAAAGCTGGACTGACTGAACACGTCCTAAGACACAAGTTCCAGATGGACAACTCATTCCACCAACATTTCGAGCATGACTATCAAATATGAATAAGGAAGTCCCATCAAAGTGTATACCAAGTGACAGCCCACCAAAGACTAAAATCAAGTCAGACGATGAAGCACATGCAGTATTAAGGGCACTTTCTAGTGTGAAAACATTCTCACCATCTACTTGAGAATTGTTCCCTATGAAGTCAGACAATACAGCTTTTTGACTGACATGTTCAGTTTTGCCATTGTACCGAATTCTTTCTGGTATATCTGTAGGATTTATTAATCCAGAACTGGGATGAGATGCATGAAGCGCATTGTGCAGATACTGGTAACTACCCGTAAACATGATATCATGTAAATCTTCCTTTTGTATCTGAACAGGTAATTTTAAGTACTTTGATGTTATTAAAAACATTACACTGTTTAGAACACACTGTCGGCCTCTTGCATTTTCAAATTGTGTTCCACTCCAAGCTCAAATTGTGTTCAACTCCAAGCTCAAAATGTGTTCAAATACAGAATCAAAATGTTTTCAACCCCAAGCTCAAAATGTGTTCAACTCCAGTATCAAAAAGTTTTTAACTCCAAGAAGGTCAAAGCAGTTTAACCTGAGGATAAAAGGCAGTTCACCCCTTGGAGGGAAACGTCGAAAAAACGGTTTTGCGCTAAAAAAAAAACGCGCTGTGCCCGTTTCGGCTTCAGCGACCACCGTCCGCAAAACGGATAAGTATGAACGCGGGGGAGAAGCGTGCGCCTACTGCATTAGTCGGCGAGCGAGGTCGCCGCAAACGTATGAACCTAGCTTTAGAGCAGTGTTCTTACGCACCAAATGAAATATTCAGGGAGATCTTTTATTTATTATGGTTGTGCAAACGTTTTATTAACCTAGCCTGGCTAAATTAATATAAAAAATCGTGACAGTTTTGTAATACGGCAAAACAATATTGATGACTAGGAATATCACGCTAAATAAAGGAAAAGAAAGAAAAACTTTGTGGGAATGCATGGCCAAACACCGATCATGTCGTAACGTCACATTATTACCTCGATAATTCAAATTTGCAAGAGCAGACAAGCGATGCTCATTTAGAGACGCTAAAGACAGATATCCTTCGATATCTATATAATTCTACACGCATTGAATGTGGAAATGAACGATGGCAAAAGCAATGGTCGTTTTTTGAACTGCAAATTGCAGTTTAATAATTAAAAGCTTCACGAGACGGAACAATGTTTGAGCAAGCATCTGGTTACTTTTTGAGCATATAGAATCGTATTATCCTGCTGGAAAATGGTATATCTATAACGCTACCAGGCACTCTGCTACCTTCACGTAGTAGTAGCGACGAACAGTCTCACTATGGAGAAAGGCTACTCGGTGTACTCGCGCGCCCCATTCGTCCATCCGGCGGTCAATTATCATCACGACAAGGGGTTGACGTCACAAGCGGCGACAACAGCTCCATAACAAGGGTAACAATTTGATCCATTGTGTTGCTATGGATGCATCGCATGCAATCAAACTTAATAACATTTGTCTTGGCGGCTTCTTCGAGGAAAGACGTTGGTCTAACTCCCTTCCGAAGCAGCGTTATTTCAAGTAGCAATGAGGATTTTGGCATTAGCTGTAGTATTCTGCAGTACAGGTAAACCAGCTGTTATGTTTTGTATATTTATTTATGATTATGCTTTCTCCTAGATATTTTCCAGCTTCTAAGTAATTATTGATCGGAACGAAAGATGATATATACATTTGATATTATGATTCACGTATACATTAATGTAGTCCGTAGACTTACCTTGAAATGGACGAACGTCGGTAATACGCGAGTTCGACATTAGGCGTGAGTACCGTGGTGGGTGGCTGACATAAGCGAATGTCGTCAGGCATAGTCTAACGATCCAACATTTATTCCTTTTTTTGATAATCAAGACCTCTTTGCAGAGTCACCATTGTTGGAATCAAATAATCGTCGTCATAGATCGTGTTTCCTTTCACTTACTGCACTAAGCTAGACAACATTAGTTAGAAGGTGCGGGGAATGACTAGATTTAGTCACACGTATTATTATCACATAACAATAGAAATAGATGTGCACGTTTATGCTAGTTAATTGACATTTTTAAAGAACAAGTCCTTGCAGTTATACCATAAGTATCCATCATGCACTCTCGAAGCCGTGCATCGCATTGCGGAGCTTTCCTATCGTATATTTGTTGTGATCAGAGGGTTAGCCAGGAATTTGAAAGTGGGTGTCGTATTTTCCAACACTTGTTATGTGACCGCAAACCGACTGAAACCCCGCAATGCTTACGTTCCTAATTACTTATTACTAAATAAATGGATATTGCCTTAAAATATATTTTTGAATAATAAACCCGATCCAAAAAGCCAATAATCAGTCCTAAATGCGCCTGTTGCCTGCTCTGAGAAAGGTATCAACTACTTCCTGGAAAGGAAAGTCATCCATTTTGATGCCTGCATAGCTAAGTCTGATGAGGATTTCCAGGTATGCAATGGTGAGACTGGTACGCAATCTAGTCTTGATGCGGTTTTGGCAGCTGAACACTCTCTCAGCCTCGGCATTGCCGACCAAAACACACAGGCAGATACTCATCAGCTTGAACAAAGCTGACAAACAGATAATACAGAAAGTAGTTAAAAAATCTAATTTACAGAGATTCAGTAGCCTTGACTTATATTTTGTAATTTATTGTAGATCGACACAACATCAAACATCAATATGAAAGTGGATTGCAAGCAGCTCACCATTGTTTTCTTCTTTGTTGTGGCCGTTCACTCCATCAAACAACTTAGGCAGCAGTTCAGTAGGCCGTAGAACATGGTGGCCTTGGTCTCTGTCCTCACCTCGGTTACGTAGTAACCTTCTAGGTAGTTGTTGCCCCAACCAACCAGCTGATCTGGATTGAGTGGATAGGCAGCTGGTTCGAATCTCTGAAGCAACAATTCCATTAAAATTACCATGTTGCATGTTCTATGAAACCATATATTATTTTCAGAAACAGTCAATTGTTTTTCCTTTGGCATACCTGCATAGCCTCTAGGAGTTCATCATTTCGAAATCGTCGCAGTAGATTGTCCACCAGGTTCTCCAGAAGCTGTCTACGGATGTTCTGAAATGCAGCCACCAAGTCTGGCTCGCCTCTTCCTCCTTGCATCCTCAACTGAACACCTTGGAATGTGTTCCCGCTATTGGCAAGCTCCCTCTCGAAGGCTGACAGAAAAGGTCCATTCTGCGAAGTCATTCCTTGTAGATCGCTGATTACAGCGTCCAACTAGACGAAACAGTTACATACATGACAGTCGATGAGATCAATGTTGGAATCAATAAGCCAGTCAGTGTAAATAAGAGCAGAAATGTATATTAGAGCAGATCTGATGAAATAGTCAATGCCAAAGGGTTACCTTGGAGTGTATGACAGCGAAGGACACATCTCGGTATTGAAAGAGTCGACTAAGATGATTGGTTGTGCTGAGCACATCCGCAGCAAGATGCAGTAAGGCAGTGAACTTGCACGAAGTCAGCTGCTTCACCAGACCAACGGCCGTGGGGTCCCGTTAGCAAAAAAATCTCTTCCAAGAAGATCACGAGAACTTCACTGTTTCCTGGTCTAATAAGGCAGCCAAGTCTCTAAATTGTTGCAAATTGATCAGTGTGTAGGTGGCTCAAAGGACCTCGTTCAGTGTCTTCTTGGCCTGGATATCTTTACAGGCCTGGCTTACTGCTAGGGAAAGTCTGTGGCAGACGCAGTGTACAAAAATGCAGAATGGGTTTTCTTGCTTCATCAAAGCGTTCACTCCATTGCGTGCACCAGACATCACACTTGCTCCATCTGCACCCAGTCCAACTACCTTGGTAAAGGGGACGCCAATGAAGACGGTTTCTGCGATGCCATCCTTAAGTTTCTTGCAGCCGAGGAATGTGGTGTTCACTTCAGTATTCTCACAAATATATGTCGCTACTACAGCAACATGCTTTTCTTGTGACCGATCAGTGCTTTCGTCGATTGCAATACCAACAACAGGACTCCTCCAATAGTCAGACTGGAGTTTGTCAACCAGGACATCACTCAGGCATTTGGCCAGCTGATTGAAAATATGAGGGGAATCATAGGTGGCATTACCTCACAATTTAAGGTCCAATGCTGTAAAAAGCCAACAAGACTTTTGCATTTTTGTTTGGCACTTCTTCTGTTGCCATCCAGAGACGCATTTGAGAGCTGCTGCCACATCATCTCTTCTTTTAGCCTCAGCAGCCTGTAGGTTTTCTTTGAGACGGGTTTGGTTTGAGTCCTTGCCAGCAAAGGCTTGTTTGTGATCAACTGACCTGGCCTGGGTTGTGATGCTCTTCCTTCTGAAAATAAACATTGTCCTGCATTAATTAAGCTTTTGAGCATTCACAGTTTAGACTTGGCAAGCTCCTTATATATCATGGCAAAGAGGTAATATGTATGAGAAATGTCGGGTAAAAAATCAAATACAATGCCCCCAGGCTTTGGAATATTTACAGACACATAGACAGGCACTCAGAAGTAATTATGGGCAAACGTGAAGTTTGATGTGCCAGTAGACCCCCATGGGCCGTCTTTCTTTGCTTCCTTGCATGGATGGCAAAACATTGGTGCTGGATTCATAACTTAACCAGTCATATTCTTCTAACCAGGCCCGCGAAAATTTCTTTACTTCTTTTTTTCCTTCTCTTTGCTGCCCGTGGTTGACGTGGTCTACAGTCAGTGGCATCGTTTTCCTGGTCAGTTTCGTCACTCGCTTCAGCAGAGGACAGTCGTGTTCATGAACACTAAATGTGCTTGAGTTACTTTTATTTTCAACCATCGGTGGTCTGGAGAAAAAACTCGTGATTTTCTGTGCCATGATCTCGTAACTGTTTACATCGCAACTCAGTCAACCGTGTAAAAACAATGGGTCACATGACGCCCGCGACCAATGAGATTTCGGCCGTCGCCTTTTGAAATTGGCCGTCGAAATGACGGCTCGACGGCTGCCTGGCTAAGCCTATGGTTGTGATGCAACAAATCATCAGAAAGAAATTATAACACTAATGGCATTTTGATCAAACAATCCATATTATAAAGATCGCAGATGCAAATCCCATCCTAACTACACAACTTAAACCACTTAAACATCCCACTCAAACTACTCATCCCACTCCAGTTACGCGTGTCCCATTAACACATCCCAATCTTACTCCACTGCCTCTTAACGCGGCTGCGCAGTCGGGTCAATCGAGTTCCAATTTCTTGAATTCGAGTATGCAATTAATGTGTCCCCGACATTAAGTCCATCGTATCCCTTTTCCATGAAATGAAGGATAGACGTTCGGTCCGTTCAGCCATTTTCACAGACGGTTCCAAATGCAAGGCAGGCTGCGGTATATTGTTTGAATATTTTTTTTCTAAAGCTTTGGCTCTTATTACCCAGTCTCATAAGAGACGTTATATAGTCATTTCTTCTGACTCCCTGTCTGCCCAAGCTGCTGTAATTGTATCTAATTAAAATGTTTCCCCCTTATATACGAAATGAAATGATCAGGACGAGGACATTTTGTGTGTGTGGGGGTTGTGAGCCACTTGTCGGGATCCCTTGTAATGAGAGAGAGGACAAAGTAGCACGAGTTCAGCTAGGATATTACCGAGGTTGAAGTCCGCTTTACGAGCATCAAGCCTCAGATTGCCAAAAATTTTAATAGCACAAATGACACTCACAGTAGGATGAATCTATCCCCAACAAACTTCATGAAATTGGCCCCTACTTTGGGAGAGGCCACGCAATTGCAGAGTCAGCCGTAGAGAGGAGGTTATTCTTGTCCGTGCACGTATAGGTCACACTTATACAACGCATGCTTTTCTGCTGAGAGAAGTGCCGATCCCGGAATGTCTTCCTTGACAAAGCTCCTTCCCCCTGCGGGTCCGGGGGTAGAATAGGTCCACTGTATCATCTCGCAAGAGGTGACTAATAGGGGGAACCAGTTGGCCGTGGGTTGCAACTCGTGTCGGTGGGCAGTAGAATCCTGATGATTGAGTAGAACGGTCCTTGCAAGGGCCATATCAGGCTGGAATTGCCTGGTCCTGTCAATCGGCTGGTGGTGACTTGCCCTAGGGTTTGCATTTTTATCATCATCCACGTGATTTCCCTCTTTTTTCCGTTTTTTGTAGAAAGCGGCTGCTCAATTAGGTCCACCTTTTGTCTCTTCATATCGATCCCACCTTTCGTGGCGCCATATAACACACAAGTGCACCATCACTGTTGGTGTGCCGTCAAACCCTATACTCACTCACTCACTCACTCACTCACTCACTCACTCACTCACTCACTCACTCACTCACTCACTCACTCACTCACTCACTCACTCACTCACTCACTCACTCACTCACTCACTCACTCACTCACTCACTCACTCACTCACTCACTCACTCACTCACTCACTCTGTGTATATATCATAGGTGATATACCTTTTATGAATTCCACATACATGATCTCCCTGTGGGCCGGGGAGTAAAATAGGCCCATTGTTTCCTGTTGCATGTCGTAAGAGGCGACTAATTAGGGCAACCTGTTAGCCGTGGGTTGAGACTCGTATCGGTGGACAATGGGATCCATGTGGTTGAGTGGAGCGGTCTTTTTGTGGGCCATATCTGCAACACATCACTTTGGCTAGGATTTCACCTAGACGAGAGGCTGCAATGGCCTGGTCCAGTCAATCAGCTGGTGGTGACTTGCCCTAGGATAATCGTTTCCATTTGTATCTTTTCCATCTCCATCATTTATCCTAGAAGGCGGCTGCTTAATCAGGTCAATCTTATCTATTAACCTTTCTTGGCACCATATAACACATGAGTATTGATGTGACATTAAACCCTATACTTACCATTAGGCATTACCTTCCACTCTAATGAATTGTGGGTTCTATACTATTTTTCAATTTTAGCCCTGCACCATTCCTTATATATTCGTATATCGCCCACATTTGAAGGGGGTACAATATAACGCACTCGTGTTGGTGAGCCATTAGGCGATATAATTACCTTACCATACCTTGCCTTATTGTCGGATCGATCAATTTTCTGTGAATACAACATTGAGTCGCAACGTATACATCCGGACAACTGTATTAGTGATAAATTACATCGATTGATTGCAACTCGTCAAACCTGTCTGCAGTTTTGCCATGGGGCACCTCTTCTATATCAATAACGGAGCCACATCATGGAGATACGCCCCACCCCCAACAGTTCAACGTCACAGGGTCCACCAAGGACGGCTGGGGTGGCAACAATGGCAACAACCACAGCAACTTAACTTCAACATCACCAGGTAACCAAGCATTACTAGAATAATTTCCAAATTAAATATGAAATCGCATAAGAATCAATGTGTGACCATATATTTTTTTCCCACCGTTCTTTCTCTGTTGACTCTACAATGCCAACTCGCCCCGTAAACAAAGCTCCACCTGATCCTCTTGGGACTCATCATTCAAGATCTAATGAAACAAAAGGTATGTTGATTGAACATTCTACACCGGAGAAAATGGACACTAGCGGCAGTTCTTTGTCACATGAACCTCACAATCCCCTCATGACCATGCGGCCAGTCGATGGTTTGGGTATACAACACTCTGACCGTTTGATGACTTTCACTTCAGAGATCAATGACTTGTCCACGGCAAAAAGAGTTATACATAGAAGGGAAACGTCCGAATACGATTCAGAAGTCAAGAAGGTCATAAATTCTGCAAAGAAAATGGCATCAGAAGCTGAGATTAACATCGAAACTGCCAAAAACCACCTTGGGTCTGCAAGGAAAACCCTTTCAAAAGCAGAGCATATTGGGTCCTCTGTGAAAAAAGTACCAAAAGATAGTGCCACTAAGGAATATTCCAGCAAGTCCACAGGAAGCTTTAACAACCCCTATTTAAAAGCCGTGGACAAAGGGTTTGCAAAGAAAATTGCACCCAAAGCAAAGAATATCATCGAAACTTCCGATAAGGCTATGTTAAAAGCTCAGACCAAGTCGAAAGCGAGAACAAACAAAGGAACCTTCAAAAACACAAATCAAAAGCCGAGGAAAACATAGAGTCTGCTAAGAAAATTGCATCCAAAGCTCAGAATTACATCATAACTGCCAACAAGGCCATGTCAAAAGCTAAGAAGACAAAAGGATATGCTACGAGGACCATGTCAAAAGCCAAAAACAACCTTTGGTCTGCAAAGAAAATGATTTCAAAAGCTGAGCAAAATATTGGTTCCTCTGTGAAAAAAGGGCAGGAGAGTAAGATGATAAAAGAATCTACCGTCAAATTAAAATCACCAGTGAGAGATACAAATAAGTCCTCGAGGAAAATCAATTCGAATGCTGAAAAGAGTATCGAAGCTGTAGAGAAAATCATGTTGAAAGCTGAGGAGAACATAGAAACTGCTAAGGAAGCAATGTCAAACGTGAAATCAGATATTAAGTCAGCAACACGAATGTTGTCTGAATGTGAAGATTCATCTGAGCAATGTATTGGGTCCTCGGTGGAAAAAACACCAAAAGCTAGTGCGACTAAGAAATCTTCCAGAAAATACAAGTCGAAAGCGAGAACAAACAAAGGAAGCTCCAAAAAACACAAATCAAAAGCCGAGGAAAACATAGAGTCTGCTAAGAAAATTGCATCCAAAGCTCAGAATAACATCAAAACTGCCTACAAGGCCATGTCAAAAGCTAAGAAGACAAAAGTATATGCTAAGAAGACCATGTCAAAAGCCAAAAACAACCTTGGGTCTGCAAAGAAAACCCTTTCAAAAGCTGAGCAAAATATTGGGTCCTCTGTGAAAAATGCACGAAAAGCTAGTGCGACTAAGAAATCTTACAGGAGATCAAACAGAAGAAGATCAAACAGAAGATCGAACAGAAGAAGATCGAACAGAAGAAGATCAAACAGAAGATCGAACAGAAGAAGATCAAACAGAAGAAGATCATACAGAAGATCAAACAGGAGAAAGATCAAACGGAAGATCAAACAGAAGAAGATCATACAGAAAATCAAACAGAAGATCAAACAGAAGATCAAAAAGGTCTGCAAAGATAGCAATTTCAAAAGCTGAGGCACAAATAAGGTCAGCAAAAAGAAACATTTTAAAAGCTGAGAAGACAAAGCAGTCTACCAAGCAAACGAGATCGCAGGAGGTGAAGTTGGCTAGGACCATATTGTCAAAAGCGAGGAAGAACATGGTGTCAGCAAACAGGAAGAGCCCTGAATCGGGAACAAAAGGTAGCTTATACTGCTCGTATACCAACTGCCTTACATGTTTTCTTAGATAACTGCTGTCAATATATATATATATTATGTCCGTTTGCAGTCCATGGTGTAAAGAGAAGCAAAAGAAGTGTGGTTGCATGTCCTCATGGATGGTGTCGAGATGATGCGGGCACCTGCACGCGAACTGACGAGGGGGGCAGGTAATTTATGATCGTAACATGTCATGATATCCATTGTTATATCGGTGTGCTTTCTTCAATGGTATTGATCTGTTGTCTATAAAGTCGATGGATGCATATGTGTTAATGACAGATGTTCAGCAGCGCAACTTACATCTGGACGGACTGCTGAGCTCCTCACCCCGCAGAGAGCTGACGGCACACCTGCCCATTCTGAGCCAACCACGCCCTCTGCTGATGACATCCGTATAGTTGCCATTGTACATGGTATGTCATTTATATATAAGTAACTTGTTGTGGAGAACCATTGTATAAGGTAATTGTATCTTGTGATTCACGACCGCTGTGCAAGCCTTACTTATAATTCACGCTTAGTCTGTCATCTGGACGTGTGATTCGCCTACTGTGTGCCTTCCAACTCTTGATATCCTCGTGCAACTACATTATTCTGTTTATCTGTCATTCACTTGTAGTTTTTCATCGTTACCTGTCATTTACCTGTGACATGTAATCATTACCAGATAAGCGTCCAGAAGACCTCGTCACCGGGCTTGGAGTCGGTATTTGTCTCCTCTTCCTCGCCTATGCCCTGCTTAGCATCACTCTCTGTCTGCGGTAAGGTTCCCATCACAGCCGATTCAAACCAGTTTCTGGGCTCTGTACATGTTTTACGTTGTATCGCAGCTATATTAAGTACAGGTGTCATCGTGGGTTCATTCTGTTGGTAGGATTCGACGTCGTAAGAAGAGAGTGATGACGAGAGAGGCTGACTCCATTCATGTCATGGTCAAGTGATCTCCATCAAGCCTGTCTTCGACCGCTTCCATCACAGTTACCGTGTGGAACTGTATGGCAACAATGTTGATTCCCTTCTTATAAATCATCAACTCCTGGTGCTATCACGCATGCGAGCATGTTCATCGACCTTCTATGAACACCATTTACCGTGACAATAACCACATTGTCGCAGCCTCTGTACCACACTTGATGATGGAAGCATTTATATGACACTTGTTTTGGAACAATTAAAAAATACAAATACATATTCTCAAAGATAATCCGAGTAAATGACGCTATAGCCAGTTTGCTGCGATTGCATGAACTCGACAGGTAGTAGGTAAGAATCAAGATAGCAAGCGCATACAACACGTATTACCCTGAACAGGTATATACTGTGTGATACACAACCGAGGTTAATGTGTTACACACAGCAGATATGCAGCGTTGATACAAGCCGTGTTTTATCGAAAAGACCCACAGAGCAGATTGAAGATGTGAAGCATAGCGTTGGTTCATGAAGTGCTGAGCAGTCCGTGATGAAAACGAGTCGCTTAAGTAGATATTTGAGACGGTTACGTCGGAGTCTTGTCAAGTGGTATCCTTGTTGATAAGTACGGTATAATTACATAGTGAAGATACAAGCTGCGTTATGAAGTGGCAATGGGACATCTACACAGGGATATGCTAAAGAGCCAAGATGCAAGATGGGTTGTATTGGGCAGTTGTGAGTGCTGATATCAGACACAAACTAGTGTTGCATCGTACAAACAGGTTTCGTTTTGTCCTCACTGAATGTCTCAACTCATTTGCATTCGATGGAGACCGAAGAAGCATTAAGAAATGCGCTGTCGTATTGCGCAATGTAAGGACAGTTGAAAAATTATGTAATGCTTATTTAGCCGATAATTTACATTTATGTTATGATTATTTGGTCGATAGTTAACATCTATGTAATGTTTATTTGGCCTATAGTTAACATCTATGTAATGTTTATTTGGCCTATAGTTAACATCTATGTAATGTTTATTTGGCCTATAGTTAACATCTTTGTCATGATTATTTGACCGATAGTTGACAAACCCCTTGCACACAAGTCCATACACCCACACCCCACCCCACCCCATCCTCGCCCTACGTTACCTCACACTAGCCTACCCCCTCCTGGCCGTGCGTCCGTGCGATTGTGTGTGGTGTGTGTATATTGTAGTAGGTGTGGGAATAAACATATTTTGAATGTTTGTTTCACAGTAAGACAATTAGACAACGCGCTTGTGCTTTCTGAGCGCTCCAATCTCCACAACCCACCTAATCACCCCTACTGCGCCTCACTTAGCTTACACACGAGGCCAACAAGCACCTAATCACCCCTACTGCGCCTCACTTAGCTTACACACGAGGCCAACAAGCACCTAATCACCCCTACTGCGCCTAACTCAGCTTACACACGAGGCCAACAAACACATAATCACCCCTACTGCGCCTAACTCAGCTTACACACGAGGCCAACAAGCACATAATCACCCCTACTGCGCCTAACTCAGCTTACACACGAGGCCAACAAGCACATAATCACCCCTACTGCGCCTAACTCAGCTTACACACGAGGCCAACAAGCACACATAATCACCCCTACTGCGCCTCACTCAGCTTACACACGAGGCCAACAAGTACATTGCCGACACATATGGAGAAACAGAGGCAAAAGGAAGGTTTGACATGGAAAGGAAGATATAGCTATATTATGAGTCAATGCGTTATGACCGCGCTATATTGCAGAATGCATATGGTTATCATGGAGCTGCATTTGATAAAGATAGGGTTAGGATGATGCGATGCATATGGTAACGGTGAAAACAATTTAATCTAAGCAATAGATGTAGACCCTATTGTTTCACGCACGGGCCAAATACTGACGCACATCTGTCGCGTTGAAGCGATCATCATGTCCGCGCCTCAGGACGAACGAATCATAACGGTATATTCGCCGTCACAGCCTGCGTATTGATATCGACTGAGAAGTCAAGCGCACATATTGCCATTGAGGTATAAGGTTCATTTGTGTAACTGATAGTCATCGAAATTGATAACTTTACATTTTTGTAGCAATTCTCTATTCCTGCAACGATGATATGTAACTAATAAATAGACAGGATATGATGTTCCTTGAGGCCGGTATGGCTGGACACTGGTACGGGTCTGGTGTCACAAGTTGATGTAGGTGATGGTTTGTGAATTACCTATACAATTGCAATGAACAACAAAACGTTATTGTAGTCACAGATTTGTTTGAAAACATAGGAAACAATTCCCACTTCTTACTTGAATGAAAAATGTTTATTTTTTGAAAACGCAGCATATGGCAACATGAGCCTAGATTATTGCTCCGTTGCCTCAGCATTGTAAGCAAATAATGGCAAATCAATGGATAATTTATTCAAGCTCTATACATTTGTCTTTGTTCTCGTGTATCAAGCAGTTGTTTCCTACAGATTATATTTCGAGACACTTGTACGATGTACTTTATAAAACTGTGATCTACAATATTTGGACACCTGTTACAGTTGTTAGCCAGATTCATTTTGTGTTCCAAGCTTTCGAACGGTACTGTTACTGCCTCTCGTAATATAGCTAGTACAGCAACTGTCTTGAAAGCAAACCGAATCGGGTTTGGACGTCACTCGCCGCAACATATATGGCGCAGTGATTTGTTCAAAACCAGACAAAATAAACAATGCTTGAAAACGAGAGAATACCGACGAATAACCTGCTCTATAGAAGTCTCAGAGGCTAGTGGCGTTCGATGAAAGTAAAAGTTAAGAATAATGTCCTTCAAGGACATAATAATTAATGTATATCATGATTATAAACTAAATGTATGACTTGGAAGTCAAACAAACCGTCCGTCAGACAAGTATCAGAAAGTGCCTTGCTCAGTGACAGCGGCATCAACAGTGAGTCATCTTATGTATGATCTTATTTTACATAATATATCTGTTTGTGAGTTCAGCAGCTTTGTATTCCGATATTAAGGCAGCAATTAGTGGTCCAAGTGCCAGTTCAGGAAACACCATCGCTTAGAAATGTGACCAAATGCTAATGAAACTGCTTAAATGCACCAAAACTTCCTTTTATTTATATTATGGAGATACATATATTGTATTGACACACCGGAGAATTGGAGCTGATTATGGTTATGGTGAAAGCAAAGTCAAGAAAGCAACTATTATAGAACCTATGGTTACAAGAACAAGTTAAATGCTCACGGTTGTTTGTCTTGTTGAAGCGATCATCATGTTCGCGTCACAGGACAAACACATCATAACGGTAAGTTCGACATCATAGTCAGCGGATAAAGTAAAACGATTAATGACAAAAATTCAGCGCTTAACGACAATGGATGGAGCCGGGTATTGTGCTTGTAATAACGTATATTGCCAAAAGTAATCAACTGAAAACCAGCAGATATTTTGAAGTATCATTTAGCGCCGTATTGATTTGCTAAGAATACCTAGAGATTGCTTTGCGATCGGCTATGTGTCTGGGCGGCCTTGCTGTCACCTTATCAGGTCGGTGAAATATATCTGTTGCTCATTCCGTTTTATTACTGCATCGAAGGCCACTTCATGAAATTGAGGACGTCGTGATGACATTGAGGGCGTCGTGGTGAGGTGCGAATACAGAATCATCGACGCGACGCATGCTAAGTAGGTCCAGAGATTCATGATCGAATGCCCCCTAATACCCAGGAAATGCTAAGCTGATCGGCTGTGTCCCTCTATGGCTTTAGTGCCACCACATCAAAGCCATGATATATATCCGTCCTTGTCGACTAAGTTTGCTTCAGAGAAATTTCACTTGAGACGTCAATCTCTCGTTGACCTAGTTTTGTATGATGTGCCATGAAATATCGGATCCCAACCAAGGACGGTCATTATTCGTCGCTTTATAGTACATAAACAAACACAGTCCATGATTAGGTTTAAAGCGTATTTCACGTTATTACGTGACGTATCCAGAGGGTCGTGTAGAGGTAGACAAATCCCGTCGCGTCCCATCTGAAGATGATTCAAGTCACCCAATCTCACCCATGGTTACACCTTCAATTGGAATGTACAATTACTCATGCATCATTGGATCCCAAAGGAAACTATTCGTGATCATTTTCTACCTTTCACTGATAATGTTAGCCAGCAGCTCGCTTGTGTGTATGTCTTTATTACTTACGAGGATATGAAATAAATCCTCAAATTTATTTCAACATTCCAGATAGATCACTAGTTCTGACTGGTCAACACATTTCAAGATACTAAAAAGAGGATTGCGTTCTAAACTAGCGCAATAGCAGATTGGTATACGTCCCTGTCATGTACTATTCGAGTGGCATGGCACTCTGTAATTGCCAAGAGCAAGAAAACAATATTTATATTTTTTTTCCCATTTTATGGCGCTTATTTGCACAATCATCGCCATGCTATATTGCTACTAGCGAGCAACGTTTCACAGGCAAATGAAATTTATGTTTTTGCACACATCAATCCATACAAGACATCAGACATCTAGAATTCGACGAGTAACCCCACCCAAGAAAACGTGCAGAAGCAAGCGGCACTCAATTAAAATACAAATTTAGAATTATGACATTCAGGGACATTATGTTGGATGGTAAAATAACACACACAAGCCCCAGCTTAGTAAGGGAATGTCACCAATGCGCGAATGTAGAATTGTATTGTGAGAATTATATGTTGATTGCGCAGATTGATTTATTATATGTGCAGCACATATGAAACAAGCCATGTGTAAATGGTGACTGGCAACGACGTTTATGCGAGGCAGGTAATAACAATGAATGTTGTACATGTACAATAATGAAAGAGACTGCTCTGTCCCAATACCTTTAACGTATGACGCTGACCTTCCACTGATCACGATTAACGACAGCACTCGGCGACCGGATGGGATTTATACACGTCCGGGATGAGGAGGATTCGTCTCTGGGACAATCTTCTTCGTTTAGGTACACCATTTAGTTTTCATAAAAGTTTATTGACATCCTTAAACCAATTGCTGTGTGTGATTCAGGTGGTAACGTGTCGCAGGTATGGCTGGTTCCGACGGTGTTTATGACAGCAGCAGTGGATGTTGGAATAAACGAGTCGTATTCTCTCCAGCCAGCTGCTGTATACGAACTCGATGATATATTGATATGGATCGAATATGATTGGTTTGATCCCGATGGAATCAGTGCTTGTTTGTTCATTGTTGATGGTGCTGTGCATTTGTAACATTGGATAATTACACATTTCTACGTATAACTAAAACTGTTGCATGTCGTATATCTGACAATAGTGTCTTTAGACCAGAGTACGTATCCGGGCAATCATAACGTGGCATGTACATCCACATGATGCTCATACAGACTAGCGGAAAGAGTGGACGCCAGCTAGCCAGTCATTGGTGAACCCTATTAACGAGCTCTACTCATTCGTTGTATTCCTGGTCTGCAATATAAGGTGCCGTCCAATCTATGCGTTATTAACGCAGCCACTTACTTGCTCTCAGGCGACCAGGTCGGGTTGTAACCAGATGTGATGTAAGTCCTGTTTATGTGACTGCGTCGTTAACGTGAACGCGGCATGCTACTTACAACAGGCGCAGGTGCAGCAATCAACAGACTACTCGTCAGTAAGCCCTGTACGGTTGACGTCAATAGAGCCATACTGTCAGTATACTGTGAAGCTGAATTAGACCGTGTAAGAGAGGTGTTACCCAACGATGATTAACACACCAATAGATCTAAACTGTACTCTTGCTTTCCATGTGTTTCGTACGTGGATTTCATAGGTTGATGTATCTCATCCAAAGAGAATTAACAAAGGATTACACCAACGACCTTATCATACTAAGTTCCCGACTCGGATATTTGCGTTGTGAAGCTTGCGACAAGCGCGCCACCTGGTTTGTTGGAAAGCTAAAAGTGTAAACAAAAGCACCTGGCTTCAGGCCATAGGATCTACCGGTGATTGTGTGTTTAAAACAATGCTTGTTTATTTCTCTTTTTACAGCAAGTTTCGTCACGAATTAAACATGAAACCAAAACCTAATTAAGATACCATATTTTAATATATTTGTATGGCGTTTTATTGTTTATGTTAAATCAAAACATGATATCCTGCAAAATGAGCATTTTGTAATGCCCCATAAGGCTGATGAATCTGAACGCGACAGATTTTATCATTCATTGTTGGCCATCCGCGAGATTATTTTCACTGCTGTATAAAACTTTCAATTAAAGACAGCTAGACTTAAATCCTGATACTTTTACATTGCTTTCTTGATAGAATGTAACCCAACAGATGGCCCTGCAGCACATCATGTGTTATATCACCGTCCGACCAAAGCTACCCAACAGGACATCATCTACCCAGCTAAAACAAGCTTTTTTATTTGCGACTACGACCAACTTACGTCAACGCGAAGAGCGATGTTGATATGAAACTGGCCCCATCGGGTCGATGTTGACGGCGGACTGTTGAATAACAAGACTAGCATTAAGTTAGTTCCACAGAGTAATAATAGCTCACTGATGTAATGTGTAATGTTAGAGGACATGTAATTTAACAAGTTCAGCAGAGAATCATTTGCATCCCTTATATGTAGCTATTGGATTTTCTAATTGGTTTCTTCTCACATATGGTATGAATAATTGCTGAACAGTTTCAAGACATGGCTGGCTGTCTTTGAACACAGTTGCCTGATGGATATTAGAACCGGCCATGTTGTGCCATAGAGACGACTTTGAAGATATTGGTTAGCTAAATAGATGACCTACAGATCAATAATCTATCACCAGATAATGGAATGCTGTGAGTGCAAGATATGCTGTCGTTATCAGCAGCTGCAACATTTATCAAATTACCTTAAATCTATCCTTATTTGCACGTTGCTCTTCTGGTTGAAAATTGTGAAATGCCAATTCCACAAGAACATGGCAGGGAAATTGCCGCATCAGCTCCATTGGATCATTTGTATGCCCCCACGAGAGTCCCATTGCTAAATCAATTGTGCTCCCGCCGGGGTATCAAGTGTTCAGCCCGGGGCTAAGTGTCACCACAAGTAATGACCAAAAAGATTCCTCTCCTCGACTGGTAATTGCTTTTCCGGGACAAGCTAACTTCGTTGCCAGGTAATGTCAAATGATCTGGATTGGATGCCGATGTAACCTCATTGTATTGAATTACAGGGCTTCCGATGTGGATTTTAATCCTTGCCAAGGTGAACATTGGTCCTCATCGGATGAATATGTCGAATATTTACCACGTGTTATAATGTTCATTATAGATTTAGTTCATTACCTTGTGTACGCGTTCCTTGGAACACCTACCCTTTTCACTTCACCTATTCCAAGTGAGTACAACTGTTGTGCACTCATCCCATATATTGTACGGTGTGTCAACTCGCATCAAAAGTGTCACAGGCATGAATATCTATTGCTTAAAATTGTGACGAGATGCTAATATAAATGTTAAATTGTACCATTACTGATGAGTTCCATAGTAATTGGTAACGCCATCAGTTTATTCATGGCCATTTTCAACGCGGTGTATTCCTCAACTAACACTATATGCATGCCATCAATCAGTTGTCTGTATGCTGTCATTTTGTGCGTTCATAACGCAACGAATCATAACGTTGCTAGATTGATCTCTTTCCTTTGCTTCTGCCCCCGCCTAACTCCTACGAGATACAAGTACGAAACAATATCTTGACTTCAAATAAAACACATTTTAGGTTAAAACTAGATTGTCTTAATTTTACTGAAGAAAACCTATTCGTACGCAATCAGCGGATACATATTTAAACTACAAGGCCTGCACGGAACAAAAATCGATATATATCGCTCATTACGACCGCATACTGGTTATATCTCTATCAAACAGTTAATTCGTGCTGTCTGGAAAATGGTATCTGTACAATTGTCTTTGTAAAGTGCCGAATATTTACAGGCGGCGATTACAGTAGATGAATTTTATGTAAGACACAATCTATGTCTATACGTAATATGCTATGCATGTGGCACCGTTTGCTACTCCACCCAACCTCATTATCGCTCTCTAGTCGACCTCGACTTGGTTATTCTTTTATTCCTGAGTATGGGCAGATATCTACAATCTGATTGTAGCCGGAAACTCAATAACAACATTCAGATTGCCTCGGCGCAAAATCGTCGAGGAATACAATTCGGCTAACGAGGCAGCGCATTGATTTAGTCAATGTCTTTGGATGCAATGCGGAAGTCGCTTTCTTAGGGCTGCATGGGGCGTGTATCAGTAGTTTTGTAGTCATGTAAACGCATTTGTGTTTCTTACTCTATGACCTGAGTCTGTCGATTGTAATCGATGATTGGACAATCTTTTACGAGCGCGTGTCGCTGATTGGCTGCGACTCCGTTACATATTCAAGATTGCTAACATCATTATCATATTAATTGCTATTTCTCACTTGCAGCCAATGATGGTTAATTCTCTCATTATCTTCATCCATTGACACCAATCAACCTCGTTTATAGCGCATCGCATTATAATGCTGTTATTTTCCTCATTTCTGTGTCATCCCCTGCACGTAGAGTCAATCACCGTTCCCTTAGCTGCTTCTTCTCGTTATTAACGTACCAGTTAATGACATGCGAAGATTAATCAAATGAAATCTATATTAGGATGAAACAAGAAATGCAAGCAATCAAACTACACAGGTTGCAAGGACCATTATCAACCTACATAGCAAGTAAAATGACAGCATAGCTTCAAATGCTACATCAAACAGTGAATGAAGCAGAAAATTTAATCTATCAGGTAGTCGCCTATCTGGAATGCAAATGATGAGCAACAATCTGTGAAGACAACCACATATCAGACGAGCAACATTCAGTGAAGACAACCACATATCAGACGAGCAACATTCAGTGAAGACAACCACATATCAGACGAGCAACATTTAGTGAAGACAACCACATATCAGACGAGCAACATTCAGTGATGACAACCACATATCTGACGCGCAACATTCAGTGAAGATAACCGCATATCTGACGAGCAACATTCAGTGAAGACAACCACATTCACGAGCAACATGTGAAGATAACACATATCAGACGAGCAACATTCAGTGACGACAACCACATATCAGACATGCAACATTCAGTGAAGACAACCACATATCAGACGAGCAACATTTAGTGAAGACAACCACAGATAAGACGAGTAACATTCAGTGAAGACAACCACATATCTGACGAGCAACATTCTGTGAAGATAACCACATATCAGTGAAGATAACCGCGTATCAGACGAGTAACATTCAGTGCAGACAACCACATATCAGACGAGCAACATTCAGTGAAGACATTTCATACGTGAAGACAACCACATATCAGACGAGTAACATTCAGTGAAGACGAGTCCACATATCAGACGAGTAACATTCACTGAAGACAACCACATATCAGACGAGCAACACATTCAGTGAAGACAACCAAATATCATACGAGTAACATTCAGTGAAGACAACCACATATCAGACGAGCAAAATTCAGTGAAGACAATCTCATATCAGACGAGTAACATTCAGTAAAGACAACCACATATCAGACGAGCAACATTCAGTGAAGACATTCAGTGAAGACAACCACATATCAGACGAGCAACATTCACTGAAGACAACCACATATCAGACAAGCATCATTCAGTGCAGACGTCCACATATCATACAAAAATCATTCAGTGAAGACAACCACATATCAGACAATAATCGTTCAGTGAAGACAACCACATAACAGACAAACACTGTTATGTCTGATCTCGGCAGCAATCTTTTTTCAGTGAGGCTTTCACTAGTTATTTCGCCGACCTACCATCGGCCACTATGTCTGCAGTAGCAACCTACCCTAATGTCAATCCACATATGGCGGAGTTTCCCCTTATATTCATCCATTTGAAATATACATACAGTTGTAGCTTCCTTCAACTCATCTGCTCCGGGTCTAGATAACAACGAGATTGATGATTTCTTGAAAATGCTTCCTTCACGTGGTATCTTTGGCAAAACAAAGAGCTAATATCAGAATCATCCTCCATATGTCCATCAAAGCGCCTGTTCTGCTTGTATGTTAACCTGAAAGATTCATGCACACATACTCTCTACTGATGTGAGCGCTAACCCGGTCAAGGAAGTAATTCCTAAATAGTGCTCATTGTTGTCTTAAACTAAACGCTAATAGCTTAAACTGAAAAGAAGCGGCTGAAGCGTTGATAAACTTATTTTTTGAAATTGTTCATGTTACTGAGAAACATTGACGAGCTTATTACAGCATTAAGCACGGTAAGTAATTGAGCATGAGCGAGGGATGGTTCATCTGCCATGTCATTCACTACATAAGCCAGTGTTTGCTTGGCATTGTTACAGAACTAACGCGCAGACAACAGTAGGTAGGTCTGGTACCGAGCGAGTTATTTCGTTTTTCCGTGCAGCTCAAATGAATATTCATAGGCGGAAAAATCTGATTGTAGCCGGAGATATAACAACAACATCCAGATGACAATGCCTCCATTCAGCCACAAAATGTCCACAGGTACGGCGGCCCCCTAGCGAGATCGTACATTGATTAAGTCAGGAATCTGCTAGTGGCCAACGGAAGACGATTACCCATGTTGCTGACAGCCGGTGAATGCTTCTGCGTCTTTTTACTCAATCATCAATTGCTGTCGATCATGTGCCGAATCTACGATGATCACGCGGTACTGATTGTCGCTGACTCGATACACTGAGGTGCATCTGTGGATAATTGAATTTGGTAACAATCTATGTGTACATCGTCGATCACCATTATCATCATCACCATCGTCTATCACCACGACGCCTCACCATCATCACCTTTGCCAATCATCATTATCATCATAATCATCATCATCATCATCATCATCATCATCATCAACATATTCATCATCATCACCATTCCGCCATGAGGTAAGGGGTACTAGTCAAAGCTAGTTGCAAATGATTGGTTATCATTTTACAATGCTAACAGCCGTTATCAACCTCTTGGATCTATGTTCTATCTTGCTTCTAGCTTATATCCTCTCATATTGTTGGGACATTTTGGACGGTTACGGCAGACTTATCACTTAACAAATGTTGATATGTCATGATGCAATAATCGTGGTTTGTACAATCACTCTCTATTGTACAGTTATGAAATCAGGTTGCCGTTGGGTATTTTATGGAGCATATCTTTATCGCAAGCAGAATATGTCTTATATAAAACCGCTAATGTCACTCAATATTGGAATAACCTTACGCGCAACCTTAACTGAGTTGTTTCACATATCATCTGATTACTTTGTTTTAGAAAGTTCACAGATACAATGATTGAATGACATTCAGGCATGCTGCATATTCATGTGCATGGTTGATGTAAGGTGTGCTTGTCACCAGCCAGGTGACGTAGACAATGCTACACAGATGCATCTCATTATCTCAGCCAGTCCAAATTGATTTGATAGAGATGAGACACTGCGATAGCTATTTCTATTTTCTCGCCTACGTGCAAAACGATGAAGTCACTTTGATTTGTTCCCCTTTACAGTGCGCCCTTTAAGTGGGACGTGCAAGCTTAAATTACTTAGTTAATGCTATCAGGTACCGTCCACAATCAACCCGCCGCTAGCTACCCTATTAACCGCATAATATACACGCGGTCATGATTTAACACATGCTTTAGGCTAGTGTAGGTGACAGGAACGATGGAATGCTTTCTGACGTTTTCTGTCCGCTCATGTATGATACTGCTATCAGTTATAATGCATCTCTGTCTCGACCTACCTGTTTTAGTAAAGTTCACACGACGAGGGGCTTACAGGTTGAAATCACTCTTAGCATTAGATTTCAAAGAAAAAGATTCGGGGAAAGGGAAGGTCGAATATATATGAATAAATATGTTTATATATAATATATATATATATAAATATATATATATATAAATATATATATATATATATATATATATATATATATATATATATATATATATATATATATATATATATATATATATATATATATATATATATATATAACAACATGCGAGATTATAATATTTAACCTGTATAGATGCTGAATTTCCACAATTATTATTGTTCGATTCTTGACAATACAAGTCTGATAATCTTGAGAGCTTTCTTTATATTGGTCGTCTTTCAATATGAAAAACTGGTACCACACACAGATAGATAGTAGGGGAAAAACATTGCCACGGTAACATGTAATGTGTCCTTACCATCATAAGTAATACCTATGGAATTATGGGCAGCATATGAAGATATATTTGCATATCACATTTATATTGTCGACTTCTTGTTAATACATCACAAATGTCAGCCACCCATGATGTCTTCTCAGCAAAGAAGCACATTAATATGCTTCAACATTACAACAGCATTCATAATATTATATCTTGAGTGTGAGCACAATTGTTCAATAAGTAATGACTATGATCGGTAGGGAACATAGTTATTGATCATTTTCGCATTTAGATAATCATTACTGTTTAACCATATAAAGCAGATGTGTCCATGCTAATCGATTCTTTGTCCTTCGTCCGTCTTTTGTAAATCATGACAATGGTTGTAAATTAATCACGGGTAAATCATGACCACGGTTGTAAATGATCCACAATAAATCATGACAATGGTTGTAAATTAGCTGCAATAAATCATGACGACGGCTGTAGATTAGCTACAGTTAACCATTGAAACGGATGTATATAAGCTGCGACTAAATCTTGACAACGGTTGTAAATAAAAAATACTGAAAGCGATTTCCATGTTGAGGAGCGACACTGACCTTCCACTGATCACGATTTACGACATCACTCGGCGGCCAGATGGGAATTATACGCGTCTGGAATGAGGAAGATTTGTCTCTAGGACAGTCTTCTCCACTTTCTTTTGCATAAATGTTTATTGACAAAAAGTTATTTCGCATCCTGTAGAAATAAGGTATAAGGATGCTTCAGGAGCTTAATGTGATAGTATCAATTGATATTGGAATGTGGGGTTTATCTTAGTATATATAGAGATATATATATATAGAGATAGATATAGAGAGAGATATAGAGAGAGATATAGAGATATATATATATAGAGATAGAGATAGATAGAGAGAGAGATATATAGATATATCTAGAGAGATATAGAGAGAGAGGCAGATATCTAGAGAGAGAGATATATCTCTCTAGGAGAGATAGAGAGAGATCTATTCATATCTCTCTATATAGATCTCTCGTCTATCTATATATATATATATATATAGATATATATATATAGAGAGATATATATCTATATATGGAGATAGATCTCTCTATCTCTTTGTAGAGATCTCTATATTCAGAGATATTCTTTCTATATAGAGAGATATAGAGATATATTTATAGGGAGATATCCTATCTATATATATATATCTCTAGATATATATCTCTATATATATATATCTATATATATATATATATATCTCTATATATATATATATCTCTATATATATATATATATATATATATATCTCTATATACATATGTATATCTCTATATATATATATATATATATATATATGTATATATATGTATATCTATATATATATATATATATATATTTATGTATGTTATACAATGCCAGCGATGCCGTTCATCATAGCGTCTTCTCTCAAAAGCACGTCATAATTGTTAATCATAAAGCAAGGTCGTCCCGTCCAATACGCACAATACAAGGTAGAATATGATATTCCTGGAGACATCGGACCACCATTATTTAAGCTGTTTATACGCAAGCGGCATCTGAGGGTGGTCGGTTTGTTCACTCATGGGAAGATCGGTCTCATTGACCCCTCTTAGCTTAGTTCTAATATCTTTGCTGTACATCATGCACTCCACACTGAAGCTTTCTAGTTAGGTTATTTGACCTGAAGTTCTCCAGAGAACGCTCCAGCGCGCCATACATACGCGTAATAGGCACACTGGGCATCTACTGGAAGCATACGTTATGATGCTATAACTCTTGAACAAGGTCGCAAGCGTAGGGTCGGCAGCGGATGAAGGGCGCGAACGACGTGATCGTTACGTCACCGTAGTACCAGTTGACGACTTGATGACGTAGGGACCAGTAGCTGATAACACTCAATGACGACGTGGTGAACGTAGGGACCAGTATCTGATAAAACTCGATGACGACGTGATGACGTACGGACCAGTAGCTGATAACACTCGATGACGACGTGATGACGTTGGGATTAGTAGCAGTTAACGGTCATTGACGACGTGATGATATCGTCATGCCAGCTGCTGATTCCACTCAACGAATGTTGATTCATCTCAGTACCTTTAAGTCTACGAAGGTTTGTCGTAGGATCCAGCATTCTTCGGACAATTAATCTCGTTGATGCTGTGGTGTAATGGACGTGATGCTGTGGTGAACTGGGGTGTGATGCTGTGGTGTAATGGGGTGTGATGCTGTGGTATAATGGACGTGATGCTGTGGTGTAATAGCATGTGATGCTGTGGTGTATTGGGGTGTGATGCTTGGGTCCATTGCTTGATAATAGAACCATCTAGGTTCTTAAAAGTTAAGTGCACATGTTGCCATTGATGTTTAAGGTTCATTTATGTAACTGATAGTCATCTAAATTGATAACTTTATATTTTTGTAGCAATTCTCTATTCCTGCAACGATGATATGTTACTAATAAATAGACAGGATATGATGTTCCTTGAGGCCGGTATGGCTGGACACTGGTACGGGTCTGGTGTCACAAGCTGATGTAGGTGCTGTTTTGTGCTACATGAAATACAATACAATTGCAATGGACAACAAAACATCACAGATTTGTTTGAAAACATATGACAAAATTCCCACTTGAAAACGCAGGCGTATTGCAAGAGGAGCCTGGAATATTGCTCCATTGTCTCAGCACTGTAAGCAAATAATGGCAAACCAATGGAGAATTTATTCTATTCATTTGGCTTTGTTCTCGTGTATCAAGCAGTTGTTTACCCTACCGATTATATTTCGAGACACTTGTACGAGGTTATTTTATATAAGTGTGATCAGTTTCATGGCGCATTACATCTACAACATCTGGACACCTGTTACAGTTGTTAGCCATACTCATTTTGTGTTCCAAGCTTTCGAACGGTACTGTTACTGCTTCTCGTAATATAGCTAGTACAGTAACTGTCTTGAAAGCAAACCGAATCGGGTTTGGACGTCACTCGCCGCAAGATATATGGCGCAGTGATTTGTTCAAAACCAGACAAAATAAACAATGCTTGAAAACGTGATAATAACGACGAACAACCTGCTCTAAACAAGATGCAGAGGCTAGTGGCGTTCGATGAAAGTAAAAGTTAAGAATAATGTCCTTCAAGGACATAATAATTAATGTATATCATGATTATAAACTAAATGTATGATTTGGAAGTCAAACAAACCGTCCGTCAGACAAGTATCAGAAAGTGCCTTGCTCAGTGACAGCGGCATCAACAGTGAGTCATCTTATGTATGATCTTATTTTACATAATATATCTGTTTGTGAGTTCAGCAGCTTTGTAATCCGAAATTGAGGTAGCAAATAGTGGTCCAAGTGCCAGGGCAGGAAACACCATCGCTTAGAAATGTGACCAAATGCTAATGAAACTGCTTAAATGCACCAAAACTTCCTTTTATTGTATTATGGTGATACATATATTGTATTGACACACCGGAGAAATGGAGCTGATTATGGTTATGGTGAAAGCAAAGTCAAAATAGCAACTATTATAGAACCTATGGTTACAAGAACAAGTTAAATGCTCACGGTTGTTTGTCTTGTTGAAGCGATCATCATGTTCGCGTCACAGGACAAACACATCATAACGGTAAGTTCGACATCATAGTCCAGCGGATAAAGTAAAACGATTAATGACAAAAATTCAGCGCTTAACGACAATGGATGGAGCCGGGTAGCCAAAAGTAATCAACTGAAAACCAGCAGATATTTTGAAGTATCATTCAGCGCCGTATTGACTTGCTAAGAATACCTAGAGATTGCTTTGCGATCGGCTATGTGTATGGGCGGCCTTGCTGTCACCTTATCAGGGCGGTGAAATATATCTGTTGCTCATTTCGTTTTATTACTGCAATAAAAACAGCCAATGTTGTAGATTACGGTGCATTTGACATCGAAGGCCACGTCATGACATTGAGGGCGTCGTGATGACATTGAGGGCGTGGAGAGGTGCGGATACAGAATCATCGACGCGACGCATGCTAAGTAGGTCCAGGGATTCATGATCGAATGTCCCCTAATACCCAGGAAATGCTAAGCTGATCGTCTGTGTCCCTCTATGGCTTTAATGCCACAACATCTAAGCCATGATATATATCCGTCCTTGTCGACTAAGTTTGCTTCAGAGAAATTTCACTTGAGACGTCAATCTCTCGTTGACCTAGTTTTGTATGATGTGCCATGAAATGTCGGATCCCAACCATGGACGGTCATTATTCGTCACTTTATAGTACATAAACAAATACAGTCTATGGTGAGGTTTAAAGCGTATTTCACGTTTTGACGTGACGTATCCAGAGAGACGTGTAGAGGTAGACAAATCCCGTCGCGTCCCATCTGAAGATGATTCAAGTCACCCAATCTCACCCATGGTTACAGCTTCAATTGGAATGTACAATTATTCATGCATCATTGGATTCCAAAGGAAACTATTCGTGATCATTTTCAACCTTACACTGATAATGTTAGCCAGCTCGCTTGTGTGTATGTCTTTATTACTTACGAGGATATGAAATAAATCCTCAAATTTATTTCAACATTCTAGATAGATCACTATTTCTGACTGGTCAACACACTTTATGTTACTAAAAAGAGGAATGCGTTCTAAACTAGCGCAATTGCACATTGGTATACGTCCCATTCCTGTCATGACCTTTTCGAGTGACATGGCACTCTGTACAATCAATCCATACAAGACATAAGGCTTAGTTAGATGTTTTATCGCAAAGCCGATTTGTTCATGAACACAAGAGGGTGAGGCCATATATATGGCTAGAATTCGACGAGTAATCCCACCCAAGAAAATGTGCAGAAGCAAGCGGCACTCAATTAAAATACAAATTTAGAATAATGACATTCAGGGTCATTATGTTGGATGGTAAAATAACTCACAAAGCCCCAGCTTAGTAAGAGAATGTCATCAATGCGAGAATGTAGAATTATATTGTGAGAATTTTATGTGGATTTTGCAGATTGATTTATTATATGTGCAGCACATATGAAACAAGCCATGTGTAAATGGTGACTGGCAGCGACGTTTATGCGAGGCAGGTAATAACGATGAATGTAGTACATGTACAATAATGAAAGAGACTGCTCTGTCCCAATACCTTTAACGTATGACGCTGACCTTCCACTGATCACGATTAACGACAGCACTCGGCGACCGGATGGGATTTATACACGTCCGGGATGAGGAGGATTCGTCTCTGGGACAATCTTCTTCGTTTAGGTACACCATTTAGTTTTCATAAAAGTTTATTGACATCCTTAAACCAATGGTGTGTGTGATTCAGGTTGTAACGTATCTCAGGTATGGCTGGTTCCGACGGTGTTTATGACAGCAGCAGTGGATGTTGGAATAAACGATTGTATTCTCTCCAGCCAGCTGCTGCATACGAGCTCATGATTTATTGATATGGATCGAATTTGATGGGTTTGATCCCGGTGGAATCAGTGCTCGTTTGTTCATTGTTGATGGTGCTGTGCGTTTATAACATTGGATATTTACACATTTCTACGTATAACTAAAACTGTTGCATGCGTATATCTGACAAGAGTGTCCTTAGACCAGAGTACGTATCCGGGCAATCATAACGTGGCATGTAGAGCCATATGATGCTCATACAGACTAGCGGAAAGAGTGGACGCCAGCTAGCCAGTCATTGGTGAACCCTGTTAACGAGCTATACTCATTCCTTGTATTCCTGGCCCACAATATAAGGTGCCGTCCAATCTATGCGTTATTAACACAGCCACTTGCTCTCAGGCGACCAGGTCGGGTTGTAACCAGATGTGATGTAAGTCCTGTTTATGTGACTGCGTCGTTAACGTGAACGCGGCATGCTACTTACAACAGGCGCAGGTGCAGCAATCAACAGACTACTCGTCGGTAAGCCCTGTACGGTTGACGTCAATAGAGCCATACTGTCAGTATACTGTAAAGCTGAATTAGACCGTGTAAGAGAGGTGTTACCCAACGATGATTAACACACCAATAGATCTAAACTGTACTCTTGCTTTCCATGTGTCTCGTACGTGGATTTCATAGGTTGATGTATCTCATCCAAGGAGAATTAACGAGGATTACACCAACGATTTTATCATACTAAGTTCCCGACTCGGATGTTTGCGTTGTGAAGCCCGCGACAAGCGCGCCACCTGGTTTGGTCGAAAGCTAAAAGTGCAAACTATAGCCCATGGCTTCAGGCCATAAGATCGACCGGTGATTGTGTGTTTAAAACAATGCTTGTTTATTTCTCTTTTTACAACAAGTTTCGTCATGAATTAAACATGAAACCAAAACCTAATTAAGATATATTTTAATATATTTGTAAGGCGATTTATTGTTTATGTTAAATCAAAACATGATATCCTGCAAAATGAGAATTTTGTAATGCCCCATAAGGCTGATGAATCTGAACGCGACAGATTTTATCATTCTTTGTTGGCCATCCGCGAGATTATTTTCACTGCTGTATAAAACTTTCAATTAAAGACAGCTAGACTTAAATCCTGATACTTTTACATTGGTTTCTTGATAGAATGTAACCCAACAGATGGCCCTTCAGCACATCATGTGTTATATCACCGTCCGACCAAAGCTACCCAACAGGACATCATCTACCCAGCTCAAACAAGCTTCTTTATTTGCGACTACGACCAACTTACGTCAACGCGAAGAGCGATGTTGAAATGAAAGGGGCCCCTCCGGGTCGATGTTGACGGCGGACTGTTGAATAACAAGTCCAGTATTTAGTTAGCTCCACAGAGTAATAATAGCTCACTGATGTAATGTGTAATGTTAGAGGACATGTAATTTAACAAGTTCAGCAGAGAATCATTGGCATCCTCTTATATGTAGCTATTGGATTTTCTTATTGGTTACTTCTCACGTATGGTATGAATAATTGCTGAACAGTTTCAAGACATGGCTGTCTTTGAACACAGTTGCCTGATGGATATTAGAACCGGCCATGTTGTGCCATAGAGACGACTTTGAAGATATTGGTTAGCTAAACAGATGACCTACAGATCAATAATCTATCACCAGATAATGGAATGCTGTGAGTGCAAGATATGCTGTCGATATCAGCAGCTGCAGCATTTATTTTACAAATTACCTTAAATCTATCCTTATTTGCACGTTGCTCCTCTGGTTGAAAATTGTGAAATGCCAATTCCACAAGAACATGGCAGGGAAATGGCCGCATCAGCTCTATTGGATCATTTGTATGCCCCGACGAGAGTCCCATTGCTAAATCAATTGTGCTCCCGCCGGGGTATCAAGTGTTCAGCCCGGGGCTAAGTGTCACCACAAGTAATGACCAAAAAGATTCCTCTCCTCGACTGGTAATTGCTTTTCCGGGACAAGCTAACTTCGTTGCCAGGTCATGTCAAATGATCTGGATTGGATGCCGATGTCACCTCATTGTATTGAATTACAGGGCTTCCGATGTGGATTTCAATCCTTGCCAAGGTGAACGTTGGTCCTCATCGGATGAATATGTTGAAGATGTTATAATGTTCACTCAAGGTTTTGTTGATTACCTTGTCTATGCCTTCCTTCGAACACTTACTCTTTTCACTTCACCGATTCCAAGTGAGTACAACTGTTGTGCACTCATCCCATATATTGTAGGTGTGTCATCTCGCATCAAAATGGTGTACCGGGCATGAATATCTATTGCTTAAAGTTGTGACGAGATGCGAATATAAATGTTAAATTGTACGATTACTGATGAGGTCCATAGTAATTGGTAACGCCATCACTTTATTCATGTCCATTTTCAACGCGGTGTATTCCTCAACTAACACTTTATGCATGGCATCAATCAGTTGTCTGTGTGCTGTCATTTTGTGCGTTCATAACGCAACGAATCATAACGTTGCTCTCTTTTCTTTGCTTCTTCTCACGCCTAACTCCTACGTTGACAACGAGACAACACCTTGATTTCAAATAAAACACATTTAAGGTTAAAGCAAGATTGCTATTCCTTAAAAAACCTATTCGTACCAATCAACCGATACATATATAAACTACAAGGCCTGCACCGAATAAAATCGATATATATCGCTCATTACGACCGCATACTGGTTATGTCTCTATCAAACAGTAAATTCGTTCTGTCTGGAAAATGGTCTCTCTACAAGGGTCTTTGTAAAGTGCCGAATATTTGCAGGCGGCGATGACAGTAGATGAATTTTATATAAGACACAATCTATGTCTATACGTAATATGCTATACATGTGGCACCGTTTGCTACTCCACCCAACCTTTTTATCGCTCTCTAGTCGATCTCGACTTGGTTATTCTTTTATTCCTGAGTTTAGACAGATATCTACAATCTGATTGTAGCCGGAAACTCAATAACAACATTCAGATTGCCTCGGCGCAAAATCGTCGAGGAACACAATTCTGCTAACGAGGCAGCGCATTGATTTAGTCAATGTCTTTGGATAGAATAAGAAGTCGCTTTTTGTTGGGCTGCATGGGGCGTGTATCGGTAATTTTGTAGTCATGTAAACGCATTTACGTTGCTTACTCTATGACCTGAGTCTGTCGATTGTAATCGATGATTGGACAATCTTTTACGAGCGCGTGCCGCTGATTGGCGGCGAGGCGGCGACTCCGTTACATATTCAATAATTGCTAACATCATTACCATATTCATTACTATTTCTCACTGGCAGCCAATGAGGATTCATCCTCACATTATCTTCATCCAATGACACCGATCAACCTCGTTCATAGCGCATCGCATTATAATGCTGTTATTTTAACATTGCTGTGTCATACCCCCGCACGTGGAGTCAATGACCGCTCCCTTAGCTGCTGCTTCTCGGTATAAATGTAACAGTAAATGACATGCGAAGATGAATCAAGTGAAATCTATTTCCGGATGAAACAAGAACTGCAAGCAATCAAACTACACCGGTTGTAAGGAACATTATCAACCTACATAGCAAGTTAAACGACAGCATAAATGCTACATCAGACAGTGAATGAAGCAGAAAATTCGGTAGTCGCCGATTGTGGCTGACTCGATACACTAAGGTGCATCTGTGGATAAATGAAATTGTTAACATTAAAATCTATGTGTACATGGTCGATCACCATTATCATCATCACCATCGTCAATCACCCGAGCGCCCCACCATCATCACCTTTGCCAATCATCATCATCATCATCATCATCATCATCATCATCATCATCATCATCATCATCATCATCATCATCATCATCATTATCATCATCATCATCATCATCAACATCATCATCATCATCATCATCACCACGACCATTTCGACATGACGTAAGGGGACGCTAGTCAAAGCTAGTTGCAAATGATTGGATATCATTCTACAATGCTAACAGCCCTTATCAACCTCTTGGTGTTATGTTCTATCTTGTTCCTAGCTTATTTCCTCTCATATTGTTGGGACATTTTGGACTGTTACGGCAGACTTATCACTTAACAAATGTTGATATGTCATGATGCAATAATCATGATTTATGTACGGCTTCAATAACCTGGAAGAATTTGGTTATTTGGCAAAATCATCTCGTTTTATGATCGGGGATGCAGCAAGTAACTTAGTTATATGTTTATAATATTGATTTGTACAATCACCCTCTATTGTACAAGTATGAAAACCGGTTGTTGTTGGGTAGTTTATGGAGCATATCTTTATCGCAAGCAGGATATGTCTTATATAAAACCGCCAATGTCACTCAATGTTGAAATTACCTTACGCGCAACCGTAACCGAGTTGTTTCACACATCATTTGCTTACTTTGTTTTAGAAAGTTCACAGATACAACGCTTTAATCATATTCATGTGCATGGTTGATGTAAGGTGTACTTTTGTCACCATCCAGGTGAGGTCAACGATGCTACACAGATGCATCTCATTATCTCAGCCAGTCCAAATTGATTTGATAGAGATGAGAGACTGCGATAGCTATTTCGTGTAAAACGATGAAGTCACTTTGATTTGTTCCCCTTTACAGTGCTTCCTTTAAGTGGGACGTGCAAGTATTAATTACTTAGTTAATGCTATCAGGTACCATCCACAATTAACCCGCCGCTAGCTACCCTATTAACCGCACAATATACAGCGGTCATGATTTAACACATGCTTTAGGCTAGTGTAGGTGACAGGAACGATGGAATGATTTCTGACGTTTTCTGACCGCTCATGTATGATACTGCTATCAGTTAAGAATGCATCTCTGTCTCGACCTACCTGTCTTAATAAAGGTCGCACGACGAGGCGCTTACAAGTGGAAATTACTCTAAGTATTAGATTACAAAGAAAAAGATTCGGGAAAGGGAAGGCTGAATATGTATGAATACATATATATATATATAGTCTGATAATCTTGAGAGCTTCCTTTATATTGGTCGTCTTTCAATATGAAAAACTGGTACCACACACATATAGATAGTGACGAAAAATATTGCCATGGTAACAAGTAATGCGTCCTTACCATCATAAGTAATACCTATAAAATTATGGGCAGCATTTGAAGATATATTTGCATATCAAATTTATATTGTCGACGTCTTGTACACCCAAGACACATCTGTTAAGTTTTGGCGTTAAATAATACTAGCGTACAAACATTTCACTTGTTATCAGGTATTCAATTCCTCACAGTGACACACAGCTGCTCGTAGCTGGGTGTCGTTGTCCAACGACACGTTTTACTGTCAGGTCCCAATTGTATTGAAGTAATTCTCTGGTATTCTGGAACCAAATGTGCAGTACCTGTGTACATTAGGTGAACGTCCAGTGATGGGGGTCCCGGGGGTGGGGGGTGGGGGGTGGGGGTGTTAATACATTACAAATGTCAGCCACCCATGATGTCATTAGGTGAACGTCCAGTGATTGGGGAATAATGTTAATACATTACAAATGTCAGCCATACCCATGTTGTCTACTCAGAAAAGGAAAAGCACATTAATATGCTTCAACATTAGAAAAGCATTCATAATATTATATCTTGAGTGTTAGCACAATTGTTCAATAAGTAATGACTATGATCGGCAGGGAACAAAGTTATAGACCATTTTCGAATTTAGATAATCGTTATTGTTTAACCATATAAAGCAGATGTGTCAATGCTAATCGATTCTTTGTCCTTCGTTCTTTTAATTAATCACGGGTAAATCTTGACCACGGTTGTAAATGATCCACAATAAATCATGACATTGGTTGTAAATTAGCTGCAATAAATCATGACGACGGCTGTAGATTAGCTACAGTTAACCATTGAAACGGATGTATATAAGCTGCTAGTAAATCTTGACTGCGGTTGTAAATAAACAATACTGAAAGTGATTTCCATGTTGAGGAGCGACACTGACCTTCCACTGATCACGATTTACGACATCACTCGGCTGCCGGATGGGAATTATACGCGTCTGGAATGAGGAAGATTTGTCTCTAGGACAGTCTTTTCCACTTTCTTAAGCCATTTATTTTGCATAAATGTTTATTGACATCCTTATATCAATTGTTGCTCTATGTGAAATTGGATAAAAGTTATCTTGCGTCATATAGAAATAATTTATAAGGAAGCTTCTGGTTCTTAATGTGATAGTATCATTTGCTCTTGGTAAGTGGGCGCCATGTCTTCTGCCTCAACGGTATGGTAATGTAGAAGCATAATATACATATACATAAATTTACATATATGTGAGTACATGCACACATATATGCATATATAAATACATGTACTTCACCCACACATACATGTGTATATATGTTTATGTATATATATATATATATATATATATATATATATATATATATATATATATATATATATATATATATATATATATAATTGGTGCCGTAGTACCATATTCTTAGCAACACAGAGATTACATGATATAGAAAAAATAATCTGCAGATGGTTCTGACCCATCTACCCATCTGCAGATAGGTCAGACCATCTGCAGATGGGTTGATGGGGCTGGCCCGTTTGCAGATGAGTTACACCCATCTGCAAACGGGTCAGACCCATCTGTATATGCTTCTGACCATTTCTGAGGATGGATAAGACCCAAAGTATGTGAAAAGAAAATCGTCATCAAAAGTAATAGAAATCAACATCACTATCAAATCCAACAGATATCATTATTGAAACTGGAAGCAAAGACCATCGTAAAGTGATATAAGAATGTCATGTGTCCGCATCACTTTGCTAGATGGGAATGGAGGCAATTCACTAGCTGGCAGGGTCTTGGCAAACGCGATGGCAAATACGATCCCTGTATCCAAAGCTATATCTACCCCAGACAACACCTTGCGGATTCACTACCAGCTTGTGAATTGCCTTCTTTCCCACCTAGCTTAGTGATGCGGACACCTGACATTCTTATGTGCGACCCATGTGCGATGGGCGACCTATCTGAGGATCTGTAAACGGGTCAGACCCATCTGCAGATCGGCAAATGGTTCTCTACACACACACACACACACACACACACACACACACACACACACACACACACACACACACACACACACACACACACACACACACACACACACACACACACACACACACACACACACACACACACACACACACACATATATATATATATATATATATATATATATATATATATATATATATATATATATATATATATATATATATATATATATGTATGTTATGCAATGCCACCGATGCCGCTCATCATAACGTCTTCTCTCAAAAGCACGTGGTATTTGTTCATCATAGAGCAAGATCGCCCCGTCCAATACGTGCAATACAAGGTACAATATGATATTTCCTGGAGACATCGGATCCACATTCTTTAAGCTGTTGATACGGAAGCGGCATCTGAGGGTGGTCGGTTTGTTAACTCATGGGAAGGTCGGTCTCATTGACCCCTCTTAGCGTAGTTCTAATATATCTTTGCTGTACATCATGCGCTCTACGCTGAAAATTTCTAGTTACATCTCCGCGCCAGTGAGGTTATTTGACCTGAAGTTCTCCAGAGAACGCTCCAGCACGCTATACATGCGCGTAATAGGCACACTAGGCATCTACTGGAAGCATACGTTATGATGCTATAACACTTGAACAAGGTCGCAAGCGTAGGGTCGGCAGCGGATGAACGGCGCGAACGACGTGATCGTTACGTCATGGAAGTACCAGTAGCTCGTTGACGACGTGATGACGTAGGGACCAGTAACTGATAACACTCAATGACAACATGATGACGTAGGGACCAGTAGCTGATAACACTCGATGACGACGTGATGACGTTGGGATTAGTAGCAGTTAACGGTCATTGACGATTGATGATATCGTCATGCCTGCTGATTATTACGCTCACTGACGATGTCGACACGCTGCTGCCAGCTGCTGATGATGTCGACACGCGGTGCCAGCTGCTGACGATGTCGACACGGCGGTGCCAGCTGCTGATAACACTCATTGACGATTTCGACACGGCGGTGCCAGCTGCTGATAACACTCATTGACGATTTCGACACGGCGTGCCCAGCTGCTGATAACACTCATTGACGATGATAAGCTGCTGATAACACTCGCTGACGATGTCGACACGGCGGTGCCAGCTGCTGATAACGCTCGACACGGTGACGATGTCGATGTCGACACGGCGGTGCCAGCAGCTGATAACACTCATTGACGATGTTGATAGCTGATGATTTTTCTCACGATCAAGCCATTCTATCCAACTGAATTATGACAGCATATTAAATATAGATCTTTACATTCCTACTGCATAGGGTCGTTCTTATGATTTAATAAGATACGGAGCGTTAATTGGGCCATTAATTTTAGAATAACGACTGAACTATCAAGTTTACTGCTCATCCTGTCTTTAAAAGGCTTTCATATTTATATCCTAGCCAACGAGCTACATCGCGGATCACCAAGGTTCATCAAATAACACTGCCATTTATATATGTCTTTCATAAATAACACTGCCATTTATATATGTCTTTCATAAATAACACTGCCATTTATATATGTCTTTCATAAATAACACTGCCATTTATATATGTCTTTCATAAATAACACTGCCATTTATATATGTCTTTCATAAATAACACTGCCATTTATATATGTCTTTCATAAATAACACTGGCATTTATATATGTCTTTCATATCTACTTGGTAGACTTATATGCTAGAGCGGTAGTTTATCTTGATTACGTGTGAGATGTAATCCTTTATGTAATTACCACATCCACTTACTTCGTCTCTGACAAACATACACCGTCTGCTCCGAATCGTACATGACGTGATATAAGGTGAGCTTAGTGACGGCATCAGTTGGACTCGTCCACATTGGTCTAATGCATCAAGCAATAAATGCTGCGCCAGTTTGAGTTAAAGTCCCCGCGACATAAAAGCAAACACATCCCGTTTTGTCCTGTGCACTCAGCAGCGTTTGGTACGCGCAATGACATGTAATGTTTATGCCAGATCGTAATGGAACGGATCTAAATAACGACAAGAAAGAGATATGTGGATGCATGGAACACATACATGAATTCCAAACTTCTTGGTTGCGTCTCGTGTGTCATCTGTGAGTCTCGTTCGGGGACAGTTAACCGTGAGAACGAATCACTCAGGAAGATCTAATCAGCTGATGTACATGGGATCCACAGCGATTTGCTTTCAGTGTGATTTACACTAATGTGTTCCGGCAATCAGAGACGCATTTTATTGTGCTCTTAAGGAATGTTGATTTATATCAGTACCTTTAAGCGGACAAGATGGTCTTCAAAGGTTTGACGTAGGATCCAGCACTCTTTGGACAAATCATCCCATTGATGCTGTGGTATAATGTGATGTGATGCTGTGGTGTGATGGGGTGTGATGCTGTAGTGTAAGGGGTGTGATGCTGTAGTGTCAGGGGTGTGATGCTGTGGTGTAATGGGGGTGTGATTCTGTGGTGTAATGGGGTGTGATGCTGTAGTGTTAGGGGGTGTGATGCTGTAGTGCAAGGGGTGTGATTCTGTGGTGTAATGGGGTGTGATTCTGTGGTGTAATGGGGTGTGATGCTTAGATCGATTGCTTGATGATAGAACCATCGCGAGAGCGCAGGGATGTTTTTTCCCCTCGATGTGCAGCAATAGTCACGCGACCTTTGCTCTAACTCAACGTCCATCAACCAAATAGTGGCTCCGATTTCAACGCCCTCACATCGCTTCTAAAACAACATATTTCATTAATGACTTCATGTATGTAGCACCTTATGAACAGATCGTAGTTCTTATAAGCTTCAGCAGTGAAACACTATTTCTTGGTGTCATGTGTCCCAGATGCTGCACATTATCAACTCGGTATTAGTTGTTACGAATGAAATATAACCGACCAGAGAACACACGAGGAGGATGTTACTGGACATCCGGAGGCGGCGATTGGGATTGTCCAAAATGGATGAAATCAGTGTAAATAGATGTGATTGGCGATTGATGTTGCCAGTCCGCAAAGTGAATGCCAAGAAACAGCCATGCATTTAACGTCGTGTTGCCTTCGCTCACGTCACGCGCACCACTATCCACGTCGTACGCCAGCTCGGACGGCTAGACCAATGCGACCTGCAAGTTGTAATGTCGGGTAACTAAATACGTGACATGGGGCGTAAGAGGTCATTTGATATGTCATATGAGACAACTAAAATATTTGATGAATCCTCTGAATATGACATAAAAAGCCACCAAAAGTGTAACTTTAGGCCATTAAATGTCTCCTAAGTGGCTACTACAAAAGATCTTATGGAGCCACTAAAAACATCCAAAGGTGACACTAAATATGTCACACGAGGCCACCCAATGTGGCATTAGAGGCTTCTAAATATCACATGAGGCCGCTATAAATATCATATGAAGCCAAGGAAAATCACATAACAGGCCACTTAAATGTCAAAAGATGCCACTAGATATGTCATATCACGAGGTTATTAAATATGGTTAATGGGCCTGCAAATAATGTCGTAAAAGGCCTGTTAAAGATGTCATAAGATTCTACTGAAATGTCATATGAGACCACGAAATGCGGCATAAGAGGTAATTAGATATGATTTATGAGGCCACTAAAATATCAAATTATGCCACTAAAATTATGTTATATGAGGCAACTAAAATGTCGCAAGAGGCCACTAGATATGTCACATTAGGCTGCTATTGTGTCACGGCAAATCATAAGATGTTATCAAATGTGTCATTTGAGCCACTGATATGCAATATGAGACCATTGGAAATGCAATAAAAGGCCACTGAAATCTTATCAGAGGCCACTAGACATACATTTGAGGCAACTTAATACGTATTTTGAGGCCACTAAGCATGTCATATGAGGCGACTAAATATGTCATAGGAGACCACTTAATAAGTGATACGAGGCCATCAACAGCTTGCTTTATAACACGACCTTGATTCCAAGAGCGGCCGGCCGCCACGACGGGTCACGCTTCCCGAGGTGTCGGCTTGGACATCTACCAACTCATATTACATACCCATCAGCGGTTAAAAGACACTTGCTGTATCAGTAACCAACAGCACCCCTCCCTTCCCGCTCGCTCGGCCATGAAACCACGTATGTGTGGGCGTATGGCTTCAGCGGTTTCATAACACAAAAGATATGTCCCAACAGAATATCAACATATCATCATACCACTCAGTGACAGGAGGTGAGTTTACACCGCAGTTATGGTGTTTTTTTGGCTCGGTAAATAGAGTATATCAAAGTTTGAAAACATCAACTGCGCTTCTTAAAGGGAACATGAATGAAAAGGATTAAATGCGCGATAGAGGAGTCATAAAAGGTCCAAGCTTCAGCTAGGAAATCACTCGAGCCTCCTGAAAACTGGGTGATATTCAGCTACTGTAACTATTGACGCGGCACTCGGCAATTTGGATTTTAAACTATATTTTCCCATGGTGAGTATACTGTGCAGTTTTTTGAGCAGATGTGACTTGATTGACTAGGTGTGGCGGAGTCGTTGACAGGTAACCACAACTTTCGTCAATATACTCCGCCGCGTTGAGTTCGTTCTATAGTTAGAATGAATGAAAATCCTTGAACAGAGTCAACACACGTCGTCCTTCGCTCTATCTCAGTTGACTTTTGACGGATAAAGTCAGTCGTCTACCGAAAAGTCCTCATTACCCGTTTTCTTCTATTCTCTGATATGATAAAGCAATTAATTGATAATCGGTTCTGACCTGCTGTCGACTTAGTGACCTCAACAGGGATGTCTGAGGTTAATGTTAGCAATTAGCCAGCATTCCTGTCGATTCGAGGTTTATATTTTGATACCCCTGCGTTGAAAGATCCAGTTACTGCCATTCTTATCGAGACTTGCAGCAAACCCACTGACACCTTCTAAAACTAGCCTACCATACACACGCACCATATCACCCCCACAAACCACACCCCCCACCTATACTACGACCCCCACCCCTACCTGATCACCACCTACTACCTGACCACGCCATACGACCACCAACCCTCCTCACCATCCTATCCCTACCACCCCTTCATACACAACAAGAGCCTCACACTACAACAGCGACCCCACTACATAAAACCGTCCCCTCCGACCCCACCAAAAACCTCCTACTTCACTCACATCCATCATCCCTCCTACTAACCTCACATCCAATCACCCCTCCTACTTCCCTCATTCCAATCACCCCTCCTACTTCCCTCATTCCAATCATCCCTCCTACTTCCCTCATTCCAATCACCCCTCCTACTTCCCTCATTCCAATCAACCGTCGTACTTCCCTCATTCCAATCACCCCTCATACTTCCCTCATTCCAATCACCCCTCCTACTTCCCTCATTCCAATCACCCCTCCTACTTCCCTCATACCAATCACCCCTCCTATTTCCCTCATTCCAATCACCCCCCTTCTTCCCTCATTCCAATCACCCCTCTACTTTGCCTCATTCCAATCACCCCTCATACTTCCCATCACTCCCCAACCCCTCATTCCCTCCTCCTACTTCCCTCATTCCAATCACCCCTCCTACTTCCCTCATTCCAATCACCCCTCCTACTTCCTACATTCCACTCCAACCACTTCCCCTCATCCTACTTACGCTCATTCCAATCACCCCTCCTATTTCCTTCATTTCCAATCACCCCTCCTACTTCCCTCATTCACCCCTCACCCCTTCCCTCATTCCCCCTCATTTCCCTCATTCCAATCACCCCTCCTACTTCCCTCATTCCAATCACCCCTCCTACTTCTTCCCTCATTCCAATCACCAATCACCCCTCCTACTTCCCTCATTCCAATCACCCCTCCTACTTCCCTCATTCCAATCACCCCTCCTACTTCCCTCATTCCAATCACCCCTCCTACTTCCCTCATTCCAATCACCCCTCCTACTTCCCTCATTCAACCACCCCTCCTATCACCCCTCCTACTTCCCTCATTCGAATCCCCCTCCTACTTCCCTAACTCCAACCAACACCCTCCTACTTCGCTCACGCCCATCTATCCCCCTCCTGCTACCCTCAATCCAACCACCCCTCCTACTATCCTCACAAACATCTCTCCTACTGCTACCCTCAGTCCAACCACCCCCTCCTACTACCCTTACACCCGTCACCCGTCACCCCCCCTGACTACCCTCTCTCCCATCAACCCTCCTACTTCCCTCACGCCCATCACCCCCCTACTACTCCCCACTTCAACAAACCCCTCCTAGTAACCAAACACCCATCACCCATCCTAGTACCCTCACTCCCATCACCCTCCCATCATCCTAGTACCCTACCCATACCCCCTCACTTCAACAACCCCTCCTAGTACCCTCAGACCTATCACCCCATCACTCCTCCTAGTACCCTCACACCCATCACCCCTCCCCTGACACCCAGTACCCTCCCTGACACCCATCACACCTCCTAGTACCCTCACACCCATCACACCTCCTAGTACCCCCTACACACCCATCACACCTCCTAGTACCCCCACACCCATTCATCCCCTCCTACTGCCTCCTCACCCTCATCACCCCTCCTAGTACCCTCACACCCATCACCCCTCCTAGTACCCACACACCCTTCACCCCTCCTAGTACCCTCACACCCCTCACCCATCCTAGTACCCTGACACCCATCAACACTCCTCCTAGTACCCTCACACCCATCACTCCTCCTAGTACCCTGACACCCATCACTCCTCCTAGTACCCTGACACCCATCACTCCTCCTAGTACCCTTACACCCATCACTCCTCCTAGTACCCTCACACCCCACCGCTTTAACTACCACCCCATCCACCTGTCATGATCTATTCTGGGATCTTACCTGAAGCCCTCACCTGCTCGTAAATGCACCTCGTGACGATCGTCTATTCATAATAAGAACATTGACAGGTTTGCTCTCTTGAAGGACGACAATTCACCCGGGGTGAATACCTTCAATTCAAAACACACATAAATAGAATTTTCTTCGCGGTGTCATAAATCCTGATAGGGTCATGCTCGGGGGCTGTCACGCAGGTAAAAACCTCGTCATAACATCACAGGTACGGAAAGGGTAGGATCACGGGCAAAAAGCTGACCAAACAAGGCGCGTTGATGGACACCGACGACGACCCGTGATCAGGGAATGTGCTGAAGAATCGGAGCAGCAGGTGATTCTAGTTGACCCAAAGAACATACTACAGAGGTGTTTCACTTTACTCCAGGTGCCCGATGACTTCCCGCTGAGATGACGCACCACCGCCACTGATTGTACACACACAGGCGGGTCAACCAGAGAACACCCCCACCACCTACGCTGATGGAAGGTACTGTTATAAACCTCGCTAATATGATACCAGTTTCCGCCGACGAATTAAAAATAGCGGATAGTTCATATTGCGTATATGCACTCGGCTAGGCCTGCTGTGTAGTTTTTTTTTTACAATCGTGTTTACACCTGTGGTTCGTGCGCTACCCAGTCACGCGAGGACGCGCCCGTGAATACACAGAGCTACCTGCTCTCGAGGCGTACTCCCGGACGCACCCGTGAATACACAGAGCTACCTGCTCTCGAGGCCTACTCCCGGACGCGCCCGTTAATACACAGAGCTACCTGCTCTCGAGGCGTACTCCCGTTGGTGGCGATGTTTAATAATTGGCGACCAACCCTCGAGTTTGGCGAAATTATTATGATCAACAAAATGTGTTTTTTTGTTGTCACTCGCTAGGTGGCTGCTCCTGCCTTGTGCATTGTGCGCGTCGTAGCGAGCTTTCTCTCTAGAATTTTATCTTCCCGCATACAGCGTAAAGATGTTGGGAGTTCTCTCAGATAGCAGGTAGCTTATGGGGTAGACCACGATCATTACAAAACGCGCTGTCTGTGCGACGTAGGCCTGGTGTTCCTACCATGGTGTGATTGAAGCAGTCAGAAATGCTCAAAGCGACCAAACTTGTTTTGATGATCATTTAAGCGTCATGTAAACACAGGTGACGAACCACAACTACCCTAAGAGAAGCAGATTCTTACTGCGGCGAATTTATCACATTTCACGAGCGCTTGTTGACGTCGTGCTGGGTGTGTGTGTGTGTGGGGGGGGGGGGGAGTAAAGCGGTGAGCCTGTCACTAATGAGGTGCTTTAGTGGGCCACAAAACGCGCACCAATACGAGGCCTAGAGATCGCCGCCTACTTGTTGTCGTCTGTTATATCACGGATTGCTTGTTAAAGCGAGTTATTATTTCTGGGATCGAGTCTGTGTCTGTGTCATGTTGCAGATCAGACAAAGCTGGGTCTGCTGCTTGGTCTCGTCATCGGCGGGTCGATCGTCGTCATTACTGGCATCGTCATCATCGTCATCATCTGTCTCCAGCGCAGGCGGTGTGTAGCCATGAGACCTGGTCCAATATAAATATATATATACTCATTGTGATATATTTCATAGAATCCTAATGGTATTGCATTGAAACATGAAAGTGCTCAATGAAGCTCGCTGGCTCGCATTTGTATTACGAGAAATGTCATATTGATGAATGTCTTGTGGTCCAAGCCGGAACTCGGCGGGTGCCAACTCACGGCGGAGACAACACGTGAAGAGGCCGACCCTGCCACGCGACTTGTAGGTATTGGGGATAGCCTCTATACGCTGATGGTCGGTGTATATTTCGTTTGTTGTTTATCAAAACCAAAAACGGATATCACAAAACAGATTCGTTTTTCATTTGGTCAAACGGAAAACGAGTGGCGCTGCTGTCGGCGGTGCTTTTACCTATACAAGTGGATGTATACGTTTCATCTCACAGACAGTTCGCACCGGACCTCCCCGTGGAATCAAAGAGTGTATATATATATTCAAACACACATTCACATATATATGCATACACACAGGTGCTCGGTTTTCGATGCTAAGCTCCCGAGCGTCGAGCCGCTATTTATAAAAAGCTACAGTCATATACAAAGCTCGGCAACGCCTGTGGATATATATATATATATATATATATATATATATATATATAATATATATATATATATATATATATATATATATATATATATATATATATATATATATATATATATATATATATATATATATATATATATATATATATATATATATATTAATGTATATGTATGTATCAATATATATGTATATACATATATATATATATCTCTAATACATGTCACATATAATCTTATATGTATACACACACACACATATGTATATATTAATATATATATATACATGGTATATTAATATTTGGTTCCCAATGTCAATATATATCAAAGCCGCTGTATATATACATATGCATCTATATATATATATAGAGATCGCGGCTCGTTCTTGCAGACACACACACACAAATGAATATACACATATATACATGGGTTTGGTTTCCAATGTCAAGCTTCAAAGCCGCTGTTGTATGCATCTTTAGTTATTTAGAGATCGCGGCTCGTCTGCTCCTTGATTGCACGGGGGACGTCCAGTTCAACCTATCCAGCCGCTTGAGTTCGTAAAAAACATCGCCGACTGTAGCGCTTCTCGTTTTCCGCTTTACAGAACTAAAAAGGAATAATCGAATCTGTTTTTGTTGTCGCACGTGAAAAACAGTTTACGGATTATTTACTGCTGTTCGTTTTTGTGTTTGGGTTTTGATAAACAAAAAACGAAAACACGGACCGATGATGCATTCTGACACTTGAATGGTCTCTATTGTATTACTGCCGATTATAGCAAGCTCAAAGAAGGTCTGCTTATGTTGGTTATAAGGATACGGTATTCTTACATTGTCCCATCTTTGCTTACAGCCAGCCAGAACTCGGTCACAAGCCATGGCGACCACGACAAACCTACGACAGCGCCCTCGCTCAACACACCCGAGGGCGCCTTGACAGCATGTTGAAGCCGAGTGATTTCTCATTTCCTTATGAAGAGAGTACATTTAGCGCTGATTCTGACTTTGCTTTCTTTAGCTTCGGTGGTGATTACTTGGGCAAAGGCTATGAACAACGATGTTGAAATGAAAGTTGCCCCTCCGTGTCAATGTTCACACCGATTTCATCACATGACAAGCCAAGCTCAACGTTTGTTCCAGTCGGAGTAATAATCAAACAGCTAAAAGCTACGATAAGATGGCTCACTCTCGTGCCTCCGCCGGAGAATATATGTAATCACGCCATCTGTGAATTATCTGATAAATTCGGGGGCGTGGTCGCCTCAACCAATCGGAAGACTCCATTTCTTTATCAGACGCTGAGCCTCGAGACGTTGGAAGAAAAGGCACACGTGTTTTTTTTTATTTCAAGGTTTCGAACGCCCGTCACCTGATGACGAGCGTGTGTTTCACTCATCGCACAGCTAGTCGGAGTTAACACTCTTAGATTTTAAAGTTCTTTATTATAATAACGAACTGATATTATGGATGTAGAACGAGGGACATAGAATGTCTTGATGGTTAACCCCTTCTTGGAGCTGTATGACTAACTAAATTAACGGATATAAGCGAAGTTTGTGTTACTTAACATCTTCAGCAGCAAGTCATCCACATTGGATATGTAGCTATTCTAAAGATTGTCTCCTGCTATAAAACCCTGCTCATATCTTTGATAAGACAGGTTTAATTGTTGGACCGTTATAGAATGTGACCGCACCGAAGATCGCATAGATTAAACTATTCCATCAAGCTTTAAACGGTTCTGAATCAACACCGCCTAACTATCTATTTTTCAGTGCAGAGATGGGATCGGGTGTATTGTCAGAAGCGCCGCTCTTGTGTCATAGCCATTTTTAATAATGCAATTGCATATATCAATAACAGATCATACAGATATCAGCTACGCGAAGAGATAATTTTGTTGGACAACATATGATATAATTATCCATGCGTACTTAAACAGAGAAAGACAAATGGCATGACATCGCTGGCATGTTGTACCAGGTTTTCTGGTAAAACGCTCAGTTACCTCAGCGCTGTCACCGCGCGAGGACAGCTTTCTTAGGCGATAACTACATGATCTCAATCGGATCATTTGTACGCCCCACGAGAGTCCCATTGCTAAACCAATTGTGCTCCCGCCGGGGTATCAAGTGTTTTGGTCGCAGCTAAGTGTCACCACAAGTAATGACAAAGAAGATTCCTCTCCTCGACTGGTAATTGTTTTTCCAAGACAAGCTAACTTCGTTGTCAGGTCATGTATTACGATTTTGAGAGGCTGTCGATGTAACCTCATTTAATTGAGTTGTAGGGCTTCTAGGGTAAGTTTCGGCTTGCACCACGCATTACATTGCAAGGTTTGAGCTGAAAGTCATCGTGTTTGAGTGAGATAATGACAGACAGAGAACTTGGGGGTTAGATACACGGGGTTTCAGAAATTGACGGACTAGTACAATTATAAACATTCAGTTTGAATGGGTCGGTTCGTTACAGATGAAAACGCTCCTGCGTGCTGTCAATCCAAGGGACACCGTATCAGATCATATTCTGTATATACGCTATCATTGTATAAATGGATGATGACAACAGGTATATGGAGATATTAGTTATGGATAAGATACCATAGGTAATTAGGCATGAGCGGATCATGGCTCTATAATGACGCTTCAATGACAGGTCGTGTTCGTGCATCCCAAGTGGCTAATGTAGATATTCAATGTACATCACAATTTGGCTGTAGCCGGAAGTGCAATAGCAACATGTAGGCAACCATTCCTTTCAACTAATACATTCGACTTATGAAGAAATCAATTGACTTCATTCTTGAGCCTTCGTGTGGACCAAAAATGTATGGTGGCATCGAACATATATTGTGCTGTCATATTATTTCTCGACTGTAAATACAAGAATCTGAACAAGGTACAGAAAGTTGCTTAAAATCATCGGCACTACTTGGAGGGAGGGAGACTGTTATGATATAATACTTCCAAATCCCCTAATGTTTGGTGTTTTTATTTACTTTATTTGACAATAATAGGACGGGGTGTTGTGATTGACTCAGCTCGCGTAGGTATGACATCCAATGGATTCGGCAGCAATAGAAGGACTTGATGTGTTATGACCACACGTGGGAAGCGATTATTATTGTGATCTGCATTATAAAAGGTGATATAATGCAATCAGTATAATATAATGTGATTTATTTTGATAACTATAGCAAAAGGTGATTAATTTCGATGAATGTAACAAAAACTTCGATTAGTATAATAATTAGTGTTTAATCTCAATCAGTATAATAAAATGTGATTATTTCAATCAATATGATAAAATGAGATTAATTTCGATCAGTATGTACAGAGGTGATTTATTCTAATCTGTAAAATAAAAGGAGATTTATTTGACCTGTATAATAACAGGTCACACTCTGAATAAAATGATAATGATTAAAACAGTTACGTTTAATCTCGGCCCATCAGATTGACGGGTGTATGCTACATCACCTCAGCATACAAAGAATGACAATTAGTGTAGAACTGTAGATATATCTGTCACTAAGCAGGCCAAATACTGACGCATGCTAGTTCAAAATGATAATTTTGTCAGGGGCATCATAACGTTATGTTTGATCTCACGTCCAATGTGATGCTGCCTTCAGCCAAATTTATACATAGTGCCGATCATGAGGTGTTGGTATAAAGCATTTAATGAACGAATTATTGTTCAAACAATTCAACCACTTAAACATTATTGGGACGGACATATGTGATTGTTTGGTGATGCACAGAATGCGTTGAATCACAGACCAGTAGGTAGGCCGTGAATTGGCAATACATGCATTACACACGGCGCTCTTTTAACTTAAAGCATTAGGTCTAATACCATCCCATCACCAAGAAAAGTATTTGATGGCACTTGTTGATCCATTTCAGCTTACAAAGTTGCCTACATTTACCTGCCTAGTGTCCCGTCTGTCATAATCTTCATCAGACTGGATGACATTCCGCTCAAACAATGCAGTGTCATACTATGTGGAAGCTGTATTTTCCTCGACAATATTCTGAGGTGACATCACCTTCCAGTCCTTAGCGTTTTGCATGACAAAAGTTAGATGTTCTGGGAAAAGCAATTACAAGTCAATGGGAGGAACCATGTGTTATGGTGACACATAGTGTCGGACTGTACACTTGATACCTCGCAGAAAGCACAACTGATTTAGCGATGGCAATCTCATCCGTGCATACAAATGATTCCATTGCGATCATGTAGCGATATCCATTCGGGTGCGTCGTGGAATTGGCATTTCACAGCTTCATGTTGGTATGTTACAACTGGAAATGTTGCATGCAAATGAGGTCACTGCGAAATTATATTTACCAAATACAAAATATAATTGCAAATGACAACGGAATATTCACCACCATTAGCATTTACCATTTGGTGCAGTAGATTACTGATATGTAAGTCGGGTGCGTAATGCGCCAGTCAAATGAAAGTCATTTCTATATCCAATCTTGCAGGTTCCATTTAACAACTGTTACCGACGACAAACTAATTATGCAGCATGTTTCTCATACTATAAGTCAGAACTGAACAATGGGTTGTTCTTTCTTCATCAAGAAAAACAATAATCAAATTCAATGGCCTCATATCAAATGCGCCCCTGATGAAGGTAGTAATTATGTGCTCCGATTACGTCTACATTGACAGTTAGTTAGTTTCTAGGGCGTTGATGTTAGTTTGTCACCGATGTAGCGTGTTCTGGTTGGTTTGAAAATAAAGCGTAACAGCCGAGAAATGCAAGATCATTTGTAAGATCCGGCGACATTGCGAATTGGTGTTGCTGATCTGAACAGCTCCGCCCGTTTGAAGTCCTTTGCTGTTTTGACATTGACTTAGCCATCAAATCAACTTGTCTTCATTGTTGGATATATTGTATCAGAATAAATGGATCCGAATGATGTCCACTTTTAAGCAGGCCATGTCACGTCCCGCCCAACAATAAGATATTCGCCTGGTGAGTGAATAAGTGGATTTAGCAATAAAGCACAGATAGGATGGAGGCTAATATTGCAGCTAAAAATACAATTCAGAACTATACCTCCATAGAGTTATCAAGCTTTACTACTGACGGACTAGTATAGCAATAAATCTCCTTGCTATTATCTATAAGCATGGGAGCCTATTTTAGACTGTCGATGATATTGCGCTAAGAGCCTAGTTTAGACTGTCGATGATATTGCGCTAAGTAAGGAATTACATCCCATTACGTGTGTAATGCACGATAGTCAAAAGATCATTAGGAAGAGATGGTTGGGTTTCGTCAACAATATTCAGCGGCTGGCGTTACTATGACGACAGCGTTAAGTTGTCAACGAGTTGCTGTCAATCCATGACGACATCGTGGAGTCATCAGCGGGCGATAGCCACTGCTTGCGTAACTATGTCGCCCCTTTTTTAGATCACCTCCATATAGCTATGCGAAGGGGGTGTCAAGTGTATCAAATGGGGACACTCCTTAGGAGCAATGCCATTTATTTGACATTTACCGCTAATCAATTATATAAGATCGACAGGGTTGAAATAACTATATAAATACCGATTGTGGTTCTCAAGAATGGACCGCTTAGTTCGTTGTACAGCTTTAACAGCCGGATGTATTCGGCAGAAATGTAACTCATGTCAGATATTGGGACACAGCATTCAGTAGTGTCACGCAGTTATTCGTTGATATCTTCTACTCTATCAATTATATTAATATACTCCAATATTATTGATATAGAGCATCCGAACGCATTACACCAACAATACCTGATACTATTGCAATAAACGTCTTAGTATTAACTCCAGAATAATCTATCGCCATACTTCATCCATACTTAGAGCTACAGATACTATCCCAATAGCGGTCAGAATCATCCTTACAGCGTACTGCTGTGTGACACAAACTGACTTTAATTCCACTGTACACACCCCAACATTTGACTTAAGGATGTCATGAAACTTTTTTGAAAACATTAAGGTGTGCGAAACCGAGGAAGATTGTCTCAGAGACGAATCATCCTTACCCGATATTCGGATAACTTCCACCAAACCACCAAGTACTGTTCTGAATCATAATCAGTGGAAGTTCAGTGTCATTCTTTAACGGAGTTGCGACAATAAAGTCCCTTTCATTATTATATATTTACAACCTTTATCGTAAATTCCAGCATAGTTATTTTGCTACTATCTGCCGTTGAATATTCAACATATATCTTCCAGCACAATTGCGTTGTAATGGTAGCAGAATTAATTGACATAAGAAAGACTAGCGCGGGCACCTGACAACAAAAACATCCCACCGCGCCAGACATATACATTAATACATCACTCACGGGTAACAACCGGTCGTTAAGTGTCTCTAAAAAGGCATAGTATGTTGCCATTGAAGATTAATTGGTAATCATGTGATAAACATTGACAACGCAAGGCAGCGTGAGACACATAATATGGGGCAATATGGATGAATAATAAGTAGTTATATATAGATGACTCCCCAAATGTTAGAGGGGAAGGTATATGTGTTAGATATATTATGGGGCAATATGGATAATAATGAATAGTTATATTACAAGATGCCGATGACTCCCCATATGTTAGAGGGGTAAATATCGGTGTTAGAAGGCCCGCCATACTTCCAATACACTGTAAACGACATTACAGTCTTGGGTAGAAAATACCCTACAAACATAATTGTGTTCCTTTCTCAATCAATTATAAGAATTTTCCTCATACATTACAGGCCTCGGTATCGAGCTCGTTTTGTTTCAATACTGTCCTCCATCCCTGACCTCCGTCCCTGACCTCCGTCCCTTTTAACTGCGTCATACCTTATCATTCCCATCATCATTAGATATAAGACGGCACTATTAGGCTGGTGCGATATGACTCATTGTAACATCTTGATGTTATCACACAGTAAGTAGACCGTGAACCATAGTTGCATGCCTTTGTATTACAAGTGATGTGATAATTACCCCACCTGATTGCACTTGGGGATGCTATTATATCGTGCTCGATTGTAAAAGGTTCGGCTTGTGTTGTAAAAACGGCACTGTATTATCCATTGTCCGATCGTTGCTTACCGCCGCCAAGCGCGCAGCCACAAGCAAAGGCGCCCACGACAAACCTACGTGTCGGTTAGAGTTTATTGACCACACGCGATATAATATTAAGCTCAATGTAAATAGATCAACGATGGATGATACAATGAAATCATAGATTAAACATTTGATGTCATATCATAATCAGGTAGTTCTGAAAGAGAAATACGATGGATAAGAAGTGATGAGCATTGTCACATAACGTAAAGCTATTGAGCAGTAGATGTCACAGTGCTCTCGGCCAATAGACAACTGCTGATGTACTGTGCAAATACAATGAAGTCATCAACAGTATAATTAGTGTTTTCATAAGGAGATATTCCAAATAAAACAAACACGATTGTAGTAAATGATGGATAAAGAGTGATAGGCATTGTCACATAACGCTGACAAATTGAGCAATACATATCCTCGCGCTCTCGACCACTGGACCACTACTCATGGTTCAACATTTATTCGTCGAAAAGAGCGCAATAATTCTAACATCCAAAGTATTATACTGTTTAGCTATACAATCTATTAGTACTATTCTGTGCCCAGCTTGATGACACATCTAAGTCTGATTTTATCAAGCTGTATATACAGGGTCGATGTCTGACTTCTTTAGACCAAGACTGATAACCCCAGGCAAGGGATATGTTCACCGATGCAGTTGCTATGATCAATAAAACATGGTGATAACCCCAGGCAAGGGATCTGAACAGAGTATTTATTTTGCATATGTTAAAATTCTCCATTTTGTGTCTATCAGCACAATTTTCTAACACCGTCCGCGTGCGCCATCAGGCTCCAACGGATCATTTGTATGCCCCTACGAGAGTCCAATTGCTAAATCAATTGTGATCTCGCATGAGCTTATTACCAAGAAGAACACTCTCCTTGACTGGTAATTGCTCTTCCGGAAAAAGACAACTTTGTTGTCAGGTCATGTATGAGGCTTTTGAGCGGATGCTGAGACCGCCTAAAGGTATTGTGTTATAAGGCTTCCAAAGTGAGTTGCAGCCTGTACCAAGCATCATATGGCAAGATGTGAAGGAATTGTCATCCAGACTGGGGAAGATAAATACAGACGAAGAAATAGGTAGTCAGTTAAACGGAATGTATAAGATGAAGAAATGCTTGGATGGTCATTTTGGTATTTCATCTATTAGGCAGAATGAAGTGCATGACTTGATGAATGAAACGACAATTCACTCACCTGATTGTCAAAGCATTCGGTACTTAACAAAGTAATCAACGCATTAACTACGTTCTATAAACGTTTGCTTGCGCATATTATCATTTGCACGTTGCTTTCAACAAATACTTCATCAATGCTCATTGAAGGCTAATCATGTGTAGTCAATTGTCCGCGAGGGGACAACTCAGGAAATATCATAATCAAGGCAGATCCGTTATGATGACTTTTGTTACAATCTATCGATACTCAGTTAACAAAAGCCACTTCAAAATTGTCCAGGAAGAGTCAGAGCTATTGTTCGTCAGTGCTCTTGTCTTTCACATAACCTTTTGAACATCTTAGATCATCTCATCAGTTGTTTTTGAACCGCATAGTTTTAAGCCTTATTTTAATGCATTATAATATGCGCCATTCAACGTGCCATCCTGCGCCCTCATCAAATTAATGACAGCTGCGCACTGCCATTTATCAGGTATGGCATCGAATGGATAAAGTTGACGGGATAAATACAATGGATTGGATAAACACATGCAAATTGCGATGAATATGATGAATAGTCAATTGGTTTCTATCGCCCATCAAAGCGACAAGGTGGACCGATGGAGGTGATGTAGCAAAAACAGTGATAAAGCTGTTGCGCTCGTAAACAAGATACATCTCCTGAGCGATAATCAGTTGAGTTGCTGTATATATTGCGTTTACTGAACAGGTCATTCACTGAAGCTTGTTCGTCAGTTTGAAATAATCATTATATCTGGGGCACTTAGCGATCGCATCATAACGTTATGTTCGATCTCACACCCAATGTGATTCATTCATAGTGCAGATATGTGGACATTGGTATACGACAATGGTTAAATGAAGGTATAATTGTTCAAAGGATTTGACCACTCAAATTATTGGAACGAACATAAATGATTGTTCGGTAATGTACCAAAAGCCTTGAATCACAGGCGAGCAAACAGTGAATTAGCAGTTAATGCCTCAAACAAGGCGCTCCTTTTAACTTAAAGCAAAATTTAAAATATTTATTCGGTCCATTTCAGCGTATAAAGTTGCGCTTATTTCACCAGGCTCTCATTATATTGATCAGACTGAATGACTTCCAGTTAATTTCTTCCATCGTGAAACTGTACACAGCATAATTCAAAGTCAATATATGGTGGCAGCATATGTCTATGAACATAAACCTTAGATGGTTCATTGCGGACTGGTGTTGTACACCAGAGATGCCGAGTCCGTTGGAAATAATGAGCTGAGTTAACTTTAGTGATGCCGTCACACCGACTAAAGCCGTATTTATTATTGGGTGTATTGTAGCAGGCGGAAGGGGTTCAAATAATGTAATTTTAACCACGTTGTATAATACGCCATGTAGCAATCCAACCTGCAATAATCTGCGTGCCCGAGAGCTAGTAAGTGGTTTTGGTCATAAAATAAAGATGAGGAGATTGATGTTATTGCCGGTCAAGAAAACAATAAAGGTATTCACCTCGCTCATAGGTTATCAAGTTTCACTGCTGAATGACTAGCATAGCAATAAGCATCTGGACTATTCTCTCTTAGCATATCACATCCTCATCAAATATAACAGTCATTCTAAAATGACGCCAGTTAACAGACTTTGAAGTTTGAAGATTTGATTATATCCACGGTCAGCGATGGCATTCATGGGCTACATCATAAATATATGACGCTTATAAAGATTTCGTGTGATGGAAATTATATGTCCACAGCTCCTACTTAATGGCATCAATAAAATTTATGTAGTAGTTCTTGAATCCTTAGGGCTGTTTGAGATATAATAATACATTAAGGGAGGAATAATGTGGCAATTTATGTCAGGTGACCAACTGAGCCGCACAAACGTCCATATGCAGTGAAAGCACTATAATTCATTGTAAAGTGTTATTGCACTATAAGCACGTGATAATCTGAATGATAGTTGTAGTTTTCATATAAATAATTAGCTGCAATAGTAACCTTGAAGATATTGTCACGTCGTGAACGAGCGGTGCTCCCCAAACATATCCTCCATGTATGAAGTAGACTTGATGAGAAGTATCTCAATGAACATTGACATACTATCACGGTTTTGATGACTTTACCCTCGAAGATGTATTTGATTTCCGCGCATTGTTCAATCTTCACATCAGTACCGTTTTTTTGTGTAATTGCTAAAATAACTCGATTGTAATCTTTTCAAAGTACTGGGGACACAAGAAATCGATAATATATAGATAGTGGCCTTTTGAAAACCGCCTCCGAACATTGTTTACTAAATTGTAGAAATGCATAGCGACTTGGTCAAGTAACTACAATTGCGCAATTTCACCATCTTCTGGTATTTCGTTGTCAGCCTCGTATGTCGAGTAGCGTCTACCGCGTACCTATTCGGGTCATGTTTCACGTCCCGTCAAAATAAAGAAATCAGACTGATTTAGAAACAGCAGGGTCACAGATTGGACTCGATTGTAAGAATTTCATTTCAATAAGTAGTGGGGATTCGGTACATTAAGTTGTTTTCACAATGTTCATGAATTTTGATGGAACACTCCTATAACAAGAATAGAAAAACCCTACAACACCTAACGTAATAGGTGCATATCATATAGGGGTAAGAAAACAAAACACAGGTTTACAGTGTATCGAAGTTTCTATGATTAACCGATGTCATGTTTACGTGCAAAGCAACTACAATAGATCGACAGGATTTCGATGAATTTGTCATTGTCATTTGTTGTTCTGATGAATGGAACTCTTAGTTTTCCTTATGTATCAAAGGAGTACAGGTTTATGAAAACATGACGCTCATTTTAACAAGGTATCATGTGATTACACAGCATGTCGGATAATGTGATTGTCTTTATACCATCCGGCGGTGTGATGTGGAGCGCTCAAATAGCAGGGTTCTTAGAGATTCGTAATAATCTTCTACCCAGGTCGTCTATACATTTACAGACCGATATTACTAATGTAGCGTGCCCGAACCCAATGCACCAACAACTAATGACAACATTGTAATAAACGTCACCGTGTCATTTTATTACCATACTTCTGTCGAAGAACACACGACAGTCACAAAATAAGAAGCACTGATTCCATCGCATTAACCACTCGAGTCATCCTTCATGCTTACTGCTGTGTGACACGAAATGTCTTTAATCCCATTGCACACACAGTGACAATTGATTAAATGATGTCATGATTTTCTTAACGAAGCCTTGTTAGTGTACCTAAGGCAAGAAGGCTGTCAATGAGACGCATCATCCTCATGATGGACAAGTGTTATTTTCATCAAGCCGCGGAGTGCTGTTTTTAATCATTATCAATGGACAGTCAGTGTCAATCTTTATTCGCATTCGCATCATTATTGTATATTTACAATCTTTATACTCATTTCCAGCGCAATTTTAACATCATAGTCGGCCGTGTTTTACTCGTGTTTGCATGCATAACACAAAAGGCGAAGACGAAATGACTCTTGGCACATCTCGTTATGTTGAAAATGCTTTCGCGAATTTCTTGAATGACAGTAGTTTCTTCCACCCATCATAACATTACCTCGTCGCTTAATGGTCAAATATGTAAATATTCAGGATTTAGTGCATGGAAATATGCAGTCCATCTATTTGCAAACCCGACAGCACAAACGGGTGTAATTCCTAGTCCTAGTCGATCGTGATGATTGGTGACTTAAATGATATGTGAACTCTCCTAAAGTTGCAAAAACATAGCGGTAAAACTTCTCATGTTATATAATCAGATACTAAATCATATTGAAGAACTTGCCCATGTCATCCGTTTGACGTTTGAATGTGAGCCCTGTCCGAAACGATCCAAATAGTCTCACTAGAGGGATCACCTACGCATTAGCAATTGTATACGCTAACTAAAGTTGCTGTTTAAGAGTTGGTGACACAGTCCGCAATAGCTACGTCCCTGTTACCTTTAGTTATGTCACTTCAACAGCAGCCTTCAGTGTCGAAATATGCCTTCGTCCTCGTGTGACAGAATAAACTTTTGAATTTAATGGCTATAAAGAATGATCTACCTTCTTTGGCACGGCACACGGATATTTGTAAGTACCCTTATGAGGGGACACTAATGCCTCATCAACACAAAGCCCCTTAGCATCCTGTGAGTCTTCTTCTGATGTCGTCAATGTGGCACCGAATAATACCTCAACGGATCGATTCACCTAGTCACGTTGTGCTGAGTATGTTCCGACACTATTAAAAGTGCATTTCACAAAAACTGCATTTACCGATTATCTACTATGTTTAGTACTGATATCCAAACACTTGAGTCCAACCGATGACCCTGGCTATTTTTATGGACTTTGTTATTTATTATCGATGGGACGTGAATATGGTACACGGCATACGCTACAATGTCCAAAGATGGGAACTAGCGGAGTTTGAGTTTTGTAAAATCTAGTTCGAAGACTGGTATCACAGCGCGCATTTATCTGCTCATTGACGAGGATTTGGTATTTAAAGTATCAAAAAGGATTATAAACTAATTATTGTAGCAACTACATAAACTTGGAAGCAAAATACAAATTGCACTAAATGGCCGATAAATGCATCTTCTAGTGAGCATCATCCAATATTCGTGTTGGATATAAGGACACAGGACCGAGACATCACAGAATACATGCTACCCAAAAGCTCAGCATCAAAGTCAACTTTGGCCATGAATAAACGAAGATGTTTGTTATTCATGCCGAACTAAAAGGAACTAGTACGTATCAATTGATATTTTGTGATCGTCAGAAGACCTTATTGGTTCCAGCCGATTCTACAAAAGAGTAATGAATGTGGTTTTTAGTTTATTGCAGTCATTCATACGCCCAGACTGATATGGCAGCACGCAAGATGCATAGATAGTTCTGAGTAAACCAAGGTAATTTTTTCTGTTTGCGTTTTTTCTATGCAAAGAACCTTTCATATTCACATGAGACACATCAGTGATAACTTTGTTCAAAGCCTTCTTAGTTAAACCTCACACGCAGCATGCTTAGATGTCTGCCTGAAGCAAACACACCACCCAGATGAGAAAAACGAAGCTGAATGAAATAAACGCATGTTAACCATGTACAATCATTGCACCATTGATTAATGACACATTTATACCATCGCTGTTTAAATCATTTGAGTATAATGGACTTGTGCATATAAATGTTGTGGAGAAAGGGTAATGCATTGAAAAGAATCTCGCCGCTACTTTGCTAAGTGGGTTCCCTATATAAATTGAAACTCGAGTAAAGGTCACATGTATCATGTGTTGTACGTTGATACAATATGCCTGGCTTATTATGTGTGCTTGCATATTGTAAGCGGGACATACAAATTCGTCCTGTTATCAAACGTGGATAGTAAAGCATGACCTTACAAGTCCTGATGGAAGGCCGCAACGTAACATGTTGAGAAAAGCGATTAGTTGCATGGCATACCTCGTGACACAAAAAAGGGATTGCCCAAATAGATCCAATTGTATGATGTGAGACTTTTAAGATATTTGACTAACAGAATAGAGAAGTAACCAAGAGTAATGTGTATTTGCGTTCAGTCTGGCTCATTGATGTTTTCCTACTACAATGCAGTTGAACCAGAAGATACAGCCATCATATGCCACCAGCCGCTGTAGATATTACATCAACCGCCCGAATCATCCATATATCTTCTTTCTAAGGGACACGTAATGCCTTTGACCCAAGTACACCCAGAGACACAATTGAGGTAAGAATCCTATCAAAAGTTATCGTTTTGAGTAGCGAAGAAGACTGTTCCAGAGACGAATCCTCCTCATCCCGGACGCGTATAATTCCCATCCGGCCGCCGGCTGCTGTCGTTAATCATGTTCAGTGGAGAGTCACTTCCATTGTTGAACATGGACAACCTCTATCGTTATTACCTGCCAGGCATAAACGTCGTTGTGTGTCACCTTTTACACCCGTCTTGTTTGAATAAGTGGCGCCAAAGACGCGATGAAAAAAATCTATACATGTCTTGCTATGTTAACTACGTACAAGTTTTGCAATAAAAGTATTGTATCTTAGCAATGATAACATTCTCTGAATACATAAGGAACACGTTTTACACACAGTATATCATAAAGCCGATTTTACTAGCGTAGTTATGTGGTCATGCACCTGTGTGAATGTACATCTTACATTAAGTTTGTAGTTCAAATATCCATCAATTAGACAATCCCTGAATGAATTATAGACGTTTACTGTAATTAAGCGCCACTTACTCTGCGGGGCTTCCTGGGGTCGGAGCTGTTCGTCGAATCCGTGTCATTATATATATGGCTTCATGCTCATCGTTTAAAGCATTGTTTTAAGTTTCCTCCGATTAGATATATAAATCAACCTCATCTCGTGTAGACTCATTGAGCTTTACAAAAGTAGCTCGCCTGTAAAATATTTACAGTGTATATCCGGGGTATATCAATTATAGAAATGGAGAACGAATGATGATAACTACAGTGGTTTGTTTTTTCGCTCTTGAAACAGTCCCCACGGGGATGCATAATAGTCCATCCTTCCATTGCTACAGTACACAGCGGGAGTATGCCGAACAATTATGAACTCTGTATACGTGTGGTGCATAAAATAGGCCTTCAAATCCATCACAGTAATATAAAGAAACCTCTAAAAATTTTCGTGATATGACATGTTTTATAATGAGGAATAAGCTACCAAAAATACCAAAACAATTTGTAAGCTCAATCTCGTAGCTTGACAGCGGTGCATAAAGATCTACTAAGTAATCACGTTAACATTGACATATGCAATTGTTTGTGCAAGTTCACGTTGTGTATTGATGATTGTCTAGCAGCATGCGATTGGGTGATACCTGCCTTGTATGCGGCCTATCCGGGGCTCAGTATTAACACCTTTTCAGGGCACTATCTGTTTGTCATGTCAAATAAGTGCCGTCATTGTCAAAATACGCATTGTTCCCCAATATTGACTGCATTAGCTTTTGTTTTGCAACGCGGTTAACAATATTCTGCTAGTCATGGCACATCATACATCAACACACCAACAAGAGATATCCGACGGCTGCGTCAAGTAAAAAATGATCTAAGAAGCTTATTAAAGAATGATAAGAAGAGGTACCTTTCTCTAAGCAGTAAAGTATAGGGCATCCATCCCCTTTGGCTTATGAAAGCCACTGCTCCCCGCGTCCTTTTAATTTGGAAGCGCTGAGAGGATTCTAATATCATTAACTTAATAGATATAGCAAAGGTTATTGCAATAGGGATGCATGTTTGATTTTTGGAAGTGGTGGTATCCACAGCGGCAATATCTGTCAGTGGTGCGATCAGCTTTTTGGATAAATGACACTCTCACTACCCGATGGCGCAGCCTACTCTACAACGGTCAGATATATTGCTGATTACGAAGTAATTAGAACAAGTAACCACTTTGTATTATTGTAGAAGCTAGGTCATTTGGGGTCAACGCTATGATGAAATGTAATATCGTATATCTGTTTTGAACTACATGTGTAATATACATTTGTCAATAATGCAGGGCGCGTGCCCTTTTATATTCGACCATTATATATATATATACATGGTGCCCAGAATGGATTACGATTATATTAGAATCGTATTGTTACTTTGTTAAGCTGGTTGTTTGATATATTGGAGTACATATTAAATGTTGTACGTTCTACTAAATGGTGTTGCTTCATGACTGGCGGCTTTTTGTGTGGATGTCACAGACGGTGGTGACACCTGGCGGACTAGTACGTCTTGCTTTCTGACATGGATAATAATAAGTGACCGCTACGGGTTTTTAATTACTTAAATGATGCAATCTTTTGAAAACTTTACAAGAGATCATTATGCTCACAAAAACCATGCGATATAAATTTAGTCTGAATAGGTACTTAATGACTAACGACCTGTGTGAACCTACCTGTTTTGTAATAAATATCTGCATGATATTAACGCTGGCGATGAGGTTTGCTCACAAGAAAAATAGCCCTTAGCATACAGAAACGGATCGCTTGGTGATTGCGTTCAGCAATTTCTCTTTCCTCCCTTTTCGACCGATTTATTTGACGTCAGCCACAGCTGCTTGCAGTCGCCATGAGTTTAACCAATGGATACTCCTGACCTTTGCCCATCAATAGCATGAATGGTCTTTTATTCATTAAGTTATCATCATTACTTTATTTCTGTCTACAAGATCTTGAATAACCGATGTTTTATCAGGCGCTGATTATAATCAATACCACTCTTAGTTCACTTTAAATTCAACGCATAACTTAAATCCAGGTGTCTCGTGTGTCCATGCGAGCATACATGTAAGTCTTTAGGGTCAACTAAAGCGTCCCTCACTGCGATACACCAGGACGTCTAATGCATAAGCAGTATTTGTCAGTTAACTCCGCTACATTAGGATTTGGAAATGCTTGTTTAAGTTGTACTCGTATCATGGTACATAGTCATACAATAGCAACTGATGCTTTACAGAATAATGATAACGATAAATGTCATAAGTACACTTCTTATCACTGGCGCCGTTAAACAAATCCCACCTCTGCCCCATGGCACAAGTCTTGCGCCATTTTGTCTCCGTCCTAGTACTTTTTTCTTCCCTCCTAGCCAGCCTTTATTCACAAATTATTGAATCCAATAGAGATATACCAAAATTAACTTCACGCGTGCGTTTTCTAGCCAGAGAGCCACGGCCATAAAATTGTTCTATGCGACATGCCGTACTGAGTTTTGACAGCAAATGCCATTAAACATCACAACAATGATACCGCATAAATCTTGGAAATTTGTTGAAGCTAGCTGATGGATCACAGAACGAAAACAATCAGCAGCGATCCAATATATTTTTATTTGCACAAATCGTGTACTCATAGATATATCACTTGGTGTATTGAAATATTCTTCTGTGTGTCATAGCTAATATTGTTAAAAAGAGAGCGCATAATTATTACAGGAATGCTGGATATATTTGTCATTTGGTTTCCATTTTTCTGTAGAAGCCTTTATATACTCTACAAAGAGATACTCACTTAGGGCATAACGGCATCACTGGGTGCATCACTTTTATTTGGCATTGTAACCCAGATAAAAAGTAATAGAACACAGTTACAGCCAAATATGCCGGGTAATAATTACGGTTAATTTCGTCTTCCACGACAATGTATGAAACAACACTTAGTCCATTGATGCGGCTATCAAATGTAACAGCGGATATCAAATAACGGAAATGAAATGCATTCAGCCAGTATCATACTCCGCTGCCATTTTGGATTGCGTCGACAATAAAACGTGATTAGCGATTTTAGTGATTCGTTGGATGTTGATTACGCATTGATGGTTTTCGTCCATTGGGTAAACGTTTAGCAAGTTCGTTAGAGGCTGGTTGTAACTGGTGAACCGCTTTATGGTCAGCCCCTCTCCTGAATTTGTTTTGACCGAATACTTGAATGTCCATTATATATCTTGAATGTATGCTGTTGTACACGAAATTCTATGATCGCTTTGGTCTGTCCCACTTGAAAAAGTTTCCGGAAGTAATCGATACAAGTATTGCTGAATCATTTGATCTTTTCGGCTATGTATTGTCAACACTAATGATTCATCGAAATACCTTTAGACAATAAGCTTCATTGTTGCAAGCTTAATTTGAAGCCACATCTATCGGTGGCGGTGAGGCGACGCTATCGAGAACCCATGCTATGACACAGGTGCTAACTACAGTCTTTGTACGATGGTTTTGTGAATTATTTTCAGAAGCCTCCGTTTGCAGCAGACATAATGGCATATATAGGTAGCGGTCCATCGTTTGTGAACTACATCGGTGTTGAGATAAATGCAACTAACACTCCAAAGCGGAAATTATCATCTCGTTGCTGAATATGATTCGACCAGATATAAAACTTATACGTATCAAAGCACCAAAGGCATATGCTATAATGGTTTTTATTTTGATCCGGGTACAGCATAATATGTTCTTGCGATAACAAATCTTTGCTCAGCTAAATTGAATGTACCGTCACTGCAAGTGCCCCAATCTGGTATGGCAGTGAAACATCCACATGGAACCTGTCAAGGATAGTTTTTGCACAGCACTTCGCAGTAAAACTATACACGCGCCATTCATCATTAAAAGGCATTCTCCACAATTCACTGATTGACAATCCTTGTTATTGCTGGTGCTTTGGAGCTAATGCTGTGAAAAACATGCTGTCTCAGCTTCAAGTCGAGATTACAAAAGATAAATCGTAGTATATACGTAGCATGTGCGAATGTATGCAGGTAGCTACATAACAAGTTTCATATGCATTATCAACGGAAGCATGAGGTCAGCTTTCCACTGTCTTTCATATATAGAAATATGATTAAACTCTGAAGGTTTTGTCTAACATTTCGTTTATTGGTTTTATTTACTGTATAAATGCAGCATACATTTGTAAAAGCGGTTATTCTGCTACCATAGGTAAATTCGACTGTGCATTGGATATGACTTTGACTTCCATGACACAATTTCATCACCATCCCAGGAGCGGTAAAGACAGATACACTTACGTCAACTGTCTTCCCTTACAACACGATAACAGATATGACCGTACCAACGTTCTCTCATCATTTTCAATCTGCCTATTGATTGCTGTTAACTTGTGAAAGAGTTACTCCACAGGGACTGCATTTATTCCATATTGGTTGGTAAAAAGGACCGCAGGCAATCCGTCTGAAAGCACCCAATCGTCGTTGCTACATTCATCAGCTGCTGAACCCATTTCTACCGATGCATTGTCAATCAAACGACATTTAAGCAGGTCGCATAATTCGCAGTACATAACATTTAAAGCGCACACTAAAGTAGAAGCGGTAATTAATATGTATATTGGACGTGTATTCGGCGACCGTATATACCATTCCTTATGATCTCAATGAAGCTGTGTTGAGCCCTGCAACAAAGTAATGATTGAAATATTACATGTTTGGATAACATTTGACAACTGCTTCATTTATAGTTTCAATGTGTGGCATACTTTGAGATCATTGTGTGGTTGGTCGAAGCATGATTGATGACCCTTATGCCTTTACTAGTCTGATCATGTGACTACAAAGCCCTTGTAATTTTCATCAAACCATGGTTGTGTATGCATAAATGGCATTGAGGAGGGTTTAAGCATAGATATGAATCTTATGGCTATTTGCTAACTAATAAATATTCAATGCTGGTAAGGGTAACATGCCTCATTTGCTGTATGCTTATGTCTATGCGGGCCGTTATTGAACAAACCTTTGCATTTTAGTCGCATGCCATTCAGTGTGGTGGCAGTGACTAACAACAGGCAAGCCGTTCATTATAACAAAGCCACTTCAAGTTGAATCAAACTTCAATGCCCCGTCAAAATGACAAATTATACCAGAAGTGAAATCAATATATGCCAGGTTTATATTAAGTTAGAAAACAATTGATAAACCATCTGATTAATTACATCTCCCTTGCTGCCACAGATGACCTGTCTGCATCAATAATGTCAAATTGGATATTTCAAATACGATCTATCAATAACCTTAAGCAAGACTGTGCACAAACATCTGGGCATAATTTGTCATATTCTGCTTCTGTGCATTCTAAATGTACTTGTTATACCACTCGAATTACAACATATTCACCGTAGGCAGTTTACATCTTCGTGATCCTAGAAACCGCATGAGTAATTTGTAAAGGCTTTGTGGGAGATTTTCCATATGAGCAAGCTCAAGTCATAATATTTGAATTAACAGGTCAATATCACATTATGCATATAATTCAAAGAGCATCACTTATATAGGAAACAGTTGCAGCACAGTATTATGATTGCTGGATGTGTCAATCGCTAAGATTGTAACGAAGAGGTTTGGAATAAACGCTTGCTTAATAATCACTTCCACTACAGCTGCCATGTATTCTGCATCATATTAAGCGACATAGCTTAAAGGGAACTACAACAGGAAGAAGCGACTGAAACGCTCTGAAACAACACACTCACTAAGGATATAATTGCACGAACTCTCAGGGGATCGAATTAACCTGTCATCCACTCAGCCTTATGTGTGCGGTGAATATAAGCGAGCGTTTCTATAAAACAGCTCGCCTCATCGTAAAGCTGTTTGACTTGACAGGTCTATCGAAAACCTCACACAATTGCTAATGATATATGCCTTGATAGAGTCCAGTTGTCATGCCTCCGCATAATGCATATTAACGTCATTAACCCGTTAGTTGGTGTTGCTCTCATTTACATAAGTAAACCAATGCTACATGTAGGTATCAGGTGGTAGCTAAGCAAGCTGAGATGGCCGATTGTCTTCACAATTAAAATACATACACACACACACACAAACACACACACACACACACACACACACACACACACACACACACACACACACACACACACACACACACAATCACATACACGCATACACGCACCCACACACACGCACACGCACACACACCCACATGTGTGTGTATATTAGCGTAAGTTAATTCCCTTCTGCCGGATTTATATACTGAACTATTGTACTATTGTTACCAATCATCCGAACAAATAATGAACGCATCTAGGCACGAAAGTGATAAATTCAACCGGCTATTTATCATCCATATCACCCACAGCATCGAGTAATCTCACAATATGCTTAACATCCGTCGTCGTACGTCATGCATGCCTTTACACAGCAGAAGGGTTCATGGCTCTATATCCATGATATATCGACACCGTTCATCATCACTTATAAGTAGTGGTCTGTGCTATCGAATATCAATATTTGCCTAATCTCATTCCACTTGATGATTCTGCTCTTGAAAAAAAACCCACCAAAGCGTAATTAATATGTTTAGCATTTGCGAAGGCTAAATCTCACCTGGCGATGAATTAGAGTAAACCGTTTGTAGCAAACACAGGAATGCCAAGCTGCTGTTTATTGTCCAGAACATTGACTTACATATCACAATTGAGAATTATACACATGCCTCTCCTGCTCTGTGCTTATTAATCTGGATTAATTTTATGTTAAACTGTGACGGTGAGATTCCGATCTGGAAGTAAAAGTGGAGAACAGATAGATGTAGATGCTGCCATCATCGTAATTCACATGTCCAACTGAGCTGAAAAACAAAATAATTCCACGTATGTATGTTGCAAGAAACAAATCAGTGCATTTGCAACGCATTTCTAGTGCGTTATTTGATAGCATTTTGAGCCACGAGTGAATGAACGGAGTATGACAACAGTCATCACTCTTTGTGAAGCAGTGGCAAGTGTTTGATGCTTGAACATCTTATCAAGAGCTGCTTGCAGTACAAGAACCGTTTGTGTTGTAAATGTTACATGTCTTAATATAATTTGAAGAACACGGCTTCGCTTACGCTTATAACCTTTGTGTTTATAGATTAACTGCTGTTATAGTATCAGGATTTCCTAAAATGGAAAGCCATGTAGGTGTAAAAATCTAATTCCATGCGTTGAACGTGCGCCGCGACCATCAACACAGCGCTGACAAATGCAATGACTAATTAATGGTTAAAATCAAGCGAAATCCTGGTGACGATAAAGTAGCATATTAAATAGTTAGTGCACTGTGTCTTAAAATAGTGCAGCCCGCTGTTTTGTGTCAAGCATTATGTTCCTAATAGATATCGTTGCATCATAACGTAGCGTTTGCGCTAATGACTGAGTTGACTACTGAAGATTGTGTGGTGTAGGATATCTGGCAAAAAGATCAGGTCCAATAGATTTGTGGAGATATGATAAAAGAAACCTAGGTTTGATACGTATGTTGGAGAGGAGGTTGGTGCTGAACACGGTTTATACAACGTAGTAAAGGATTATAGCAACCTAATACATAGCGGCATCATATAAATCGCCTTGTCATGATTTCTGCCAATAAACACCGATTTATTAACACAAATGCACACAAATCACTTGTAAATCATGCATTGACGTTATTTACCTGATAAATATTCCAAGGTATGTTATTAAAACGGTTTTCCGAACTTGATTGATGGATTCTAAGAGGTATTGAATATTAAGCCAGAAAATAACCTGTATAGCCAGAAAATAACCTATAGCTCTACGCGGTTGTTAGTGTCGCAAATATAGTCATTACGCCAGTGAAGTAGCGTAGGTGAGGGGGAAAGCGATTATAAGCATGGCTCATCTTGTGACACAGAGAAAAAAATGAGATTGCCCTAATAGAACTGATAGTCCGACGTGAGTCTTGTCAGATATATCGCTCACAGAATAGAGTTGTAACCAGCAGTAATGTGTATTTACTTTTATTTGTTTGAATGCAGCCAAAGGTAAAGAATGGACAGCCACAATATATCAACAGCCACTCATGCTATCATTACTCGTCTTAATCCTCCATATATCTTCTTACACTAAAACACGAAATGGCTTTGATCCCATTACAGCCATAGATGCAATTGATTTAAGAATCCTACTTTGCATTCATGAAAAATTATCGCTTTGAGCAGCGTAGAGGACGTTACTAAATACGAATCATCCACACCCTAAAAGCAAATAATACACTTCCGGCCACCGAGTGTTGTCATTAATCGTGACCAGTGCACTCTCATTGTCATACGTAAAAGGTATTGGGACAGAGTAGTCACTTTCATTATTGTACGTGTACGACCTTTGTCCTTTTAACCTGGTTTGCTATCTCACATGTATTATAATAGTGACCGCTACTTGTTTTTTAATACTTGGATGATGGCAAAATTGCAAATTTGTTTGCATGATGCCTTTATGCTCATAACAGCCAATCGATATTGGTTTAGTCTGGACACGTTTCTGAAAACGTTCTGTACATAAATGGGTACCTAATGTTTGACGGTCTTTGTGAGCCTACCTGCTTTGTGCGATGTAATGAATGTCTGTACGATCGACGCGCTTTGATATTAACGCCGGTTGATAAGGTTTACTCACAAGAATAATACCTAAAACAGAAATGCAATGTAGTCCTGATCTTTGCATATCAACAGCATGATTGGTCTTTTATCCATTAATCAATCATTATTAGTTATTTTTCTGTCTACACGGTCTTGTTTAACTGAACATTTATCATGCAATAATTAAAATTAATACCATTATCAGTTTACTTTAAAAACAACGCAAAAATGTAATCAACTTTTCTCCTTGGCCAATATATCTATTCGTTACAGCTCCTGGCGGCCTTACTTGTTGTGTGCCGAGTAGCATATTTCCATAAAATGCAATATTAGTTGTTTTGAATGCACGTTTTCATAACCTATTATTATGAAGAATGTCATTTGTAAATGCGAGGCATAAGTTATACGCGCTGCAATATATCAGGACAACTAATCTATAAGCAGTGTTTCTCAGTTAGCGCCGTGAATAAGGATTTACAAATGATTGCGTACGTTGACTCCGGTGATATATGGAACAATGATAAGATAGCGCAGTGGTAACGATTTATGTCATAAGTGCACCGCTTATCACCGACTCCGTTAAACAACACCCACTTTAGTCCCAAGCGCCAAAGCCTTACTTTATTTAGTCTCAGTCCTAAAACCGTTTTCTTGTCTTTTTCTTTTATCTTTTAACTTTAACACAGCACTAGTTACCAATCCTCCTATTTATACGAAATGCCTTGAATGGCAGCTTTTAGAGATTTCTTGGATGTATTGTGTGTTGATTATAGAACTGGGTAACTAATGTTGATTTGAAGTAGTTACTGAAAACATGAGTACAACACATTAATTGAATGATGCATACTGCGAGACAAGCATGCATATGCATTGATAATTTTCTTTTTTTCTCGCATATTGATAGTATTTTGGTTTTTGTACCATCACATTGCATCTGTATAATTTTCGATGTAAACGTGAACTAATGAAGCCTTTGTGAAATGCAAAGTTCCTGAAAACAAACTGCACATACTGATTGTTTGACATGCGAGTAAGCTTTCCTAGCCACCCGACTAACAATGTTTAAAATCCAGTAGAGCGAGACCAAAATGATCTTCACACAAGAGCCACGGCCATACAATTGCTCTCTGCGACATACTGTAATAATTCATGACCGTGCGTGCCATTATGCATCTCCAGAATGATACAGCATTTACCGTGGAAATGTTGAAGCCGGTTGATTGATTCCACAAATAAAACAACCAGCAGAGATCCAATTTCTTTTATTTGTACTGCACGTGTACCAATGGAAGAAAACTTAATGCATTTGGGCGTTCTACCGTGTGCCCCTATAAACGTATATTTTGAGGTTAAAACACAGTGTGCGTAGTTGCTTGACATCTTTGTCATTTTTTCTGTAGAAGCTTATATATGGTTCAGCCATATTCTGCAAAGATACAGTAGTTTTTCCTTTATGGTGCTATTGGCTATCGCAATAATAACGGCGCCACAAGGTGCATCATTTGGCTTTGGCTGTATAACCCCGATAGTACCAGACAGGTAGAACCAAACTGTAAATGATCAACCAGCATGATTTGGTCATTTGCCAGGTAATAACAGAATGTATGAATCGGTGTTAAGTCCAGTAATACCGCCATGAGAAGTTACAGCAGATATTAAACCTTTGCTTATATATGCATTCAGCTGGTATCATGTTCTAGGCCGTTTTGAATTGCATCAACAACAAAAGTTGCGATCTTTGTGATTCTTGAGACGTTGATATATACATATATAAATATATACATACATAAATGAATATATATTTATATATATATGTATGTATATATATAGGTATGTATTTATATATATATAGACATATATATAAATATATATATATATATATATATATATATATATATATATATATATATATATATATATATATATATATATATATATTTATATATATGCATATATTTTGTCCAAGCATGATTGATTGCAAGTTTATGCCTTCGCTGTTCTGATCATGCGACTACAAAGCCCTTGTAATTTTCATCAAACCATTGCTGTGTATATATAGATGACATCCTGGAAGGGTTAAGTATAGAAATTAATCGTACTGCTCTTTGCTAACTGGGTTATTTTGATACATATTCAATGCAGGTAAGGGTTATATACCTCAGATGCTGTATGCTTATGTCTATGCCATTTACTGTGGTGGCATTGAATAGCAACAGGCTAGCCATTCATGATAACAAAGTCGCTTCATAGTTCAATACATAATTTATATAATTATATATATATATATATATATATATATATATATATATATATATAGATAAGAGAGATATATATATATATAGAGAGATAGATATATACAGAAAGAGAGATATATTTAGATAGACATAAATATATATATATATACATAGATATATGTATAAATGCATATACATATATATATGTATAGTATAGAGATATATATATATATATAAAGAGAGATAGAAAGATATAGAGAAATATCTCTCTATCCCTATATATAGATATAGATATATAGATATCTATCTCCCTCTAATATATATATATATATATCTATATATATATATATATATATATATATATCTATATATATATATATATATATATATATATATATATATATATATATATATATATATATATATACGGTTACCTGGTGATAGCAAATATAACTAGCATTGCTAGTGGAATATGCCTGGTGTATTGCTTATTCAGCAATAACGAGACAGGTGCCCAAGACATAATTTGATGTACATTAATTGATGAAATGCGCGATCATTCGGCGATGGTGTATTGCAACCAATGATAAACCACTCTATCGTAGTTAAGGTATTTCATTTACCTTTGGCCGGCATGATTGTATGCTACCCACATGCCATATATCCAAACGCCGACGTTGCACACCAACGATATAGGTGATATGTATTATTAAATTGCATTTCGCGTTTGCAAAGAATGTAAACTTTTATTCGTCTATATACTAGTTCAAATTCTTATCGCGTCTGATGCCAAAATGTCACCCAATTTATCTGCACTGAGTTAGTATGAAGACCTCGTAAACTTGTATCGGTCCGGAATATGCATCTTTATCATAACTGTTTTGTCCTACATAATCATACTCGTCTCTGCCCAGCATTAGCACAGCTTTCCATGAATGATGAAAGTTAGAGCGCAAATATTCTGTGTCAGACATTCCCAGCGTGGAAAAGATTAGTTGATTATTTAGGCCAGCGACATTTACGGCTTATGGCATGGCTTGTATACTCGTGAACGGGTAAAAAGCATGACATCTTTGTTAATGCGTGCTGCCACATGTTAGAGGTAGATTACGTAGGAATACATTGGGGTAAAAATTGGGTCTACACCAGCCTACGGGTTAATAACGTCCATATGGATAACATGGGGCAAATGAAACCGGTCTCTAATAAGGCATATATCGGCAGTAGTAATGTGCCGTTCTCGGTCTTTGTCGGAAAATGAACGACAGGCAAGTCCGACCCGACAGCTTGACGTTGGCATCACATATCATATGTAAAGCAGTTATGCTCTATTGATGCTGCAATTCTCGAAATTACTTTGCAGTGTGCATCACAAAATAGACAACATGTGAACTTTCTGTAAGTTATTTCCACTTGTAACAGTGGTACAATTTTATTTCGGCTGTAAGTCGATTACATAATGTGATAGGCGAGCACTCGTCACATTCCATACATCGGATATATTTGTGATCAGCGTTACAAAACATCATTTTGGCAATTCAAATCATAATGCTTTTGCTTGCTCATAATGAAAGCTAGTCACAAAACGTTATATATATATATATATTATATATATATATATATATATATATATATATATATATATATATATATATATATATATATATATATATATATATTTAAATATAAACATAGAGAGCCATTCTTAAGTAATTACAGCATCTTCAGTCAATTGACCATGATGTGCATCATTAGTAAATGTATCTTTTTAGTGTTTTCACGGAGACAAGCAATGGACCATGGCATCGCATCTCCTGCAATAGGCAGATCATATATGGTCTACACGTATAAATGCGTGGTTAATATGTACCATTGCATGGATGATATTGAATATGGTGTGGCTAGGTACAAACAATGTATGAAATTATAGCTGTTTGTTTTTGTCTGCTTGGCATAAAAGTTAATTTTGGCCCTGAATAGACGAGGAGGAATAACATTCTAACCGCACGGGTATGCAACTGGAACGTATCATTCGCTATTATCTGATCGTCAGAAGACTTTATTTAGGCGAGTAAAATCCAGCCAAAGGGCAATGACTTAGGTTGTAGTTTGGTCAAAGCATAAGTGTGCACAACGGTTACAATGTTTAGGTTACACTATCATCATTGGTAAACCACTGTAACATGAACTAGAAATGGGCATGACCTATTTTGTTGGCAAGCGCAGACAACCTTTGATATTCTCATTGCTCACCCATAGCACTAATAGTCATAGACCCTTCCGAGAATCGGGCGATTGATGAGTTCCTGTAATTGCCTCTGCCTTTGTCATCTATCTGTAAAAAGCATTAGGGTAATCATTACTAGGACCATTGCTGGGAGCGACTAGACTAATGGTAACTGATGCATTGTCCCTCGGCGCTTAATCTCCACAATCTACCGTTCCAGGTTTGTGCAAGACACCGTTTACAAAATAGCATTATATTTTCGGTTTTGATGTTTATGCGTATTGGTACAGAGTTAGCAGAATTCTTGTTATTTGCAACCAAAATCACTACGATTGCTGTGATAAAGATGCTGGATTGGCTAAACAGACACACTACAGTATTAACGGTTAGGGTATACATGTAACATTTACAAACGTATTGCTTCAGCACTCCTCATGCACCGTAACATCATGAAATGTAACGTTTCGGATTTAAATGGCGTAACTCCACATGGCGTATGACGAACCGGAACGCACCCTATCATATACAGCTAATCACCACTATCTATCATAATATAATGTCACAAGCTCGAGTCGCCAGTTGGAGAGGTTTTCTGTCCGTCGAAAAGGTATTGCAATGAGATCATGATAAAACTGGAAGATATAGGAGGGGATTATTTCAGTCATAATATGGGATTCCGTATGCTCTTATATTCACAACCTTTTCGATATTATATATACTTCATGAAGTAAAGATCAACCATAGCATCAAAACTTACATCTTTATGTGTCCATACAAGACGCGTCTACATTTGGTCCATGCATACGTCTCGTAGAAATTACAGTACAATACATATATAATCAAGTATTGCGACACAGGTTGTAGAGCTCATTTCCGGGATAAGCACGATGCACGCGAGAAGATCTACTTTAACTATAAGGGCCACTTTCACAATATTTAAGAATAAAAACAGCAAATGGTGATATGAGAAAAGTGGTCAGCTAGTGTGATGTAGACTATATATAGACTCTTAACTATAGACAACCGTCAAGTTAATTATAGTTTAATTCTGCCATATAGACTTCGAATTTGGGTACCGGAGGCGAGCTTATTATTTGGAATGTTGCGCTTAGTATCAACACATTCACATGTATGCTGCATTAAAACAGGCCGTCAGTATCGATATATGCTTTATTTCACAATATTGACTGCATAAGATTACGCATTGAACACAATGAGTAATTTTCCAGCGTTTTATTGGCACCATACATAAATAGATAGCAATATGTTTTAGGGTGTGTCGAGTGGAAATTTGCGAATATAAACATGGCAGACACGATTGGATATATTTAAACGCATTGACACAGAAACAGTAAGACCGCTTTCGTGTGATTTCGGTGTAAGTGACATTCGTTGGAATTTTAGTCTCCTATATCATGCGCCAATTAGCATTTTGACTGAGCAAAGATTTTAAATAGCAGTTGACATTAAAGTTTGGGGATAAAATTTTGTTAAAAAATAAACGCCTCTATATCCTCCCTTTTCAACCAATTTATAGAATGTCAGCCACAGCTGCATTTAGTCGGAATCTGCTAATCCACTGGACTGGCATCTGGTTTTATAACTTCCAGGAAACGTTTGAGAAATTCAATATGGACTGGATCTTTGTATATTAATTGCCTGATAGGTGCTTTTTCATTCATATATTTTTGTAGGACCATTTTGGCGTTAACACTCTTGTCTATCTGAATGTTAATGCGATCGTGATCAATATCAGTACACACACACACACACACACACACACACACACACACACACACACACACACACACACACACACACACACACACACACACACACACACACACACACACACACACACACTTACATGCACACACACACACACGCACACACACACACTCACACACACGCACACACACACACACAGATATATATATATATGTAAAAAAAAATAAATATATAAAATATATATATAAATATGTATATATATATTTATATATCAATCTATATATATCTATAAATATATTTATATATGCATATATATATATATGCATATATATGAATATATACATATATATATGTATGTATTCATATATATATATAGGTTTATATATATGTATATATGAATAAGGGATATGTATATATATATTTATAGATACATATATATACTTGTATATATATATATAAATATATGTATATAGATCTAAAGATATACAAATAAGATATATATATATAGATATAGATATATACTCTATATATATATATATATATATATTTAGATATATATCTCTATATATATATATATATATATATCTCTATATATATCTATATATATATATATATATATATATATATATATATATATATGCATATATAAATATTAACACATTCACACACAATCTGACACACACACCCATATGGATATTTACATATATACATGGGTTTGGTTTCCAATGTCAAGCTTCAAAGCCGCTGTTGTTTGCATCTGTAGTTATTTAGAGATCGCGGGTCGTCAGCTTTTTGATTGCACGGGGGACGTCCAATTCAATCTGTCGGTGAGACGAAGAGTCTGGCTGCCGACCATCCTATCCAGCCGCTTAAAACATCGCCGACTGTAGCGCCACTCGTTTTCCGTTTGACCGAGCGAAAAAGGAAAAACGAATTTGCTTGATGTTTTCTGTTTTTTGTCTTGACAGCATGTTGAAGCCAGGTGATTTCTAGTTTCCTTATGAAGAGAGTACATTTAGCGCTGTTTCTATCTCTGCTTTCTTTTGCTTCGGTTGTGATTACACAAGGGATATGAACAGCGATGTTGAAATGAAAGTTGCTCCTCCGTGTCAATGTTCACACGATGTCATCAAATGACAAGTCATGCTCAACGTTTGAACCAGTCGGAGTAATAATCAAACAGCTAAAAGCTAGAATGAGAGGGCCCTTTCATGCCTCCGCCCGAGAAAATATGTGATCACGCCATCTGCGAATTATCTGATTACTTCGGGGGCGTGGTCGCCTCGACCAATCGGACTCAATTTCTGAGCCTCGAGAAGTCTTTTTTTATATTAATATTTCAAACGCCCGTCACCTGAAGACGAGCGTGTGTTGCACTCATTTTCATGATCATCGGACAGCTAGTCAGAGTGAACCCTCTTAGCTTCTAAAGTATTTGATTATAATAACGAACTGATATTAAGGATGTAGAGCGGGGGACATAGAATGTCTCGACGGTTAACCCCTTCTTGAAGCTGTAATGACTAACTGAATTATTGAATATAATCGAAGGGTGTATTACTGAACATCTTTTGCAGCAGGTCATCCACATTGGCAGCTATTCTATGTTCTAAATATTGTCTCCTACTATCCAAAATCCAGCTCATATCTTCGATACGACAGGTGTAATTAGTGCACCATTGTGAAATGTACTTCCAATCCATCATGACCTGATGACCGTACCGATGTCATCCACATCCAGCCAGTCATCCACGATGGATATGTAGCTATTCTATGTTCTAAATATTGTCTCCTGCTATAAAACCCTGCTCATTTCTTCGATAAGACAGGTGTAATTGTTGCACCGTTATATAATGTGACCGCACCGAAGATCGCATAGATTAAACTATTCCATCAAGCTTTAAACGGTTCTGAATCAACACCGCCTAACTATCTATTTATCAGTGCAGAGATGGGATCGGGTATACTGTCAGAAGCACCGCTCTTGTGTCATAGCCATTTTTAATAATGCAATTGCATATATCAATAACAGATCACACAGATATCAGCTACGCGAAGAGATAATTTTGTTGGACAACATATGATATAATTATCCATGCGTGCTTAAACAGAGAAAGACAAAATTGCATGACATCGCTGGCATGTTGTACCAGGTTTCCTGGTAAAACGCTCAGTTACCTCAGCGCTGTCACCACGCGAGGACAGCTTTCTCAGGCGATAACTACATGATCTCAATCGGATCATTTGTATTCCACCCATTGTGCTCCCGCCGGGGTATCAAGTGTTAATGACAGACAGAGAACTAAGTGGTAGTTAGATACACGGGGTTTTAGAAATTGACGGACTAGTACAATTAAAAACATTCAGTTTGAATAGGTCGGTTCGTTACAGATGAAAAAGCTCTTGAGTGCTGTCAATCTAAAGGAAAACGGTATCATATCCTATTCTGTATATACGCCATTATCGTATGAATGGATAATGACAACAGGTATATGAATAAGACACCATAGATAATTAGGCATGAGCGGATCATGGCTCTATAATGACGCTTCAATGACAGGTCGTGTTAGTGCATCCTGAGTGGCTAATGTAGATATTCTATGTACATCACCATCTGGCTGTAGCCGGAAGTGCAATAGCAACTTGAAGGCAACCATTCCTTTCAACTAATCCATTGGACTTCATTCTTGAGCCTTCGGGTGGACCAAAAATGGTGGCATCGAGCATATATTTGGAGTATCAAAGTCCAGAGAACGATTCAATTTTCCTTTGATGGTAATTGACATCTCTGGTACCTGTCTCTTGTCAGAAGACTATACACTAGTAAGAATTTTCAGGTAGCATGAAAAACATATAAAAGAAAAATGCTATGCCCAACAGATTCTATTTGTTTTCTCATGAGATTGTCATTTAAACTGATAATGTCCACCTTGAGGCGTTACGAGCGCCTGTTTGTACGTTATGACGACGGTGCTGTCATATTATTTCTCGACTGAAAATACAAGAATCTGAACAAGGTACAGAAAGTTGCTTAAAATCATCGGCACTACTTGGAGGTAGGGAGACTTTTATGATATAATACCTCCAAATTCCCAACTGTTTGGTATTTTTTATTTCCTTTATTTGAAAATAATAGGACGGGGTGTTGTTATTGACTCCGCTCGTGTAGGTATGACATCCAATGGATTCGGCAGCAATAGAAGGACTTGATGTGTTATGACCACACTTGGGAAGCGTTTATTATTGTGATCTGTATTATAAAAGGTGATATAATGCGATCAGTATAATAGAATGTGTTTTATTTTGAACACTTTAACAAACGGTGATTAATTTCGTAGAGTGTAATTAAATGTGATTAACTTCGATTAGTATAATAAAATGTGATTTATTTTGATCAATATAATAAAAGGTGCTTTACCGCGAACAGTATAATAAAATGTGATTTATTTCAATCAATATGATAAAATGAGATTAATTTCGATCAGTATGTACAGAGGTGATTTATTCTAATCTGTAAAATAAAAGGAGATTTATTTGACCTGTATAATAACAGGTCATACGATGAATAAAATGATAATGATTAAAACAGTTACGTTTAATCTCGGCCTATCAGAATCACGGGTGTTTGCTACATCACCTCAGCATACAAAGAATGACTATTAGTGTGGAGGGTAGATATAGCTGTCACTAAACAGGCCAAATACTGACGCTTGCTAGTTCAAAATGACCATTATGTCTGGGACATAACGTTATGTTTGATCTCACACCCAATGTAATGCTGCCTTTAGCCAAGGTTATACATAGTGCCGATCATGAAGTGTTGGTATAAAGCATTAAATGAACGAATAATTGATGGCAACCTCATCCGTGCATACAAATGATTCCATTGCGATTATGTAGCCATATCCCCTCTGGTGCGTCGTGGAATTGGCATTTCACAGCTTCATGTTGGTATGTTACAACTGGAAATGTTGCATGCAAATGAGGTCACTGCGAAGGTATATTTAACAAATACAAACTATAATTGCAATTGACAACGGAATATTCACCACCATTAGCATTTATCATTTGGTGCAGTAGATTACTGATATGTAAGCCGGGTGCGTAATGCGCCAGTCAAATGAAAGTCATTTCTATATCCAATCTTGCAGGTTCCATTTAACAACTGTTACCGACGACATGCTAATTATGCAGCATGTTTCTCATACTATACGTCAGAACTGAACAATGGGTTGTGCTTTCTTCATCAAGAAAAACAATTATCAAATTCAATGGCCTCATATCAAATGCTCCCCTGATGAAGGTAGTTATTATGTGCTCCGATTATATCCACATTGACAGTTAGTTAGGTGTTAGGGCGTTGATGTTAGTTTGTCACCGATGCTTGTAGTTCTGTTCTGGTTGTAAATAAAGCGTGACAGCTGAGAAATGCTAGATCAATTGTAACATCCGCCGACATTGCGGACAAGTGCTGCTGATCGGTACAGATGCGACCGTTTGAAATCATTTGCTGTTTTGACATTTACGTCAAATCAACTTGTCTTCATTGTTGGATATATAGTAGCAGAATAAATGGATCCGAATGATGTCCACTTTTAAGTAGGCCATTTTATGTCCCGCCCAGCAGTAACATGTTCGCCTGGTGAGTGAATAAGTGGATTAAGCAATAAAGCGCAGATAGGATGGAGGCTTCTATTGCAGCTGAAAAGACAATTCAGAACTATACCTCCACATAGCTATCAAGCCTCACTACTGACGGACGGACTAGTATACCAATAAGTCTCTCTGCTATTCTCTATTAGCATGGGAGACTATTTTAGACTGTCGATGATATTGCGCTAAGAGCCTAGTTAAGACTGTCGATGATATTGCGCTAAGAAAGGAATAACATCCCAATTGACACCATTACGTGTGTAATGCACGATAGATATATATATAAAGTCAAAAGATCATTAGGATGAGATGGTTGGGTTTTTTCAACAATATTCAGTGGCGTTACTATGACGACAGCGTTAAGTTGTCAACGAGCTGCTGTCAATCCATGACGACATCGTAGAGTTATCAGCGGGCGATAGCCACTGCTTGCGCAACTATGTGGCCCCTTTTTTTTTTAGATCACCTGCATATAGCTATGTGATAGGGAAGAGTAGCAGTGCCATTTGTTTGACTGATACCAGGATCATGTGCTAATCAATTATATAAGATCGACAGGGGTGAAATAACTATATAAATACCGATTGTGTTTCTCAAGAATGGACCGCTTAGTTCGCTGTACAGCTTTAACAGCCGGATGTATTCGGCAGCAATGTAACTCATGTCAGATATTGGGACAAATCATTCAGTAGTGTCACGCAGTTATTCGTTGATATCTTCTACTCTATCAATAATATTTATATACTCCAATATTACTGATATAGAGCATCCGAACGCACTGCACCAACAATACCTGATACTATTGCAATAAACGCCTTAGTATTAACTCCAGACTAATCTATCGCCATACTTCATCCATACTTAGAGCTACAGATACTATCCCAATAGCGGTCAAAATCATCCTTACAGCGTACTGCTGTGTGACACAAACTGACTTTAATTCCACTGTACACACCCCAACATTTGATTTAAGGATGTCATGAAACCTTTATGAAAACATTAAGGTGTGCGAAAGCGAGGAAGATTGTCTCAGAGACGAATCATCCTTACCCGATATTCGGATAACTTCCACCAAACCACCAAGTACTGTTCTGAATCATAATCAGTGGAAGTTCAGTGTCATTCTTTAACGAAGTTGCGACAATAAAGTCCCTTTCATTATTATATATTTACAACCTTTATCGTAAATTCCAGCATAGTTATTTTGCTACTATCTGCCGTTGAATATTCAACATATATCTTCCAGCTCAGTTGCGTTGTAATGGAAGCAGAATTAATTGACATAAGAATGACTAGCGCGGACACCTGACAACAAAAACACCCAACCGCGCCAGACATATACATTAATACATCACTCACGGGTAACGACCGGTCGTTAAGTGTCTCTAACAAGGCATAGTATATTGCCATTGAAGATTAATTGGTAATCATGTGATCAACATGAACAACGCAAAGCAGCATATTATGCATTGTCACATAACGTAAAGCTATTGAGCAGTAGATGTCACAGTGCTCTCGGCCAATAGACAACTGCTGATGTACTGTGCAAATACAATGAAGTCATCAACAGTATAATTAGTGTTTTCATAAGGAGATTTTCCAAATAAAACAAACACGATTGTAGTAAATGATGGAAAAGGAGTGATAGGCATTGTCACATAACGCTGACAAATTGAGCAATACATATCCTCGCGCTCTCGACCACTGGACCACTACTCATGGTTCAACATTTATTCGTCGAAAAGAGCGCAATAATTCTAGCATCCAAAGTATTATACAGCTTAGGTATACAATCTATTAGTACTATTCTGTGACCACCTTCAACACATCTAAGTCCGATTTGTCAGCTTGATGACACCGAGTAATGTCTGATATCATTATAAAGACTGTATATACAGGGTCGATTCTGACATCTCTAGACCAAGTGGTGATAACCCCGGGCAAGTAATATGTTAACCGTTGCAGTTGCTATGATCAATAAAACATTACTCATAACTAGCTTTCAATCTAAACTGAGTATTTATTTTGCATATGATAAAATTCTCCCTTTTGGGTCTACCACAAAAGGAGTAAAAATTTGTTTCTAACACCGTCCGCGTGCGGCATCAGGCACTTGACAAAGGTTCTCAGTTACCCCAGCCTAACGAAGACAGGGAATCCAGGCGACGGGGGCGGGGACTAACTACATCAGCTCCATCGGATCATTTGTATGCCCCCACGAGAGTCCCATTGGTAAATCAACTGTGATCTCACCGGAGCTAATAACCAAGAAGACCCCTCTCCTTGACTGGTAATTGCTCTTCCGGAAAAAGACAACTTTGTTGTCAGGTCATGTATGAGGCTTTTGAGCGGATTCTGAGGCCGCCTTAAGGTATTGTGTTATAAGGCTTCCAAGGTGAGTTGCAGCCTGTACCAAGCATCATATGGCAAGATGGGAGGGAATAGTCATCCAGACTGGTGAAGATAATTACAGACGAAGACATCGTAGTTAGCTAAACGGAATGTATAAGCTGAAATGCTTGGATGGTCTTTTTGGCATTTCTTCGATTAGGTAGAATGAAGCGCATGACTTGATGAATGGAAAGACAATTCATTGCCTACTCAAGTAATCAAATACTTCATCAACGCTCACTGAAGGTTAATCAATTATAGTGAATTAGAGGCGAGGGGACAACTCGGGAGATATTATAATCAAGGCAGATCCGCAATGATGACTTGAGTTACATTCTATCAATTCTCAGTTAACAAAAGCCACTCCAAAATGTCCAGGTAGAGTCAGCGCTATTGTTCGTCAATAGCTCTTGTCTTTCACATAACATTTTGAACATCTTAGAGCATAGCATCAGTTGCTTTTGAACCGCATTATTGGTAGCCTTATTTCAATGCATAATAATATGCGCTATTCAACGTGCCATCCTGCGCCTTCATCAAATTAATGACAGCTACGCACTGCCATTTATCAGGTGTGGCATCGATTGGATAAAGTTAACGAGTTAAATATAATGGATTGGGTAAACGAATGCAAATGGCGATGAATATGATGAATGGCCAATTTGGTTTCCATTGCTCATAAAAGCGACAAGATCGACCGATGGAGGTGATGTAGCAAAAACAGTGATAAAGCTGTTGCGCTCGTAAACAAGATACATCTCCTGGGCGATAATTAGTTGAGTTGCTGTATATATTGCGTTTACTGAGCAGGTCATTCATTGAAGCTTGTTCGTCAGTTTGAAATAATCATTATATCTGGGCACTTAGCGATCGCATCATAACGTTATGTTCGATCTCACACCCAATGTGATTCATTCATAGTGCAGATATGTGGGCATTGGTATACGACAATGGTTAAATGAAGGTATAATTGTTCAAAGGATTTGATCACTCAAATTATTGGAACGGACATAAATGATTGTTCGGTAATGTACCAAAAGCCTTGAATCACAGGCGAGCAAACAGTGAATTAGCAGTCAATGCCTCAAACAAGGCGCTCCTTTTAACTTAAAGCAAAAATTAAAGTATTTATTTGGTCCATTTCAGCGTATAAAGTTGCGCTTATTTCACCAGGCTCTCATTATATTGATCAGACTGAATAACTTCCAGTTAATTTCTTCCAGCGTGAAACTCTCTTACACAGTGAACTGTACACAGCATAATTCAAAGTCAATATATGGTGGCAGCATATGTCTATGAACATAAACCTTAGATGGTTCATTGCGGACTGGTGTTGTACACCAGAGATGCCGAGTCCGTTGGAAGTAATGTGCTGAGTTAACTTTAGTGATGCCGTCACACCGACTATAGCAGTATTTATTATTGGGTGTATTGTAGCAGGCGGAAGGGGTTAAAATAATGTAATTTTAACCACGTTGTATAATACGCCATGTTGCAATCCAACCTGCAATAATCTGCCTACCCGAGAGCTAGTAAGTGGTTTTGGTCATAAAATAAAGATGAGGTGATTGATGTTATTGCCGGTCAAGAAAACAATAAAGGAATTCACCTCGCTCATAGGTTATCAAGTTTCACTGCTGAATGGCTAGCATAGCAATAAGCATCTGGACTATTCTCTCTTAGCATCGGCATATCTCATCCTCACCAAATATAACAGCCATTTTTAAATGACGCCAGTTAACTGACTTCATAGTACCTGCAAAACTTTGAAGTTTGAAGATTTGATTATACCCACGGTCAGCGATGGCATTCATGGGCTACATCATAAACATATGACACTTATAAAGATTTTGTGTGCTGGAAATTATATGTCCACACCTCCTACTTAATGGCATCAATAAAATTTATGTAGTAGTTCTTGAATCCGTAGGGCTGTTTGAGATATAATAATACATTAAGGGAGGAATAATGTGGCAATTTATGTCAGGTGACCAACTGAGCCACACAAACGTCCATATGCAGTGAAGGCGCTATAATTCATTGTAAAGTGTTATTGCACTATATGTCACATGATAATCTGAATGATAGTTGTAGTTTTCATATAAATAATTAGCTGCCAGAGTTACCAGAGTTGTCACGTCGTCAACGAGCAGTGCTCCCCTGACATATCCTCCATGGATGAAGTAGACACGATGCTATTTATTTCCGCGCATTGTTCAATCTTCACATTTGTAACGTTTTTTGTCTAGTTGCTAAAATAACTCGATTGTATTGCGGACGCCAGAAATCGATAATATATCCATAGCGGCCTTTTCAAAACCGCCTCCGAACATTGTTTACTGAACTATAAAAATGCATAGCGACTGTGTCAAGTAACTACACTTGCGCAATTTCACCATCTTCTGGTATTATCGTTTTCAGCTTTGTATGTCGAGTAGCGCCTACTCGGGTCATGATTCACGTCCAGTCAAAATAAGGATTCAGACTTAACAACTGTCTTAGAAACAGCAGGGGTAACAGATTGGACTCGATTGTAAGAATTGCATTTTAAAAAGTAGTGGGGATGTGGTACATGAAGTTTTTTTCACAATGTTTATGAATTTTGATGGAACACTCCTGTAACAAGAATAGAAAAACCCTACAACACCTAACGTAATAGTTGTAGATCATACAGGGGTTAGAAAACAAAACACAGGTTTAGAGTGTATCGAAGTTTCTATGATTGACCGATGTCTTGTTTACGTGCAAAGCAACTACCATAGATCGACAGGATTTTGATGAATTTATCATGTTCATTTGTTGTTCTGACGAATGGAACTCTTAGTTTTCCGTATATATCAAAGGAGTACAGGTTTATGAAAACATGACGCTCATTTTAACGAGGTATCATATGACTACACAGCATATCGGGTAATGTGATTATCTTTATACCATCCAGCGGTGTGATGTAGAGCGCTCAAGTAGCAGGGCTCGTAGAGATTCGTAATTATTTTCTACCCAGATCGTCTATATTTTTACAGTCCAATATTTCTAACGTAGCGTGCCCGAACCCAATGCACCACCAACTATTGACAACATAGTAGTAAACGTCATCGTGTCATTTTATTACCATTCTCCTGTCGAAGTACACAAGACAGTCACAAAATAAGAAGCACTGATTCCATCGCATAAGCCACCAGAGTCATCCTTCTTGCTTACTGTTGTGCGACACGAAATGCCTTTAATCCCATTGCACCCACAGTGTCAATTGATTGAATGATGTCATGATTTTCTTAACGAATCCTTGTTAGTGTACCTAAAGCCAGAAGGCTGTCAATGAGACGAATCATCCTCATCCTGAAGTGTTATTTCCATCAAGCCTCAAAGTGCTGTTCTTAATCATTATCAATGAACATTCAGTGTCAATCTTTATTCGTATCGCATCATTATTTTATAATTTTATTCTTTTTACCCATTTCAAGCGCAATTTTAACATCTTGTTTCCATGCGTAGCACAAATGGCGAAGACGGAATGAATATGGCCACATCTCGTAATGTTGAAAATGCTTTCACGAATTTCTTGAATAACAATAGTTTCTTTCACCCATCATAACATTATCCTCGTCGCTTATTGATCAAATATGTAAATATTCAGGATTTAGTGCATGGGAATGTGGAGTCCATCTATTTGCAAACCCGACAGCACAAACGAGTGTAATTCCTTATCCTTGACCGATCATGATGATTGGTGACTTAAATGATATGTGAACTCTACAAAAAGTTGCAAAAATATAGCGATGAAACGTCTCATGTTATATAAACAGATTCTGGATCATATTGAAGAACTTGCCCGTGTGATCAGTTTGACATTTAAATGTGAGCCCTGTCCAAAACAATCCAAATAGTCTCACTAGAGGGTTCACCTATGCATTAGGAATTGTATACGCTAATTAAAGTTGCTGTTTAAGAGTTGGTGACGCAGTCAGCTTTAGCTACGTTTCAGTTAACTTTAGCTACGTCACTGAAGTTTTGTCACTGTGGGTCGACACCGAACACTCCACCCAGATGAGAAAAGCAATGCTGAATGAGATAAACGCATGTTAACCATGCACAATCATTGCACCATTGATTAATGACACGTTTATACCGTGGCTGTTTAACTCATTTGAGTATAAAGGATTTGTTGACAATTCGTTGTGCATATATATGTTGTGGAGAAAGGGTAATGCATTGAAAAGAATCTCGCCGCTACGTTGTAAAGTGGGTTCCCTTGATAAACTAAAACTCTAGTAAAGGTCACATGTATTATGTGTTGTACGTTGATAGAATATGCCTGGCTTATTATATGTGTTTGCATATTGTAAGCTGGTCATACAAACGTGGATAGTAAAGCATGACCTGATGAAAGGCCGTAACGTAAAGAGGTGCCAAGTGTTTTGTGTAAATGATGGTACCCCCAGCTGTACCGTGTCATGCATTATGTATGTAGCCAATAACGTTTCATCATAACGTATCGTTCGACAATTGTATAAGTGTTCAAGAATAACAGGTTAAAAGATTAGGTTGAATAAATTATGCTGAACGCGGTTTATATAACGTAGTTTAGGCTAATAACAGGTTACGTGATACTGTGGCCCAATCAAACAAAAAATGCCAACCAATTACGACGAATTTGGTAAGCTACATTTAAAGCATCTCGTCCTGATTCCTGCCAATAATCACCGAGTCATATACACCAAGCACGGGTTAATGGGAGAATCAGGCGTTAACGATATCTATCTATAACAAACGAATGTTAAAGCGATTTCATGGATCTGAATGATGGCTCCTTGGAAGTGCTGAACATTTAGTAAGATGATAACCTATTGCTGTACTGGGTTGTAGAGGGTCGTGACTACAGCCTCTCCTCTTCTGACTACGAGTTGATGTGAGGATTTATTGTTACATTACCTGCCAATCACGCGGTCCATCTAGTCGTGAGGCTGATGGTCGCAGTACAGGTTTGGGTCAATACGGTTTCCTTTAGCGCTGTCTAAAAGCTTAACAAATCATGTAGTTTCTAAGCTTTCAGTGATCATATGAAGTAATAGACATTTTACAATATCCAGTGTTACAACGCGTACAAGTACGGGCACTGTTTGTGTTCCTGGATCAAACACAAAATGTTTTCTCAATTTATAGTTAGGCCGTACCAAACCTGTGTATTTCATCATACATCGACAAATCGGTGTGTGATAGATATGAAGCCTGTTCAATAAAGTAATAGAGAAGTACGGTTTGTTTCAATGTCCTAACATTAGGTTGGTTGGATGAGCATGGATAGATATTGTAAGTTGTTCTTATAAAGCACTGGTTTTGCCGCTTGCGTCAGACTAGTCTATCGTTCAACGAGGCCGCACAACATGTTGAGAAAAGTTGCATGTCATACTTCGTGACACAAGGAACAAAAAGGGGATTGTCCAAATAGATCCAATTGTATGATGTCAGTCTTTTAAGATATTTGACTCACAGAAAAGAGAAGTAACCAAGAGTAATGTGTATTTACGTTCTGTCTGGCTCATTGATGTCATCCTGATACAATACAGGTGAACCAGATGATGCTGCAATCATATGCCACCAGCCGCTGTAGATATCGCATCTACTGTCTGAATCATCCATATATCTTCTTTCTAAGGGACACGTAATGCCTTTGACCTAATTGCACCCATAGACACTATTGAGTTGACGATCCTATCAAAAGCTATCGTTTCGAGTAGCGAAGAAGATTGTTCCAGAAACGAATCCTTCTCATCCCGGACGCATATAATTCCCATCCGCCGCCGGGTGCTGTCGTTAATCATGATCAGTGGGGAGTCACTTCCATTGTTGAATAAGTACAACCTTTATCGTTATTACCTGCCTGGCATAAACGTCGTTATCCGTCACTTTTTACGCCTGTCTTGTTTAACTAAGTGGCGCCAACGACGGCGAAGAATATAATCAATACATGTCTTGCTATGTAAACCATGTAGAATTTTAGCAATAAAAATACTGTATATTAGCAATGATAACATTCCCTGAATACCTAACGAACACGTTTTACCCACAGTATATCGTAAAGCTGATTTTACTAGCGTAGTAACGGGGTCATGCACCTGTGGGAAAGTACATCTTACATTAAGTTTGTAGTTCGAATATCCATTAATTAGACAATCCCTGAATGAATTATAGACGTTTACTGTAATTAAGCACCACTTACTCCGCGGGGCTTTCTGGGGTCGGAGCTGCTCGTCGAATCCGTCTCTTTATATACATGGCTTCATGCTCATTGCGTGATATGACATGTTTTATTATGAGGAATAAGCTATTAGTTCGTTTTTCAGCGGTGCATATGGATCTACTAAGTAATCACGTTTAGATTGAAATATGCAATTGTTTGTGCATGTTCACGTTGTTTATTGATGATTGTCTAGCAGCATGAGATTGGGTGATACCTGCCTTGTATGCGGCGCCTCCGGGGTTCAGTATTAACACCCTTTCATGGCACTATCTGTTTGTCATGTCAAATAAGTGCCGTCAATGTCGAAATACGCATTGTTCCCTAATATTGACTGCATTAGCTTTTGTTTTGCAACGCGGTTAACAATATACCGCTTTTCATGGCACCTACATAAACAGATCAACAAAATATATCCGACGGCTGCGTCAAGTAAAAATGATCTAATGCCTACATAGTAGATAGACACCGAGGGGTATATTTTGATGCTTTAATATACGACATTAAGACTTCCTAATGGACATTGCCGATCGCCTTAGCATTCTGTTGATATTCATTAAATACCTGGTAATCTTTCAACTAGGAAATTGCACATTGGGGATTAGTGCTGTACAGCGGTGTCGTAATCAGCATATAAAATAGCAACAAATTCTTCCCGAACCAATCATGTATAATAAAACTCCATATGAATTTGGCTATAGAGTATATATGACGATAAATATTCCCACTGAGGCTTGATTACGGACGCAGCAATTTATCTATAACTCGCTGTAAACAAATAGCTTTGCAGGTTCATAAACATTTCATAACGGATCCACTCCTAATAACAGATTGATTTCTAAGTCTGATCTTTCCCTTATTAGAATACGGTATTGTTTTTCTGACATCATGTAGTGAAAATAACAGAATTCAACGATTACAAAATAGAGGTTTACGAATTGCTCTCAAACGAAATCGTTATGCTCCTGTAAGCCAAATGCATGTTGACGCAAATAACCTGCCAGTAGAATACCGTTTAAACTTATCCATTGTAAAATAAATGTTCAGTTTGAAAAACTCATGTAATCTTCGTGATGTAAGACAGTTGTAAACAAGACTGCATGATGAAACTATGTACATTGTACCTTTTCCAAACACTGAGCGTGTTAAGAATAGCAATGTCTACAGAGGGCCATTTGTTTGGAATTCTTTACCATCATACCTAAAATCAATAGAAAATCAGGCATCTTTTTTTACCTTGCATGTTGTACAGGTTTCCATCACGATGACATGTTGTGAAAGCATTCTGATTATTCACTCATGTACATCATTTATATTTATGTCTGTGTTGTGAATTCATTGTGCATGTAATGTTCTTTTTGTGTACTTTCGTCCATACAGGACATTGTTTTATTTCGGTGCAAACCGTCCAACGTACCTGTATAAATATGCTAATAAAAAAATAAAAAAAAGCCACTGCTCCCCGCGTTTTTTAAATTTGGAAGCGCTGAGAGGATTCTAATATCAATTAAATTTTTCCTTAATATATATAGCAAAGGTTGTTGCATTAGGGATTTATGATTAATTTATGGAAGTGGTGGTATCCACAGCGGCAATATCTGTCAGTGGTGCGATGAGCTTGTTGGCTGAATGCCACCCTCAATATCTGGTGGCGCAGCCTAATCCACAAAGGTCAGATATATTGCTGATTACGACGAAATTAGAACAAGTAGCCACTTTGTATTATTGAAGAAGCTAGGTCATTTTAGGGTAGGATAGTGAATGCTATGATTCGCCGGGTTAAAATGCCTGTTAGCCTCAACTTCTAATAACGGAATTTATATGCGTTCAACTAGTACCATACGCTGCTGCCATTTGGAAAAGTGATTTGCAAGTGCTACAAACTGGTATGGCAGTGAAACCTCAGCATTTATTAGTAAACACTGCCACATGAATTATTAAAGATACTAAAACATTTCGCCAAACCCTATTCACCACATGGGACCTATCAGGGATAGTTTTCGCAAAGCACTTAAACTATACACGCGCCATTCATCATTAAAAGGCATTCTCCACAATTCACTGATTGATAATCATTCTTATTGCTGATGCTTTGGAGCTAATGTTGTGAACAACATGCTGTCTCATCTTAAAAGTTGTGATGACAAAAGATAAATGGTAGTATATACGTTGCATGTACGAATGTATGCAGGTAGCTACATAAACAGTTTCAGATGCATTATCAACGGAAGTGTGAGGTCAGCTTTCCCCTGTCTTTCATTTATGGAAATATGATTATACTCTAAAGGTTGTGTCTAACATTTCGTTTATCGGTTCTAATTACTGCATGAATGGTACATAAATTTGCAAAAGCGGTTCTTCTGCAACCAAAGGTAACTTCGACTGCGCATTGGATATGACTCTGACTTCCCTGACACAATATCATCACCATCCCAGGAGCGGTAAAGACAGAAACACTTACGTAAACTGTCTTCCCTTACATCACGATAACTGATTTGACCGTACCGACGTTCTCCCATCATTTTCAATCTGCCTATTGATTGCTATTAACTTGTGAAAGAGTTACACTATAGGGTCTGGATTTATTCCATATTGGTTGGTATAAAGCACCACATACAATCCGTCTGAAAGCACCCAATCGTCGTTGCTACATTCATCAGCTGCTGGACCCATTTCTAGTGATGCATTGCAGTACGGTACCAATCAAACGACATTTAAGCAGGTCGCATAATTTGCAGTACATAACATTACATAACATTTAAAACGCACACTAAAATGGAAGTAGTGATTAATGTTTTTATTGGACGTGTATCCGTCGACCGTATATATCACTGCTTGTTATCTTTATGTATGGATAACATTTATAGTTCCAATGTGTGGCATACTTTGAGGTCATTGTGTTGTTGGTCGAAGCATGATTGATGGCGTTTATGCCTTTACTGTTCTGATCATGTGACTACAAAGCCCTTGTATTTCTCATCAAACCATTGCTGTGTATGTATAAATGGCATTCAGGAAGGGTTAAGCTTAGAAATAAATCTAATAGCTATTTGCTATCTCATACATATTCAATGCTAGTAAGGGTTACGTTACTCATATGCTGTATGATTATGTCTATGCGGGCCGTTATTGAACAAACCCATTTTATTCAGTATGGTGGCAGTGACTAACAACAGGCTAGCCGTTCATTAAAATAAAGCCACTTCAAGTTGAATCAAACTTCAATGCCCTGTTAAAATGACCAATTATACCCGATGTGAAATCAATATACGCCAGCTTTTATGCTAGTCATATAGCTGTCAGGAGGGAATTGTCATTATAGAACGATATCTGTACACTGCAACAATCCTGAAATGTTGCTGTACCTATGATACCACACCTTACAATCATTCCCCGGTTCGGTTTCGAACAACACTTGAGAAGAGCCAAAGAGTAGTTTTGCATGGTTAATATAGCCGCGGGATGCTCTGATGAAGCATAGCAAACAACCATTATTTAGCCGGTTAGGTCTGTTATCAAGCCATTGTCATCCGGTGGATTGAAATGATCTAACAATCAGCCATGTAAGAGTCAAAATAGCAATATACATGGAATATGCTGCATGGAACACTTTTTTTAGCAATGGCTGCTATTTATTTAGAGCTGTGATCGATATGATATTTGTCCTAACAAAGGCGGGGATTCATTTCATTGTTTCCTTCTTCTTCGCGTAAAAGTACCTTTTGGCCCTGAATAGACGAAGAGGAATATTACTCGGGTATGCAACTGGGGAGCATATCATTTGCTACATCTGATCATCCGAGGGCTCTATCTGGGCCTATATGGTGACTGGTGAGTTCTTGTAATTGCCTTAACCCTAATGACATGGGATGTGCAAGCCACCATTCACAAGATACCACTGGTGTGACCATAGACTGCAATGTCGATTCGAAAAACTGAGAAATATCGCTCAGTTTTAATTACCCATTTCTATTTTCGAAATTAATGTTCAATTGTATTGGTATAGCGGTAATAGAAGTTTAATTATTTGTCAAAACTGACGCACTGCAGCATTGGCGTCTTGGTTACACTAGACGCCACGTAGCATGTAAATATTCTTGCTTTAGCGCATATCACGCGCCCCATAAGAAATTAAACATTTGGGATTTAAACGATAAACTCTATGCAGCATGGCGTGTGACGAGCCGTAAAGGCTAACTGTTTCTGGACCTTGAGCTATTGTCAACCGTCACGAGAACTATTGTTTAATGCTGCCATGCTGAATATTTACTTGCATCTACGTACCGGAGGCGAGTTTATTTTTAAGAACTTCACGCATTGATAGAGGCTGGCCACTTTCATCGCATGCTAGCCCTCTTAACTATAATGTGCTGAATGAGAGCTGATACTCAGCGGAGGAGGGCATGTAAATGCGGTCTGAAGAATTATCTGCACCATTATTTACATGATACTGCTTACATGGCATCCAACTAAATCCTTCACACAAGTCAGCGGCTTATTAAGGATAAATGCCTCCTAGGTGGCGAAGAAATAATGCGCGTGCCATGTGGTCATTATGCTGCGCGTTATTACATGCTAACATAATCCCGTTAAGCGGCTACAAAATCTTCATCACTAATGTGTATTTGTAGACAAATGGGTTTGTGAACGTGCCTGTCATTGTAACGTGTTTTGTCATCATGACTAGCAAGAGGTTATTGTCTGCTTGAAGCATTTCATGTATGTGACGCAGTAACCTACCATGGAGTAAACTCAATCAATATCGTTTGTAAATATGTGTATTATCATGCTGACAAATGCAATGACTAATTAATGGGTTAAATCAAACGAAATCCTGGTGACGATAAATTAGCATATGAAATAGTTAGTGCACTGTGTCTTGAAATAGTGTAGTCTGCTGTTTTGTGTCAATCATTATGTTACTAATAGATATCGTTGCATCATAACGTAACGTTTGAGCTAATGACTGAGTTGACTACTGTAGATTGTTTGATGTAGGATATCTGGCGAAAAGATCAGGTCCAATAGATATGTGGAGATATGATAAAAGAAACCTAGGTTTGATACGCATATTGGAGCGGAGGTTGGTGCTGAACACGGTTTACACAACGTAGTATAGAATTATAGCAGCCTAGTGGCATACATAGCAGCATCATATAAATCGCCTTGTCATGATTTCTGCCAATCAACACCGAGGTATGTTATTAAAACGGTTTTCCGAACTTGACTGATGGCTCGTTAGAGGTATTGAATATTAAGCCAGAAAATAAGCTGTATAGCCAGAAAATAACCTGTACGCGGTTGTTAGTGTCGCAAATACAGTCATTACGCCAGGGAGTTAGCGTAGGTGAGGATAAAAGCGACTATAAACATGGCACATCTTGTGACACAAGGACATAATAGAGATTGTTCTAATAAAGCCGATAGTCCCATGTTAGTCATGTCAGATATATGGCTCACAGAATAGAGTTGCAACCAGCAGTAATGTGTATTTACTTTTACTTGTTAGTGTCAAAGATATTATTTTGAGTGCAGCCAAAGATAAAGCTACAACCACCATATATCAACAGCTACTAATACTATCATTACTCGTCTTAATCCTCTATATATCTTCTTACTATAAAGCACGAAATGGCTTTTATTCCATTACAACCATAGATACAATTGATTTAAGAACCGTTTTGGGAAGCGAAGAAGACGTTACCAAATACGAATCATCCACATCCTAAAAGCATATAATTCCCTTCCAGCCATCGAGTGTTGTCGTTAATCTTGACCAGAGCACTGTCATTGTCATACGTAAAAGGTATTGGGACAGAGCAGTCACTTTCATTATTGTGCATGTACGACCTTTGTCCTTTTAACCTGGTTTGCGTTCTCACATGGATCATAATAGTGACCGCTATTTGTTTATTAATACTTGGATGATGGCAAAATTGCAACATTGTTTGCATGAGGTCGTTATGCTCGTAACAGCCAAGCGATATTGGTTTAGTCTGGATACGTTTCTGAAAACGTCCTGTTCAGGAATGGTACCTAATGTTTGACGGTTTATGTGCACCTACCTGATTTGTGCGATGTAATGAATGTCTGTACGATCGACGCGCTTTGATATTTACGCCGGTGGATAAGGTTTACTCACAAGAAAAATACTACTTGAACAGCCATTTCGGTTTCCTCCCTTTTCGCGACCGATTTATTAGAAGTCAATCAACTAGACCAACACCTGAAACAGAAATGCCATGTAGTCCTGACCTTTGAATACCAACAGCATGATTTGCCTTTTATTCATTAATCAATCATTATTAGTTATTTTTCTGTCTACACGGTCTTGTTTAACTGAACATCTATCATGCAATAATTAAAATGAATACCAATTTCCGTTGACTTGAAATTCAACGCGAAAATTTAATCAACTTTTCTCCTGGGCCAATATATCTATTCGTTACAACTCTTGGCGGCTTTATTTGTTATGTGCCGAGCATCAGACAGTTACAACCAAACTGTAAATGATCAACCAGCATGATTGCGTTGAGTCATTTGCGGGGTAATAACGGAATGTATTAATCAGTGTTTAGTCCAGTAATACCGCCATGAAAAGTTACAGCAGATATTACTTCCTTGCTTTTATATGCATTAAGCTGGTACAATGTTGTGGGCCATTTTGATTAGCGTCAACAACGAAAGTTTTGAGATGTTGATTTTGCTTGCATGTTTTTCGTTAATTGGGCTATTTATTATTGTTAAGCAGGTGACTGATTATAATTGGCGTACCGTTCACACATGGGAGCTAACAAGGACAATCTGTATATATATATAATATAGAGACATATATACTTATATATGAATATTTATACATATATATATATATACTTATATATATATTTATGTATTTACATATACATATATCTCCATAGATATATATATATATATATTATATATATATATATATATATATATATATATATATATATATATATATATATATATATATATATATATATATATATATATATATATGTATATATATACATTTGTATGGTAGTGGTTCTACTGCAACAGTAGGTAATTTTACATATAAGATATGACTTCGACTTCCATGACGCAGCTTCGTCCCCATCACACGAGCAGGAAAGACAGAAACACTTACGCAAGACGTACCAACGTTCTCCCATTGTATTCAATCTACCACTTATCTGCAATAAATGAGATGATCCATTTTGTCAATATCTGGTGTTATAAAACACCGCAGACTATTTGTCTAAAAGCACCCAATCGTCAGTGATACATCTATCATCTGATAAAGCTATATCTAGTGATGCATTGGAGAGAACGACTTATCAAACGAGATTTAAGCAGGTTACACAATTCACACATACAGCTCATAACATATAGAACGCATACTGCATTGGAAGTGGTGATTTATTTGCTTATTGGGCATTTATATATTATTCCTTACTATTGCCCTGAAGCAATGCTCATAAACATTTAAGTGATATGGCACCACCTTCAAAGGCATTTCCCCTCCTTTTATTTGTCATGTCCGGCCGATTCGCTAGTGTATACGACACCTCCACGTATCCCGTGGTTATGGTCATAAGTTGCTCCTGATAATAGTAATGTACTCTCTCTTAACTACAATTTTAAAGACTGGTAATGTCGTCATTGAATGTCACTTCGAGTTTTATATCACAAACAACAATGGACATTTAGGATGTACCAAATTGTCTTCTCTTTTTCGGATCATGCACGTAAGGGAGCAGATTTGAAACCGAGCCAATCGCAGGTTGCTGACCGTCCAATGGCAATATAATTATCTTGAATAGTAAAAAAATATTCTGCGATTTAAAAACAAACGTGATGGCTATGTTGTATTGTATAGAATTGATTATATACAGCATTTATCAGATGATATCGCATGATCTCAAAAATAGAAATATACAAATATCAATAGAAGCAAGGTATCGATATTACCGGCTACGGTAATTGACACTTTAAACGCGTTTACAAGAAATCACCACCGCGTCAGATATCAAATTTTAAAGTTGCTTACCTCTAATAAGCATAAGATTTCTACTTGGTGTTATGTCACCAGGTGTGACAGTCATGGACAATATTGAAACCAGCATCAAGGTAACGAATGAAATATGATATGTTTGGATGAAATGTAACTAATGTTTCATTCATAGTTACAATGTGTGATATACTTACAGATCATAGTTATGTTTGTTCAAACATGATTGATGGAAAGTTATGCCTTCGCTGTTCTAATCATGCGACTACAAAGCCCTTGTAATTTTCATTAAACCACTGCTGTTTATGTATAGATGACATCCTGGAAAGGGTTAAGCATAGAAATTAATCATACGGCTATTTGCTAACTGGTTTCTCTTGATACATAATCAATGCTGTTAAGGGTTACATACCTCATATGCTGTATGCTTATGTCTATGCTGGGCTGTTATTGAGCGAACCATAGTATTTTATTCGTATTCCGTTCACTGTGGTGGCATTGGATACCAACAGGCTAGCCATTCATTATAACAAAGCCACTTCAAAATATCAATATAATTTATTTTATTTTTATATATATATATATATATATATATATATATATATATATATATATATATATATATATATATATATCTATATATATGTATATATATATATATATATATATATATATATATATATATATATATATATAGATATTTATATATATAGATATTTATATATATATATATATATATATATATACATATATATTTATTAATCTATATATATATATTTATGTGTATATATATATTTATATATATATATGTATACATAAATATATATATATATATATCTATCTATCTATATATATATATATATATATATATATATATATATATATATTGATGCTGCAAAAAGCAAAAGATTAAGGGTTTTACAAGTAATTTGGGTTATTCATAATCATCCTAATTGCCCTTAATGTGTCATCAATTAACAAAAGGAGGTTTTAAACCAGGTCAAACATGGGTCTCACGCTAGCCTCACGTGAGAGACAAGATAGCTTGTAATGAAATAAACAGTAAGTTTGCTGATGCACATAATGTTTAGTTACGTCAATATATTCAAGAAGCAACCAACAGTAACACTGAAGCAGGTGTAGATCAACGTTTTCCTGTCATATTCCAAGCTACCAAAGACGCAAAAGATGCAACAAATTCAGGGACCATATGAATAGTAACCTATTATTAACCATGAACATACGAATTGAAAGACAGGAGGTATTTCCACGACGTGACTCACTTGCGACAAAAAGACTGTCATCTAATATTTATGGACCGGAACTATAAAAGTTTCAATTAGTATTATTTATTTATACGGTTACAAGATGATAGCAAATATAACTAGCGTTGCTAGTGGAATATGCCTGGTGTAATGCCTATCAGCAGTAACGAGACAGGTGCCCAACACATAATTTGGTGTACATTAATTGATGAAATGCGCGATCATTCGGCGATTGTGCATTGCAACCAATGATAAACCACTCTATCGTAGTTTAGGTATTTCATTTACCTTTGGCCGGCATGCTTGTATGTTACCCACATACCAAACGCCTTCTATCCAAGCGCCGACGTTGCACACCAACGATAGAGGTGATATGTTTGATTAAATTGCATTTCGCGTCTGCAAAGAATGTAAACTTTTATTCTTCTATATACTAGTTTCAATTCTAATCGTGTGTGATGCCAAAATATCACCAAACATATCTGCACCTGTATCGGTCCGTAATCTGCATCGTTATCGTAAGAGCGCACTTAACGTTTTATCCACATACAAATATTGCTAACAAATACAATATATCTGGTATCAATAACAAAGCACATATGATTTAACTGCAGCTAAGGTAGAGTTTCTTGCATGGTATCAATTAGCTTACTCACATTGCAATCACTGCACGCCATCGATTGTCTGCATTCTCGTTATACCATAGTTTTGACCGCATGCAATCAATCACATGGGGACACTGGGCCCTATGTGTCGGGTTCATTGCATGGACAAAAAATGTCTTGAAAAGCAACCACTTTAGTTCAACGTGCCGCACATCAATCCTACCGGTAATATCCTCCTAACTATTTCTCGACTTAACCGTTTTGTCCTATGTCATCATACGTGTCTCTGCCCATCATTTGCACAGCTTACCATGAATGATGAAAGAGTGGGCGCCAATCTAATGTGGTAGTCATTCCCAGCACGGAATAGATTAGTTGATTATTTAGGCCAGCGACATTTGCGGATCATGGCATAGCTTTTATATTCATGAACGGGTAAAAAGCACGTCATCTTTGTTAATGCGTGCTGCCACCTGTTAAAGGTAGATTACGTAGGAAAACATAGGGGCAAAAATTGAGGCAACATCAACCTACGGGTTAATAACGTCCATATGGATTACATGGAGCGAACGAAACCGGACTCTAATAAGGCATATATCGTCAGTTGTAATGTGTCATTCTCGGTCTTTATCGCAAAATGAACGATGGGCACGTCCTACCCGACAGCTTGAAGTTAGAATCACATATCAACTGTATATTGCAGTGTGTATCACAAAATAGACAAGATGTGAACTTTCTGTAATTTACTTCCTCTTGTAAAAGTGGTACAATTTTATTTCGGTTATAATTCGATTACATTGTGTGATAGGCGAACCCTCGTCATATTCCACACAACGGATGTTTTGTGATCGCCCCCGATATATATATATATATATATATATATATATATATATATATATATATATATATATATATATATATATATATATATATATATATATATATATATATATATATATATATATATATATATATATATATATATATATATATATATATATATATATATATATATATATATATATATATATATATCTATATATATAAACTTCATCGTCTGTAATTGACTGTGGGTGCCGGCAGGGCTGACACACTAACATAGAGAGCCATTCAAAAGTAATTACAGCCTCTTTAATCAATTGCCGTTGATATGCATCACAAGTAAATATATCGTTTTAGTGTTTTCAAGGAGACAAGCAGTGGACCATGGCATCACATCTCCTGCGCCCTCGTCAGTCTGTTCATGCGTATATTTGTGCATGTTTCTCTGAATGATAAAAATTGCTTAAAGCAATTGGCAAATCATATATGGTCTACACGGATAAATGCGTGGTTGATGTAAATATGTAGCATTGCATGGTTATATTAAATGGGGTGTGGCTAGGTACAAATAATGTATGGAATTATTACTCTATGTCCTTGTGTGCTTGGCATAAAAGGGAATTTTGGCCATGAGCAGACAAGGAGGAACAAAATTCTAACCGCACGGGTATGCAACTGGAACGTATTATTCGCTATTATCTGAGCGTCAAAAGACGTTATCTGTTCCAGCCGAATTCTGCCAAAAGACAATGACTTAAGTTGTTGTTTGTTCAAAGCATAAGTGTTCACAACGGATACAGCAATGGGCAAGTTACACTGTTATTCATTGGTAAAACATTGTAAAATGAACTATAAACGGTCATTACCTATTTTGTTGGCAAGCACAGAGAACCTTTCATATTCTCAGTGCTGACACATAGCACTAATAGACATAGACCATTCCGAGAATCGGGCGATTGGTGAGTTTCTGTAATTGCTTTTGCCTTTGTCATCGGTCTGTAAAGAGCATTAGGGTAATCATTGCTAGGACCATTGCTAGTATAGACTAAATTGTATGGTAACTGATGCTTTGTCCCTCGACGACTAATTTCTAAAATCTACCGCTTCATACTATCTACAAAATACCATTCTATTTTCGGTATTGATGTTTTTGCGTATTGGTAAGGTGTTACAAAAAGTCTTGTTATTTCCAACCCAAATCACTACCATTGCTGTGAAATATATGTTGGATTGGCTAAACGTATACACTGCAGTTTTAAAGTTTAGACATGTAACATCTGCAAAAGTATTGCTTTAGCTCACATCATGCGCCGCACCATCATGAAATGGAACGTTTCGGATTTAAATGGCGTAACGCCATGCTGCACGGCGTGTGACGAGCCGTAACGCACCCAATCTAATACAGCAAACCTCCCCTCTAATCATAATGAAATGTCACAAGCTCGAGTCGCCAGTTGGAGAGATGTTCTGTCTGTCGAGATAATATTGTACTTAGATCGTAATAAACTGGAAGATATAGGAGGGGATTATTTCAGTCTATCCAGGATAACTAAAATATAGATGCGGTGGGGTCCCGTATGCCATTATATTCCCAACCTTACGGTATTAAGTATATCATGTATATTTCATGAAGTAAATATCAACCATAGCATCAAACTTACATCTTTATGTGTTCATACAAGAGGAGTCTACATTTATTCCATATAAACGTCTCGTAGAGATTACACTACAATACTTTCAAGATTTCAAACGCCCGTCACCTGATGACCAGCGTGTGTTTCACTCATGAATTAATGGATATAAGCTAAGTGTGTGTTATTAAACATCTTTAGCAGCCAGTCATCCAAATTGAATATTTAGCTATTCTATGTTCTAAATATTGTCTCCGGCTATACAAAACCCAGCTCATATCTTCGATAAGACAGGTTTAATTACTGCACCATTATAGAATGTATTTCCATTCGGTCATGACCTAATAACCGTACCAATGATCGCATATGTTAAACTATTCCATCAAGCTGTAAACGGTTCTGAATCAACACCGCCTAACATGTATCTATTTATCAGTGCAGAGATGGGATCAGGTGTATTGTCAGAAGCGCCGCTTTCGTGTCATAGCATACAATTGCATATATCAATAACAGAGTATACAGATATCAGCTACGCCAAGAGATAATTTTGTTGGACAACATATGATATAATTATCCATGCGTACTTAAACAGAGAAAGACAAATTGCATGACATCGCTGGCATGTTGTACCAGGTTTTCTAGTAAAACGCTCAGTTACCTCAGCGCTGTCACCGCGCAAGGACAGCTTTCTCAGGCGATAACTACATGATCTCAATCGGATCATTTGTATGCCTCACAAGAGACCCATTGCTAAACCAATTGTGCTCCCGCCGGGGTATCAAGTTTTCAGGTCGCAGCTAAGTGTCACCACAAGTAATGACCAAGAAGATTCCTCTCCTCGACTGGTAATTGCTTTTCCAAGACAAGCTAACTTGGTTGTCAAGTCATGTATTACGATTTTGAGAGGCTGTCGATGTAACCCCATTTAATTGAGTTGTAGGGCTTCTAGGGTAAGTTTCGGCTTGCACCACGCATTACATTGCAAGGTTTGAAATGAAAGTCATCGTGATTGATGACAGACAGAGATCTAAGTGGTTGGATACACGAGGTAGATGTTCTGGGAAAAGCAATCACCAGTCGATGGGAGGAATCATATCTTATGGTGGCACATAGCGTCGGGATGCACACTTGATACCACGCAGAAAGCACAACTGATTTAACGTTGGCAATTTCATCCGTGCATACAAATGATTCCATTGCGATCATGCAGCCATATCCCCTCGGGTGTGTCATGGAATAGGCATTTCAAAGCTTCATGTTGGTATGTTACAACTGGAAATGTTGCATGCAACTGAGGTCACTGTTAAGGTTTATTCACCAAATACAAACTAGAACTGCATATACCAACGGGATATTCACCACCAATAGCCTTTTCCATTTGGTGCAGTAGATTACTGATATGGAGGTGGCGCCAGTCAAATGAAACCCAACACTACATCCAATCATGCAGGTTCCATTCAAACAAATGTTACCTACGACAAGCTAACTATGCAGCATGTTTCTCATACTATACGTAAGAACTGAACAATGTGTTGTGCTTTCTTCATCAAGAAAAACAATTATCAAATTCAATGGCCTCATATCAAATGCTCCCCTGATGAAGGTAGTTATTATGTGCTTCGATTATGTCTACATTGACAGTTAGTTAGGTGTTAGGGCGTTGATGTTAGTTTGTCATCGATGCTTGTAGTTCTGTTCTGGTTGTAAATAAAGCGTTACAACCGAGAAATGCAAGATTAATTGTAAGATCCGCCGACATTGCGGACAAGTGTTGCTGATCGGTACAGCTGCACCCGTTTGAAGTCCTTTGCTGTTTTGTCATTGACGTAGCCATCAAATCAACTTGTCTTTATTGTTGGATATTTTGTATCAGAATAAATGGATCCCAATGATGGCCACTTTTAAGCAGGCCATGTTACGTCCCGCCCAACAGTAAGATATTCGCTTGGTGAGTGAATAAGTGGATTTAGCAATAAAGCACAGATAGGATGGAGGCTAATATTGCAGCTAAAAAGACAATTGAGAACTATACCTCCATAGAGCTATCAAGCTTTACTATTGACGGACTAGTATAACAATAAGTCTCCCTGCTCTATAAGCATGGGTAAATAAAATCTCCACACAAAATAATAACCATTCATACACGACACACTACTTGTTATATTCTAACAGCAGTTGTTTGCTCACAATTCAGCGATGTCATTCATTGGCTGAAATAATAATTTATGACGTTTATAAAGATTTGATGTGGTTCCAATTAATGTTTTTCAACCAGCTGACATTTATCTAATTGCTGCATTAATTCTGGATTCAATGGCGACTATTTTAGACTGTCGATGATATTCCGCTAAGAGCCTAGTTAAGGTTGTCGATGATATTGCGCTAAGAGCCTAGTTTAGACTGTCGATGATATTGCGCTAAGAGCCTAGTTTAGACTGTCGATGATATTCCGCTAAGAGACTAGTTTTGACTGTCGATGATATTCTGCTAAGAGCCTAGTTTAGACTGTCGATGATATTGCGCTAAGAAAGGAATTACATCCCAATTGACACCATTACGTGTGCAATGAACGATATATATATAAAGTCAACAGATCATTAGGATGAGATGGTTGGGTTTCGTCAACAATATTCAGCGGTTGGCGTTACTATGACGACAGATGATAACTTGATGTCAAGTGTATCAAATGGGGCCACTCCGAGTTGCAGTCCCAATTGTTTGATAGATGTCGGGATTATGTTCTAATCAATTGCATAAGATCGGGTTGAAATAACTATATAAATACCGATTGTGGTTCACAAGAATGGACCGCTTAGTTCACTGTACAGTTTTAACAGCCAGATATATTCGGCAGCCACATAGTGGGTACACATCATTCAGTGGTGTAACGCAGTTATTCGTTGATATCTTCTACTCTATCAATAGTATTTATATACTCCAATATTACTGATATAGAGCATACGAACGCAATATACCAACAGTACCTGATACTAATGCAATACACGTCTTTGTATTCACCCAAGACTAATATATCCCCCTACTTCATCCATACCTGGAGCTACAGATACTATCCAAATAGCGGTCCGAATCATCCTTACAGCATACGGCTGTGTGACACAACCTGACTTGAATTCCATTTTACACACCCCAACATTTGATTTAGGGATGTCATGAAACTTTTATGAAAACATTAAGGTGTGCAAAAGCGAGGAAGATTGTCCCATAGACGAATCATCCTTACCCCATATTCGGATAATTTCCACCAAGCCACCAAGTAATTAATCATAATCAGTGGAAGTTCAGTGTCATCCTTTAACGGCACTGCGACAGTAAAGTCCCATTCCTTATTATATATTTACAACCTATATCGTAAATTCCAGAATAACATTAACGTCGTACTTGGTAATGATTTACTCCGGGCTTGTTTTCATTCGTTGCACTAACGATGAAGAACAAATCAGCATGGTCACATCTCGTTAGAATGCCTATAATTTTACTATTTGATTGATGAGAAAGTTTGAAAACAGTCCTCTGTAGATCCATTTGCAACTCTGACAGCGTGTAATCCCCTTTCCCCGTAGGAGAATCTCATGACTACTATCATATTCAAGTATTTTCTATCCCGCTCTGTGATCACACATTTAGCTGACTCATATGTCGTCTAGACCTTTTATGTACCAATCACCCGAAACAAGAAGCCGTATTGCTTTGCCCATCAATACTACCCTGAACGGAATACAATGTCAAGAAATTGCGTTTTTTAGGCTGTCCATTCATCGGTTTTGGAAAGTCGTAGATTACAAATAATTCTTAATACACTAGGTGGAAGCATATCAACTCTTCACTTTGTCATCTGAAAGAAGAAAATTGATATGACAAGTAAGAGTGAACATTGGGTATGCGTGGTACCGGTAATTCATCTTGAAACTTATCACAGCGACATAAAAAAATGACCTCTTACAAGTGTTGTGTCATTAATGATATTTGAACTATCCAAAGTACTGAACAACTATAATTTGAACCATGTCCAAAACAGGCACACATAACGGTATAGTGTGGTTTATCGCTGTTTATCTAATTGTATTCCAGAATCATCGTTGTTCTTTGATTTATAATGCGGCAGGGCAGAAAACTATATGCTAGAATATTAAAAAAGCTATATGTTCGTTTACTACTATTTGCAGTTGAATATTCATTATAAATCTTCCAGCACAATTTCGTTGTAATGGTAGCAGAATTAATTGACAAAAGAATGATTAGCGCGGACACCTGACAACAAAAACACCCAACTGCGCCAGACATATACATTAATATTTCACTCACGGGTAACAACCGGTCGTTAAGTGTCTCTAACAAGGCATAGTATATTGCCATTGAAGATTAATTGGTAATCTTGTGATAAACATGGACAACTCAAAGCAGCATGATACATATTATGGGGCAATATGGATGAATAATAAGTAGTTATATATAGATGACTCAAATGTTAGAAGGGTACATATAGGTGTTAGTAGGCTGGCCATACGTCCAATACACTGTAAACGACATTAAAGTAACATATTGCTGTTATCACTTTGAAACATTAAAATTTGATAGTAGACCGTGAACCATAGTTGCATGCCTTTGTATTACAAGTGGTGTGACAATTTCCTCACCTGATTGCACTTGGGGATGCTATTATATTGTGGTCGATTGTAGGAGCCCCCACGCCTGCGCTCTGCTCCTGGCTGCTCTCGTTCTGGCATAAACCACTTTTCTAATCTCCCGCCTAGCACAGTATTATACAGCTAGACAATCCATAAGTGATATTATGTGATCACCACGCCCTCCCTGAACACACCTAAGGTCGATTTGTCAGCTTGATGACACCGAGTAATGTCTGATATCATCACGAAGACTCTATATACCGTGTCGATTCTGACATCTCTAGACCAAGTGGGGATAACTCAGGCAAGTAATATGTTAACCGATGCAGTTGCTATGATCAATAAAACATTACTCATAACTAGCTTTCAATCTGAACAGAGTATTTATTTTGCATATGATAAAATTCTCCCTTTTGGGTCTATCACAAAAGGAGTAAAAAATTTTTCTAACACCGTCCGCGTGCGGCATCAGGCACTTGATAGAGGTTCTCAGTTACCTCAGCCTAACGAAGACAGTGAATCCAGGCGACGGGGCGGGGACTAAATACATCAGCTCCATCGGATCATTTGTATGCCGCTAGGAGAGTCCTATTGCTAAATCAATTGTGATCTCGCATGAGCTTATTACCAAGAAGAACACTCTCCTTGACTGGTAATTGCTCTTCCGGAAAAAGACAACTTTGTTGTCAGGTCATGTATGAGGCTTTTGAGCGGATTCTGAAGCCGCCTTAAGGTATTGTGTTATAAGGCTTCCAAGGTGAGTTGCAGCCTGTACCAAACATTATATGGCAAGATGTGAGGGAATAGTCATCCAGACTGGGGAAGATAAATACAGACGAAGAAATAGGTAGTCAGTTAAACGGAATGTATAAGCTGAAGAAATGCTTGGATGGTCATTTTGATATTTCATCTATTAGGTAGAATTAAGTGCTTGACTTGATGAATGAAAAGACAATTCACTACCTACTCACCTGATTTTCAAAGCATTCGGTACTTAACAAAGTAATCAACGCATTAACTACGTTCTATAAACGTTTGCTTGCGCATATTATCTTTTGCACGTTGCTTTCAACAAATACTTCATCAATGCTCATTGTATGCTAATCATGTGTAGTCAATTGTCCGTGAGGGGACAACTCAGGAAATATCATAATCAAGGCAGATCCGTTATGATGACTTTTGTTACAATCTATCGATACTCAGTTAACAAAAGCCAATCCAAAATGGTCCAGGTAGAGTCAGAGCTATTGTTCGTCAGTGCTCATGTCTTGCACATAACCTTTTGAACATCTTAGATCAAAGCATCAGTTGTTTTGGAACCGCATAGTTTTTAGCCTTAATGTAATGCATAATAACATGCGCTATTCAACGTGCCATCCTGCGCCCTAATCAAATTAATGACAGCTGCGCACTGCCATTTATCAGGTGTGGCGTCGAATGGATAAAGTTGACGGGATGAATACAATGATTGTTCGGTAATGTTCCAAAAGCCTTGAATCACAAGCGAGCAAACAGTGAATTAGCAGTTGATGCATCAAACAAGGCGATCATTTTAGCTTAAAGCTAAAATCAAAATATTTATTTGGTCCATTTCATCTTATAAAGTTGCGCGTACTTCCAGATAATTTCTTCCAACGTGAAACTCTCTTAAACAGTGAACTGTACACAGCATAATTCAAAGTCAATATATGGTAGCAGCATATGTCTATGAACATAAACCTTAGATGATTCATTGCGGACTGGTCTTGTCAACCAGAGATGCCGAGTCCGTTGGAAGTAATGTGCTTAGTTACCGATAGTGATGACGTCACACCGACTTAAGCCGTATTTATTATCGGGTGTATTGTAGCAGGCGGATGGGGTTCAAATAATGTAACTTTAACCACGTTTTATTATACGCAATGTAGAATCCAAGAGCTAGTAAGTGATTTTGGTCATAAAATAAAGATGAGGTGATTGATGTTATTGCCGGTCAAGAAAACAATAAAGGAATTCAACTCCCTCATACGTTATCAAGTTTCACTGCTGAATGACTAGCATAGCAATAAGCATCTGGACTATTCTCTCTTAGCATATCACATCCTCATCAAATATAACAGTCATTCTTAACTGACGCAAGTTAACTGACTCCACAGTACCTGTAAAACTTTGAAGTTTGAAGATTTGATTATATCCACGGTCAGCGATGGCATTCATGGGCTACATCATAAATATATGACGCTTAATTATATGTCCACAGCTCCTACTTAATGGCATCAATAAAATTTATGTAGTAGTTATTGAATCCGTAGGGCTGTTTGAGATAGTCAATAATAATATGTTAAGGGGGGAATAATATAGCAATTTATGTCACGTGACCAACTGAACCACACAAACGTCCACATGCAATGAAAGCGCTATAATTCACTGTAAAATCATAATGCACCAAATGTCACGTGATAATCTGAATGATAGTTGTAGTTTTCATATAAATAATTAGCTGCCATAGTAACCATGACGATATTGTCATGTCGTGAACGAGCGGTGCCCCCCAAACATATCCTCCATGGATGAAGTAGACTTGATGAGAAGTATCTCAATGAACATTGACATACTATCACGGTTTGGATGACTTTACCCTTGAAGATGTATTTGATTTCCGCGCATTGTTCAATCTTCACATTAGTACCGTTTTTTTGTGTAATTGCTAAAATAACTCGATTGTAATCTTTTCAAAGTACTGGGGACACAAGAAATCGATAATATATCGATAGCGGCCTTTTGAAAACCGCCTCCGAACATTGTTTACTAAACTTTAAAAATGCATAGCGACTTGGTCAAGTAACTACAATTGCGCAATTTCACCATCATCTGGTATTATCGCTTTCAGCCTCGTATGTCGAGTAGCGTCTACCGCGTACCTAATCGGGTCATGATTCACGTCCCGTCAAAATAAAGAAATCAGACTTGTTTAGAAGCAGCAGGGTCACAGATTGGACTCGATTGTAAGAATTTCATTTCAACAAGTAGTGGAGGTTCGGTACATAAAGTTGTTTTCACAATGTTCATGAATTTTGATGGAACACTCCTATAACAATAGATAAACCCTACAACACCTAACATAATAGTTGTAGATCATAACGGGGTTAGAAAACAAAACACAGGTTTAGTGTGTATCGAAGTTTCTATGCTTGACCGATGTTGTGTTTACGTGCAGGATTTCGATGAATTTATCATTGTCGTTTGTTATTCTGATGAATGGAACTCTTAATTTTCCTTATGTATCAAAGGAGTACAGGTTTTTGAAAACATGACGCTTATGTTAACAAGGTATCAAATGACTACACAGCACATCGGTTAATGTGCTTGTCTTTATAAGAGGCACAAGTAGCAGGGTTCGTAGGGATTCGTAATAATCTTCGACCCAGGTCGTCTATATTTTTACAGACCAATATAACTAATGTAGCGTGCCCGAACCCAATGCACCAACAACTATTGTTAACATTGTAATAAACGTCACCGTATGATTTTATTACCATACTTCTGTCGAAGAACACACGACAGTCACAAAATAAGAAGCACTTATTCCATCGCATTAACCAACAGAGTAATCCTTCATGCTTACTGCTGTGTGACACGAAATGTCTTTAAACCCATTGCACACACAGTGACAATCGATCCAATGATGTCATAATTTTCTTAACGAAACCTTATTACTTTACCTAAAGCAAGAAGGCTCGTCAATGAGACGAATCATCCCCATCCTAGAAAAGTGTTATTTCCATCAAGCCGCGGAGTGCTGTTCTTAATCATTATCAAAAGTCAGTCTGTGTCAATCTTTATTCGCATTCCCATCATTGTTGTATATTTACAATCTTTTTACCTATTTCCCGGGCAATTTAAACATCGTAATCGTCCATGTTGTACTCAGGGCTTGTTTGCATGCGTAGCACAAAATGCGAAGACGAACTGAACTTGGCCACATCCCGTTATGTTGAAAAAGCTTTCACAAATTTCTTGAATAACAATAGTTTCTTCCACCCATCATAACATTTCCTCATCGCTTATTGATCAAATATGTCGATATTCAGGATTTAGTGCAAGGGAATGTGCCGTCACTCTTTTTGCAAACCCGACCGCACAAACGAGTGTAATTCCTTGTCCTTAACCGATCGCGATGATGGAGGTCTTAAATAATAACTCCCCAAAAAGTTGCAAAAACATAGCCGTAAAACTTCTCATGTTATATAGCCAGTTACTAAAACATATTGAAGAACTTGCACCGAAAAATATCTTAACGGATCGACTCACATGATCACGTTGAGCTGCGCATGTTCCGACATTATCAAAAGTGCATTTCACAAATAATCTATTTTCAAATACTGCATTTACCGATTCACTACTACCCTGGCTGTTTTAATGTTAATTACGATTTTATTATCGCTGGGACGTGAATATGGTACACTGCATACGCTACCATATGTCGGATATAAGGACACAGGACCAAGACTTCAGAGAATACCTTTCATATTCACATGAGACACATCAGTGATAACTTTCCTCAAAGCTTTCTAAGTTAAACCTCACACGCAGCGTGCCTAGTTATACAAGATTCTCACATTTGATAATTAACGAGTGCTTGCGATATCTGGTGCATTGATAAAATCATTACAGTTGTCATTACTAGGACTATTGCGGACAGCGACATAAACTGTGAGGTTATACGGTACATTTGCCCACGACGCATTTTCTTGTGAATTATCACATATAATTGTTTAACCAATTTGTTGTTATTTACCGTATGAGGTGAAGAAGTGGTTTTATTTACAACCAACAATCTTTGCCGATGCTGCAATATATATATATATATATATATATATATATATATATATATAGATATATATATATATATATAGAGAGATATATATATATATATAAATATATATATATATATATATATATAAATATATGTATATATATATATATATATATATATATATATATATTTATATAACATGCAATATCATGCATATATATAAATATATATATATACATATATGTATATATATATATATATATGTAAATATAAATATATATACATATATATATATTTAGATAACATGCAATATACATATATAAATATATATATATACATATATATATGTATGTATATATATATAAAAACTATATATATATATATATATATTTTATATTACATGCATGTATATATACATATATATTTTTGGCTCTATTGACAAGCTGTAGAACTGTTATAATATTGGGCCTGTGATGTTATGCACTGTGTAAAGATCACAAGCTGGAGCCGCGAGAGTCTTGTGGTCTTATGAATAAGATGCTTCTATTGAAGAGAAATTATAATGAATGTGAAGATGTATGAGATATGATTATGCATCAAAAAAGGTGATAGGGTAATAACTCTAGTAAAGGTGTCATGTATCATATGTTGTACGTTGATACAATATGCCTGGCTTATTATATGTGTTTGTATATTGTAAGCGGGACATACAAATCCGTCCTGTTATCAAACGTGGATAGTAAGGCATGACCTTACAAGTCCTGATGGAAGGCCGCGACGTTAAGAGGTAGCAAGTGAATCGACTCCTGTAAACGAAATATGTGTTTTGTGTAAATGATGAGAGATAAGACATGATGGTACCCCAAGCTGCACCGAGTCATGCATTATGTATGCTGCCAATAACGTTTCATCATAACGTATCGTTCGTCATTTGTAAACGTGTTCAAGAATGTCAGGTAAAGAGATTAGGTTGAATAGATTTGTTGACAGGGAGATGTGATAAAGGAACCTTATTGTGACTAATAGGAGATCGGTGCTGAACACGGTTTATATAACGTAGTAAATGCCAATAACCGGGTATCAACATACATCGTGACACTGTGGCCCAAGCAAACATCAAATTCAAACCAATTACGACGAATTTGGTAAGCAACATTTAAAGCATCTTGTCCTGATTCCTGCCAATAAACACCGAGTCATATACACCAAGCACGGGTTAAAGGGTGAATCTATCCATATCAAACGAATGTTAAAGCGATTTCATGGATCTGAATGATGGCTCCTTGGAAGTGCTGAACATTTAGTAAGATGATAACCTATTGCTGTACTGGGTTGTAGAGGGTCGTGACTACAGCCTCTCCTCTTCTGACTACGAGTTGATGTGAGGATTTATTGTTACATTACCTGCCAATCACGCGGTCCATCTAGTCGTGAGGCTGATGGTCGCAGTCCGGGTGTGGGTCAATAAGGATTCCTTCTGTGCTGTCTTAATGCTTAATATATCTTGTAGTGTAAAATTTTTCAGTTTTTGTCAATTTATAGTGAGGCCGTACCAATCCCGTACAGGTGTATTATATCAAGCATCGAATATTCAGTATACGATAGATATGAAACCTATTCAATAAAGTCATATTGAAATAGAGAAATGCGGTTTGTTTCAATGTCCTTACATTAAAATGGTTGGATGAGCATGGATAGATATTGTAAGCTCTTCTTGTAAAGCACTGATTTGCCGCTTGCGTCAGACAAGTCTATCATTGAGCGAGGCATCCAGAGGCCGCGCAACATTGAGAGATCCATGGCATACCTCGTGACACAAGGATGCCGCCGGGTGCTGTCGTTAATCATGATCAGTGGAAAGTCACTTTGATAGTTGAACATGGTCAACATTTATCGTTATTACCTGCCTGGCATAAACATCGTTATCCGTCACCTTTTACATCCGTTTTGTTTGACTAAGTGGCGCCAACGACGGCGAAGGAAATAATCAATACACGTCTTGTTATGTAAACTACGTAGATTTTTAGCAATAAGAGTACCGTATCTTAGCAATGATAACATTGCCTGAATACCTTAGGAACACGTTTTACGCACAGTATATCATAAAGCGGATTTTACTAGCGTAGTTATGTGGTCATTCACCTATGGGAAGGTACATCTTACGTTAAGTTTGCAGCTCAAATATTCATCAATTAGACAATCCCTGAATCACTTATAGACGATTATTGTAAGAAAGTGCCACTTACTTCGCGGGGATTCCTTGGGTCAGAGATGCTCGTCGAATCTTAGTCATTATACATATGGCTTCATGCTCATCGTTTCAAGCATTGTGTTTAGTTTCCTCCGATTAGATATATAACTAAACCTCATCTCCTGTAAATTCATTGAGCTTTACAAAACTGGCTCGCTTGTGAAATATTTATAGTGTATAGCAATAAAGTATTGCGCAACTATAGAAATGGAGAACGAATGATGATAATTTCAATAGTTTGCTTTTTCGTGTTATCGCTCTTGAAACATTCCCCACGGGGATGCTTAAGAGTCCAACATTCCACTGCGGCAGAAAACAGCAAGAATATGGCGAACAATTATGAACGTTCTATGGACGTGTAGCACATTTAATAGACCATGAAATCTATCGAGGTAATGTAAAGGAACCCCTAATAAGTTTCGTGATATTACATGTTTTATAATGAGCAATAAGCTACCAAAATGCCAAAACAATTGGAAGGCCTAATCTGGTAGTCTGTCATGTAGACAGACATACTTAGGACATATATATATATAGAAAAACTAGTGTTATTAGTTCGTTTGTCAACGGTGCGTAAAGATCTTCTTAGTAATCACGTTTAGATTGACATATGCAATTGATTGTGCTAATTCACGTTGTTTATTGATGATTGTCTAGCAGCATAAGATTGGGTGATACCTGCCTTGTGTGCGGTGCCTCCGGGGTTCAGTATTAACACCTTTTCATGGCACTATCTGTGTCGAAATACGCATTATTCCCCGCATTAGCTTTTGTTTTGCAACGCGGTGAATAATATTTCGCTTTTCATGGCACATTATACATAAACACACCAACAAGAGTTTCAGACAGCTGCATCAAGTAAAAATGGTCTAATGCCTACATTGTAGATAGACACCGAGGGATATATTTCGACGCATTAAAATATCGGCATTAAGACTCCCTACTGGACAACGCCGACCGCCTAAGCATTCTGTTGATATTCATTGAAACACCTGCTAATCTTTCAACTTGGAATTTACACATTATCGCAGGTTAAATTCTATCTGTACAGACTGAATATCTTTTAGCAGGTTAGAGAACACTCCTCGGCGCTAATGCCCGTATTTCTCCCTATGATTAATTATTTTGTATTTTGTAAATCTTTTTGGACTACCATCAATTAAATTGATCTGCATCCACTTTTCTTTACTATTCAATGCATGGGGTGTTGCAACTCAAATCAATATATACTGTCATAAATACATCAGTTTGTTTAATACGCCGGGTAAGGGTATAATTTTTGCACCGCATTGCTCTTCACAAAGAATTTAATAATGATGTGTCTCCCATATACACAAAAAATATGTCTCAGTAGTCGTTTGTTGCTTCATTGAAGAGAGGAAGCTAATTAAAGAATGATTACAAGAGGTGTATTTCTCTCAGCGGGCATCCATCCCCTTTGGGTTATGAAAGCCACTGCTCCCCGCCTCCTTTTAATTTGGAAGCGCTGAGAGGATTATAATATCAATTAACGTTTACTTGATATATATAAAGTAAAGGTTGTTGCAATGGGGATATATAATTAATTTATGGAAGTGGTGGTATCCACCGCGGCAATATCTGTCAGTGGTGCCATCAGCTTGTTGGCTAAATGCCACCCTCACTAGGGCGCAATAACGTATATCTGTTTTGAACTACATGTGTAATATACATTTGTCAATAATGCAGGGCGCGAGTGCTTTTATATTCGACCATTATTATGTATATACATGGTGCCCAGAATGGGTTACGATTATATAAGATTCGTATTGCAACTGTGCTAACCTTGTTGTTTGATTAATCGGAGTACCTGTCCGCCTAGTACTTATTAAATGTTGTACTTTCTGCTAAATGGTTGACAAAGTGTTTCTTCATGACTGGCTGCTTTTTGTGCGGATGTCACAGACGGTGGTCCCTCCCGGCGGACTAGTAAGTCTTGCTTTCTGATATGGATAATAACTAGTGACCGCTGCGGGTTTTTTAATACTTGAATGATGCAATTTTTAAAAACTTTACATGAGGTCATTATGCTCACAAATGCCAGACGATATCAATTTAGTCTGAATAGGTATTTAATGACTAACGGCATGTATGAGCCTACATGCGAAGTAATAAATATCTGAATGAACTCTGCTCTTTGATATTAACGCTGGCTGTGAGGTTTGCCACTTAGCATAAAGAAACGGATCGCCCAGTGATTGCGTTCAGCCATTTCTATTTCCTCCCTTTTCGAGGATGCTCACAGTGGACATATGTTTATCCACTGAATTCCCTTGACCATTGCACATCAACAGCATGATTGGTCTTTAATTCATTAATTAATCACCATTACTTTGATTCTGTCTACACGATCTTGTCTAACCGATGTTTTATCAGGCATTGGTTATTATCAATACCACTTTAAGTTCACTTTAAATTCAACACATAAATTTAATGAAGGTGTCTCCATGCGCGCATACATGTAAGTGTTTGGGGTCAATTAAATCATCCCTCACTGCGATGCACCAGGGCGACTAATGCATAAGCAGTGTTTGTCAGTTAACTCCGTTCCATTAGGATTTAGAAATGCTTATTTAAGTTGTACCCACGTCATGGTAAACAGTCATATAATAGCATTTTATGCTTTACGGAATAATGATAACGACAAATCTCATAAGTACACTTCTTATCACTGGCCCCGTTAACCAACTCCCACCTCAGCCCCAATGGCCCAGGTGTTGCTCCATTTTGTCTCCGTCCTAGTACTTTTTTCAGTAGAGATGTACCAAAATTAACTTCACAAGTGCGATTTCTAGCCAGAGTGCCACGTCCATAAAATTTGTTCTATGGGACATGCTGTACTGAGTTGTGACATTAAGTGCCAGTAAACATCCCAGCAATGATACAGCATAAATCTTGGAGATTTGATGGATCACAGTTGATGGATCACAGAACGAGAACAACCAGAGTAGTGATATAGGTACCCCTTCACACCTTGTTTTGGAAATTGACTACTGTACGAATACTGTACGACGTGTATTGCGTAATATATGTTTTGCTGACGATTGCATGCGGATTCGGTGCGGTATTTTGCTGACCTAATTCTATTTTTGGAAAGTGATTTCACCATCTGTTCCGTTATTTTCGGCCCTTGAAATCTTTGCGCCCTTGGTGACCTCATGGAGGGGCGCTATTTTGGATGAGGTCATTTTTGGGAGTTTTATTGAGAAGGAGTTTGTAAATGGGTATTAAAAGTCAATTAGCGGTAAGGGTGTTGAAAGAGAAGTGAAGGATAGTGTTAATGTTAGTGGAGTATTCACCATCTGTTCCGTTATTTTCGGCCCTTGAAATCTTTGCGCCCTTGGTGACCTCATGTCAATACATTGAGCTGGGCGCTATTTTGGATGAGGTCATTCTATTTTTGGAAAGTGATTTCACAATTTTCGTCGGATATGTCGTCATAGTTTGCTGAGCTAAGCTAAATGATGGGATAGAGGGTGTATATAAAACGGGAGAGTGTCTCAGTCCTGCGTTCAGTTATAATCATGGCTGGGAAACGGATGAGCGACGTGGAGTTGTTAAAAGCCGTGGAACAAATCGAAATGGAGGAAGTGAAACCGCTATACACACGATACTTTGCACAGTATTCGATAGTGGTTTGGAATAAAGATGTAGTGTTTTTGAAAAACAATTTCAAGAAATGTCACATAGAGTTTGGGATGCACTGTGTATTGGACTGTGGTTACGAAATAGCTGCTGTCACAGAAACAATGAAACAGTTGGAAGCGGGAGAGGAGAGTCGTGTCGAGGTCTCTATTGGTGCAGACGTGACGATGAGTGTTCGATACCCGATCCCTATGGTGTTGATAAAGAAGGGTCAGGTGACAATGGAAATGGACAGTTACTCGTGGTATATGTTTGTAGAAGCGTGGGAGGAGTTGAAACAGCTCTACGGAGCCCACGTGATGAGAGCGAAATTAATGGAGGAATATCTGATGGTGGTATACACAGACACGCTTGTCGAATTAATCGAAGCTCTAATACCAGAAAAATGCCATGGCTGTCAGATCGACCACCCGAGTCAGCGACAGCATAATCTTTGTTTGATGGCCGAACCTGAAGAACAAGTTCGGATGTGTATGACGGATGCTCTCGAGCGTGTTGACGAACACTATGTATCAAGTTTATGGGAATTAAGTATAGGTTTAATTGACCCCTGCCCCTCGTGGATGGAACGTAGCAAATGGTTGTGTGTGGACTATAGGAAATATTGGTTGGAGTCGGTGAAATCAGATATTGAAATACGTGTAATTAACAGATTGTGTAATAAATGAGTGAAAATACAGGTCTGTGTTTGTTTCTTTTAATTATGATTTGGAATGTATGTTATAAAGAGTTCAAATTTGGTGGGTGGTCATTTATGGCTAAGATAGTCAGAGAGTAACATCAACATGACGGATGCGTATAGCAGGTGGTCTGTTTTAAAAGACAAGTTACAGATGCATGCACAACTAACTCGAGAACTGAGAGACAATAAGATCTATAGACAAATTAGTATAAATCAACAGCGCTTGATGGAGTATGGTTACGATTTTGATACGGCTCTTAGTAAAGCGATCGAAGCTAGAGAGTGTTTAATGGATCGTCAGTTAACTGCGTTCGTGTCTGAAGATGAGGTGGATTAAAGTAATTATAAATATCGTTTAACAACAAGTTCACTGTCAGTAAAGGTTAAATCTTTAAAGCGACGACATGGAAACTTGTGTAGAATGTGACGAATGTCAGAGAGTTGCTGAGACCCAACAACCATATAGACCCAAGACACCTGTTCAGGGTAAACACAGACCCCTGAGGTTAAGGCGATGTCCTCTGTGTCAATGTGGGTTTGTTACCAAGGCGCTTTTGACCCAACACTTGAAATATCACTGTAATTATAAGCTCTACATTCACAATCGAAAATTAAGAAAAACAACAGGCACAACAAAGCAGAGGAAGGTTGTGACGTAATCGGAAAGCTTAACTTCCACGCTCGAAGAACCCCACAACCTGGTGTGCGTGTGCGTGCGATACCACGTGATTTACCGGATCTGAAATTAATTCGTCACGTGATCACGAAAAACCGCTGACATCAGCTAAATTAATTCGTCACGTGATCACGAACAACTGCTGACATCAGCTAAATTAATTCGTCACGTGATCACGAACAACTGCTGACATCACCTCGATCAGGGGATAAATAAGTGAACACGAACAGATTTTTGTTTCATTCAGGATGGCTGAGGAGAACAGCGAGGAGTGTGATTACATTGACGGACCGTTGTATACCAGTCGTCGTAGTGGTCGCTTTCAAATCACCCAGTGGTGTAGTAACCCAGACCCCAATGATTTACACATTCGCGATCGATGGAGCGGACATCAAATAAAATTACCCTCAAATGCCTTTCTCAGAAGCGGGACGGCTCTTACATCACTCACCTTATCGTTGATTGACGCGGAAGCTGGTCAATCGGATGTTGATACGGAAGAAAAACCATTTGTGACGATGTAATTGGTCGAGTGAAAGCCCCAGTCCCCTATATTGAAATTACCCGTGAAAGCGTGACCATGTGCTTTGATAGTTTCAATTGGTGGCTGCTCATAAAAGCTTACCAAGACCTATCAGCACGCCCACAAAAGATGGATGACCAAGGAACGTCGCCTGATGGGTGGGATATGATAATTAGCCTTTACAGTGGTTTGATGAAACCATTGTTATCTGACATAGCTCAAGAACCATGCGTCGTGTGTGGAACGGGCGTATGTCAAGCCGAGAACCAACAAAAGATGTATTCACATTGCGTTGGAAGAGCCTTGGATAAGGTGGACGAACATCACGTCACTTTATTATGGCGCTTGTTGTGTGAGCAACACAATTCGACTGAACTGTGTCTTTGGCTCTCTAGAGAGTATCGACGTACCATGTTAGGTTTTTGTGTGACCACCGAACACTGGTCTAAAGTCTTAATGGGGGAACCTTATGACTGTAAATATAATAAAATTATTAGACGCATGAATATATATGATTGGTGATTGAATAAAAAGTGATGATATACTTTAATCGAATTTCTTTTTGAGTTCTACTTATCACGACACTATTTACCTATCCTATCTATAAAAAGAGTGGGGAACTGTGAATGATAACTCAGTATAAGAATGGATCGAGCCTTAAAACACCCCTTTAGTTGCGTGATAGCTGGTCCGAGCGGCTGTGGAAAAACTTACTTTGTGAGTGAGTTAATCAAAGGTAGTCACATTGAGCCACCACCCGACCGAATCGTGTGGTGTTTCGGAGAGTGGCAAACCATGTACACTCAACTACCGCACGTGGAATTTGTAGAGGGATTGAATTTTGAGACAGATCCTCAACAAAGAACCTTGTTGATCATCGATGATTTGATGGAGGAAACTGACGAACGCGTCACTCGCCTATTCACCAAAGGGAGTCACCATGGCAATCTTAGCGTGTTGTATTTAGTACAAAATTTATTCGGAAAGAATAAAGAACATCGAACAATCAGTTTGAACGCTCATTATTTAGTGGTATTTAAGAACCCTCGGGACGCTTCACAAATCATGCATTTAGCCAAACAAATGTACCCGCGAAACATCAAGTATGTACAAGAAGCCTTTTCGGATGCTACTTCGCAACCTCACGGTTATTTGTTTATCGATTTGAAACAGGCAACACCAGATCACTTACGGCTACGAACTGACATACTACGACCCAATCAAGTTGTATACCTACAGAAATAAATACCGTCGATCATCGGACGACCGCCATTCTTATCGTTAGACATAGATCATGGCAGAGCATCTCAGAAAACACGCTGATACATTACGAGTGATGGCTAAAGCCAAACCCCCTGTCAATAGGGCTTTGATTCACACGGCTGACAAAGAATTGATAAATTGTCTATGTGAATGTGCACTCAATGTTTTAAAAGGAAACGTATCCTTGACTTCAGTTCAGAAGCGTAAATTAGCCCGATACAGACAAGGTCTGCGCGCTTTGATCTCACCTAAAACTAACGTCAAGAAAAAGAAAAGAGTATTACAAACCGGTGGTTTTCTCCCGGCGTTATTAGGACCTATTTTAGGTATCGCTGGTCCGTTGTTAGGCAAACTATTGGGCTAAAATTATGGCTAAGAAAATGATGTTGGTTGATCCCCGGGTACTGTCAAGTGGGCGTTACGATCAAGCTCCCACTGTCGACGTGTTATCCAACTTGGATGCGGAGATGAGGGATGTCCTGAATCGTAGTGATTTATCGGAGGAGGCTAAAGTAGAATCTTATAACCAAATTTTAACAAAACACCGCGAGTATTACCGCCAGCACAGAACCCCGACACCTCACACAGCCTTAGCTAATACCCCGCCCCACACACCCAAACAAGAAGATGTGTCTATTGCGGAAGTTGTAGAAACCATCCCTGATAAATTTCAGAAAAAAGGGCGTTTGCTATTAGAACGCCTTCGAAAAAACCCAGACGTGGGCTGGAATGAACGAGGGGAATTAATGATTAAAGGACAAGTCGTTAGTGGGACTAACGTGGCGGATTTGGTTAACGATGTGTTGAGACGGCGTAAACACTTTGAACCAGAGGGTTGGAAAAGATTTGCTGAAGCGTTGCGAGACTCCAACATTCCTCAAGATTTAGTAGGTCACCCCGATCGATGGAACTATATCCGACAGGGGGCGATGCAAATAGATAAAAGACCTGGTGAGGAGGAGCCTGTAACACAAAATTGGATGTCATGGAGAAGTTAAGTGTGTATTTCGACCCTGAGGCACCGGCCCGCGTATGGAGGGGTGCAGCCATTGGTTAGAGCTACGAAACTCAAAACAAAGGCAGTCAGACAATGGTTGGGCGAGCAAGATGCCTATACATTACATAAACCGATCCGTCGTCGATTTCGAAGACGACGCGTCATAGTCGGGGGAATTGACCATCAATGGCAAGCCGATTTAGTGGACATAGCTCGCTTAGCCAAACAGAACCAAGACATGAAATTTCTCTTGACCTGTATTGATGTATTCTCGAAATATGCGTGGGTGATACCACTAAAAAATAAAACGGGTGACAGTTTGATTCGAGCCTTTGAGAGTATATTAAAACAAGGGCGGAAGCCCCTGTGTTTACAGACTGATAAGGGTGGAGAATTTATCAACCGTAAATTTCAGACATTTCTTAAGCAGCAGGGGATTCGCTTTTTTACCACCCACAACGAAGAAACCAAAGCTAGCATAGTCGAGCGGTTTAATCGTACGTTAAAAACTAAAATGTGGCGTTATTTTACCAAACACAACACCAGTGTTTATCTACCGGTTCTGGCTTCGCTGGTGAAAGGATACAACGTCAGTTATCACCGCAGCATTAAGCGCCCTCCGATATCAGTCTCGGTGCGTAATCAAGAAGACACGTGGATGACATTATATGGGGAACGCTCTGATGAGGTTAAACGACCACGGTATGATATCGGGGATCGTGTCCGCATCAGTCAAGCACGGGGTAAATTTAAAAAGGGTTACACTTCCAATTGGAGCGAGGAGTTGTTTCGGGTGGAGAACGTTCACTTAGGCTCCCCTAATGTGTATACGATAAAGGATGATAATGACGAAGTGTTAGAGGGAACATTTTACGCGGAAGAATTACAGAAAGTGAATGACAAAGCATGGTATAGGGTTGAAAAAATCATCAAAGAACGTAAACGGAAAGGACAAAAACAATACTTTGTCAAGTGGTTTGGCTACCCTGCCAGTTTTAATAGTTGGGTCAGTGGTGTGGAGCTGTATAAAAACTGAGATTTGGAACAGAAGCGTCATTAGGATGGAAGATCAGAGAAGTGATCGGGTGTGGACCATATTTGGTCGGGAAATTCCGAAAGCCGAAATCGTGTTTTTCACACAAATCCTCATTTTATATACCGTAATCATCGTCAGCATCTACAATCTAACGGCGGGTAAAGGAGATAGTAATTTGTGGACTGCTCTGTTAAGCAGTAGCTTAGGGTACATTCTTCCCAACCCCACTTTGAAACATAAAGCGACGTCATGAGTTTTTCTCTGACCCTGCCTTCCAACAGTTCAATGAATTATCACCCCAACAACACGCTGACACGTTACTTTACTCAATTGCCTAAACCCATACAATTAAAAGGTAATTGGGAGGTGGGATTAGCAGAAATTCAGTACCCTGTTTCCTGGTACAACATCGGGGACGATGTCGGTTTTGTCATAGTGGATGAGCGAGCTGGATACCATACGATAGACAGACACTTGGAAGGGGATCCTTTGGTCGAGTCCTCGGTCGTTCGCCTGACCCCCGGTTCCTACAGTGCTGAACAATTGATAGACAGGATCAATATGCACATCCGCAAATCGCATCTCAGAGGCGTGGTTCGATTTCA
>CM067353.1:16717458-16753294 GCA_034190875.2 Urechis unicinctus
ACCGTGTCGACATCGTCAGTGAGCGTAATAAGCAGCAGGCATGATGATATCATCAATCGTCAATGACCGTTAACTGCTACTTATCCCAACGTCATCACGTCGTCATCGAGTGTTATCAGCTACTGGTCCCTACGTCATCATGTTGTCATTGAGTGTTATCAGCTACTGGTCCCTACGTCATCAAGTCGTCAACGAGCTGCTGGTACTTCCATGACGTAACGATCACGTCGTTCGCGCCGTTCATCCGCTGCCGACCCTACGCTTGCTACCTTGTTCAAGTGTTATAGCATCATAACGTATGCTTCCAGTAGATGCCTAGTGTGCCTATTACGCGCATGTATAGCGTGCTGGAGCGTTCTCTGGAGAACTTCAGGTCAAATAACCTCACCGGCGCGGAGATGTAACTAGAAAGCTTCAGCGTAGAGCGCATGATGTACAGCAAAGATATATTAGAACTACGCTAAGAGGGGTCAATGAGACCGACCTTCCCATGAGTGAACAAACCGACCACCCTCAGATGCCGCTTCCTTCCGTATGAACAGCTTAAAGAATGTGGATCCGATGTCTCCAGAAATATCATATTGTACCTTGTATTGCACGTATTGGACGGGGCGATCTTGCTCTATGATGAACAAATACCACGTGCTTTTTAGAGAAGACGTTATGATGAGCGGCATCGGTGGCATTGAATAACATACATATATATATATATATATATATATATATATATATATATATATATATATATATATATATATATATATATATATATATATGTGTGTGTGTGTGTGTGTGTGTGTGTGTGTGTGTGTGTGTGTGTGTGTAGAGAACCATTTGCCGATCTGCAGGTGGGTCTGACCCGTTTACAGATCCTCCGATGGGCCGCCCATCGCACATGGGTCGCACATAAGAATGTCAGGTGTCCGCATCACTAAGCTAGATGGGAAAGAAGGCAATTCACCAGCTGGTAGTGAATCCGCAAGGTGTTGTCTGGGGTAGATATGTCTTTGGATACAGGGATCGTATTTGCCATCGCGTTTGCCAAGACCCTGCCAGCTAGTGAATTGCCTCCATTCCCATCTAGCAAAGTGATGCAGACACATGACATTCTTATGTCACTTTAAGATGGTCTTTGCTTCCAGTTTCAATGATGATATCTGTTGGATTTGATAGTGATGTGTGATTTCTATTACTTTTGATGATGATTTTCTTTTCACATACTATGGGTCTTATCCATCCTCAGAAATGATCAGAAGCATATACAGATGGGTCTGACCACCTGCAGATTATTTTTTCTATATCATGTAATCTCTGTGTTGCTTAGAATATGGTACTACGGCACCAATTTATGTATATATATATATATATATATATATATATATATATATATATATATATATATATATATATATATATATATATATATATATATATATATATATATATATATATATATATATATATATATATATATATATATATATAAACATATATACACATGTATGTGTGGGTGAGAGTACATGTATTTATATATGCATATATGTGTGCATTTACTCACATATAAATTTATGTATATGTATATTATGCTTCTACATTACCATACCGTTGAGGCAGAAGACATGGCTCCCACTTACCAAGAGCAAATGATACTATCACATTAAGAACCAGAAGCTTCCTTATAAATTATTTCTATATGACGCGAAATAACTTTTATCCAATTTCACATAGAGCAACAATTGATATTAGGATGTCAATAAACATTTATGCAAAATAAATGGCTTAAGAAAGTGGAGAAGACTGTCCTAGAGACAAATCTTCCTCATTCCAGACGCGTATAATTCCCATCCGGCAGCCGAGTGATGTCGTAAATCGTGATCAGTGGAAGGTCAGTGTCGCTACTCAACATGGAAATCACTTTCAGTATTGTTTATTTACAACCGCAGTCAAGATTTACTAGCAGCTTATATACATCCGTTTCAATGGTTAACTGTAGCTCAACTACAGCCGTCGTCATGATTTATTGCAACTAATTTACAACCAATGTCATGATTTATTGTGGATCATTTACAACCGTGGTCAAGATTTACCCGTGATTAATTAAAAACCATTGTCATGATTTACAAAAGACGTACGAAGGACAAAGAATCGATTAGCATGGCCACATCTGCTTTATATGGTTAAACAGTAATGATTATCTAAATGCGAAAATGATGAATAACTATGTTCCCTGCCGATCATAGTCATTACTTATTGAACAATTGTGTTCACATTCAAGATATAATATTATGAATGCCGTTCTAATGTTGAAGCATATTAATGTGCTTTTCCTTTGCTGAGTAGACAACATGGGTACGGCTGACATTTGTAATGTATTAACATTCCCTTTGCTGTGAAGACATCATGGGCGGCTGACACTTGTAATGTATAAACATCCCCCCTGGACCCCCATCACTGGACGTTCACCTAATATACACAGGTACTGCGTATTTGGTTCCAGAATATCAGAGAATTACTTCAATAAAAATGAGATCGAACAATAACACGGGTCGTTGGACCAGGATACCCAGCTACGAGCAGTTGTGTCACTGTGAGGAAATTAAATACCTGATATATAGTGAAATGGTCGTACGCTATTATTGTTTAACGCCAAAACTTAACAGATGTGTCATGGATGTAAAAGAAGTCGACAATATAAATTTGATATGCAAATATATCTTCAAATGCTGCCCATAATTCCATAGGTATTACTTATGATTGTAAGGACACATTATTTGTTACCGTGGCAATGTTATTTCCTTACTATCTATCTGTGTATGGTACCAGTTTTTCATATTGAAAGACGACCAATATAAAGAAAGCTCTCAAGATTATCAGACTTGTATTGTCAAGAATCGAACAATTAACGTGGAAATTTCATTGTATCAGATTGACGTTAATATTTGAGGTATGCTTAATAAGAACCCAAAGTAACCCCATACATATATATATATATATATATATATATATATATATATATATATATATATATATATATATATATATATATATATATATATATATATATGATTATATGCATACATTTGTAAATATAAATATACATATGTATATGCATACATATATACTCACACACACATATATATATATATATATATATATATTTATGTATATATATATATGCATATATATATATATATATTTATATATATATATATATATATATATATATATATATATATATATATATATCTCTATATATATATATATATATATATATATATATATATATATATATATATATATATATATATATATTCATATATATTCGGCCTTCCCTTTCCCCGAATCTTTTTCTTTGCAATGTAATACTTAGAGTAATTCAACTCGTAAGCGCCTCGTCGTGCGACCTTTATTAAGACAGGTGGGCCGAGACAGAGATGCATTCTTAACTGATAGCAGTATCATACATGAGCGGTCAGAAAACGTTAGAAAGCATTCCACCTCTCTTGTCACCTACACCAGCCTCAGGTATGTGTTAAATCATGACCGCGTGTATATAGTACGCGTGCCGTAAACAGGGTAGCTAGCGGCGGGTTGATTGTGGACGGTACCTGAAAGCATTAACTAAGTAATTAATGCTTGTACGTCCCACTTAAAGGGCGCATTGTAAAGGGATCAAATCAAAGTGACTTCAGCGTTTTACACAGTGTCGAGAAAATAGAAATAGCTATCGCAGTCTCTCATCTCTATCATATCAATTTGGACTGGCTGAGATAATGAGATGCCTCTATGTGGCATCGTCTACGTCACCTGGCTGGTGACAGAAGCACACCTTACGTCAACCATGCACATGAATATGCAGCATGCCTGAATGTCATTCAATCATTGTATCTGTGAACTTTCTAAAACCAAGTAACCAAATGATATGTGAAACAACTCAGTTAAGGTTGCGCGAATGGTAATTCCAACATTGAGTGACATTGGCGGTTTTATATAAGACATATTCTGCTGGCGATAAAGATATGCTCCATAAAATACCCTAGATCAACCTGATTTCATAACTGTACAATCGAGGGTGATTGTACAAACCAATATTATAAACATATAACTAAGTTACTTATTGCATTCCCGATCATAAAACGAAATGATTTTGTGCCATATTACCACATTCTTCCAGGTTATCGTAGCTGCACTTTTAGTTAGGTGCATAAATCATGATTATTGCATCATGACATATCAACATTTGTTAAGTGATAAGTCTGCTGTAACCGTCCGCAATGTCCCAACAATATGAGAGGAAATAAGCGAGGAACAAGATAGAACATAGCACCAAGAGGTTGATAAGGGCTGTTAGCATTGTAAAATGATATCCAATCATTTGCAACTAGCTTTGACTAGTGCCCCTTACGTCATGGCGGAATGGTGATGATGATGAATATGTTTAAATGATGATGATGATGATGATGATGATGATGATGATGATGATGATGATGATGATAATGATGATTGGCAAAGGTGATGATGGTGGGTTGTCGTGGTGATAGACGATGGTGATGATGATAATGGTGATCGACGATGTACACATAGATTTGTTACCAAATTCAATTATCCGCAGATGCACCTCAGTGTATCGAGTCAGCGACAATCAGTGCCGCGTGATCATCGTAGATTCGGCACATGATCGACAGCAATTGATGATTGAGTAAAAAGACTCAGAATTTCCCCGGCTGTCAGCAACATGGGTAATCGTCTTTCGTTGGCCACTAGCAGATTCCTGACTTAATCAATGTACGATCTCGCTAGGGGGCTGCCGTACCTGTGGACATTTTGTGGCTGAATGGAGGCATTGTCATCTGGATGTTGTTGTTATATCTCCGGCTACAATCAGATTTTTCCGCCTATGAATATTCATTTGAGCTGCACGGAAATACGAAATAACTCGCCTGGTACCAGACCTACCTACTGTTGTCTGTGTGTTAGGTCTGTGACAATGCCAAGCAAACACTGGCTTACACATGACAGATGAACCATCTCTCGCTCATGCTCAATTACTTACCGTGCTTAATGCTGTAATAAGCTCGTCAACGTTTCTCAGTAACATGAACAATTTCAGAAAATAAGTTTATCAACGCTTCAGCCGCTTCTTCTCAGTTTAAGCTATTAGCGTTTTGTTTAAGACAACAATGATCACTATTCAGGAATCTCTTCCTTAAACGGGTTAGCGCTCACATCAGTAGAGAGTATGTGTGCATGAAGCTTTCAGGTTAACATACAAGCAGAACAGGCGCTTTGATGGACATATGGAGGATGATTCTGATATTAGCTCTTTGTTTTGCCAAAGATACCACGTGAAGGAAGCATTCTCAAGAAAACATCAATCTTGTTGTTATCTAGACCCGGAGCAGATGAGTTAAAGGAAGCTACAACTGTATGTCTATTTCAAATGGATGAATATAAGGGGAAACTCCGCCATATGTGGATTCACATTAGGGTAGGTTGCTACTGCAGACATAGTGGCCGATGGTAGGTCGGCGAAATAACTAGTGAAAGCTTCACTGAAAAAAGATTGCTGCCGAGATCAGACATAACAGTGTTTGTCTGTTATGTGGTTGTCTTCACAGAACGATTATTGTCTGATATGTGGTTGTCTTCACTGAATGATTTTTGTATGATATGTGGACGTCTGCACTGAATGATGCTTGTCTGATATGTGGTTGTCTTCACTGAATGTTGCTCAGCGGAAGCCCTGTAATTCAATACAATGAGGTGACATCGGCATCCAATCCAGATCATTTTACATGACCTGGCAACGAAGTTAGCTTGTCCCGGAAAAGCAATTACCAGTCGAGGAGAGGAATCTTTTTGGTCATTACTTGTGGTGACACTTAGCCCCGGGCTGGACACTTGATACCCCGGTGGGAGCACAATTGATTTAGCAATGGGTCTCTCGTGGGGGCATACAAATGATCCAATGGAGCTGATGCGGCAACTTCCCTGCCATGTTCTTGTGGAATTGGCATTTCACAATTTTCAACCAGAAGAGCAACGTGCAAATAAGGATAGATTTAAGGTAATTTGATAAATGTTGCAGCTGCTGATAACGACAGCATATCTTGCACTCACAGCATTCCATTATCTGGTGATAGATTATTGATCTGTAGGTCATCTGTGTAGCTAACCAATATCTTCAAAGTCGTCTCTATGGCACAACATGGCCGGTTCTAATATCAATCAGGCAACTGTGTCCAAAGACAGCCATGTCTTGAAACTGTTCAGCAATTATTCATACCATATGTGAGAAGAAACCAATTAGAAAATCCAATAGCTACATCTAAGAGGATGCAAATGATTCTCTGATGAACTTGTTACATTACATGTGCTCTAACATTACACATTACATCAGTGAGCTATTATTACTCTGTGGAGCTAACTAAATACCAGACATGTTATTCAACAGTCCGCCATCAACATCGACCCGGAGGGACCCCTTTCATTTCAACATCGCTCTTCGCGTTGACGTAAGTTGGTCGTAGTCGCAAATAAAGAAGCTTGTTTTAGCTGGGTAGATGATGTCCTGTTGGGTAGCTTTGATCGGACGGTGATATAACACATGATGTGCTGCAGGGCCATCTGTTGGGTTACATTCTATCAAGAAACCAATGTAAAGGTATCAGGATTTAAGTCTAGCTGTCTTTAATTGAAAGTTTTATACAGCGGTGAAAATAATCTCGCGGATGGCCAACAAAGAATGATAAAATCTGTCGCGTTCAGATTCATCAGCCTTATGGGGCATTACAAAATTCTCATCTTGCAGGATATCATGTTTTGATTTAACATAAACAATAAATCGCCTTACAAATGTATTAAAATATATCTTAATTAGGTTTTGGTTTCAATTAATTAGATTTTAATTCATGACGAAACTTGTTGTAAAATGACAAAATAAACAAGCATTGTTTTAAACACACAATCACCGGTCGATCCTATGCCATGGGCTATAGTTTGCACTTTTAGCTTTCGACCAAACCAGGAGGCGCGCTTGTCGCAAGCTTCACAACGCAAACATCCGAGTCGGGAACTTAGTATGATAAGGTCGTTGGTGTAATCCTTTTTTAATTCTCCTTGGATGAGATACATCAACCTATGAAATCCACGTACGAGACACATGGAAAGCAAGAGTACAGTCTAAATCTATTGGTGTGTTAATCATCGTTGGGTAACACCTCTCTTACACGGCCTAATTCAGCTTCACAGTTTACTGACAGTATGGCTCTATTGACATCAACCGTACAGGGCTTAATGACGAGTAGTCTGTTGATTGCTGCACCTGCGCCTGTTGTAAGTAGCATACCGCGTTCACGTTAACGACGCAGTCACATAAACAGGTATTATGTCACAGGTCGGCTGAGAGCAAGTGAGTGGCTGTGTTAATAACGCATAGATTGGACGGCACCTTATATTGCAGACCAGGAATACAATGAATGAGTAGAGCTCGTAAACAGGGTTCACCCAATGACTGGCAAGCTGGCGTCCACTAATTCCGCTAGTCTGTATGATCATCAACAAATAGCATCATATGGCTCTACATGCCACGTTATGATTGCCAGGATACGTACTCTGGTCTAAGGACACTCTTGTCAGATATACGCATGCAACAGTTTTAGTTATACGTAGAAATGTGTAAATATCCAATGTTATAAACGCACAGCACTATCAACAATGAACAAACGAGCACTGATTCCACCGGGATCAAACCCATCAAATTCGATCCATATCAATAAATCATTGAGCTCGTATGCAGCAGCTGGAGAGAATACAACCCGTTTATTCCAACATCCACTGCTGCTGTCATAAACACCGTCGGAACCAGCCATACCTGAGATACGTTACAACCTTAATCACACACACCAATTGATTTAAGGATGTCAATAAACTTTTATGAAAACTAAATGGTGTACCTAAACGAAGAAGATTGTCCCAGAGACGAATCCTCCTCATCCCGGACGTGTATAATTCCCATCCGGTCGCCGAGTGCTGTCGTTAATCGTGATCAGTGGAAGGTCAGCGTCATACGTTAAATGTATTGGGACAGAGCAGTCTCTTTCATTATTGTACAACATTCATTGTTATTACCTGCCTCGCATGAACGTCGGTGCAAGTCACCATTTACACATGGCTTGTTTCATATGTGCTGCACATATAAAAAATCAATCTGCGCAATCAACATATAATTCTCATAATACAATTCTACATTCGCGCATTGGTGACATTCCCTTACTAAGCTGGGGTTTACACTCTGGAGTGCTCTGTGTGTTATTTTACCATCCAACATAATGTCCCTGAATGTCATAATTCTAAATTTGTATTTTAATTGAGTGCCGCTTGCTTCTGCACGTTTTCTTGGGTGGGGTTACTCGTCGAATTCTAGATGTCTGATGTCTTGTATGGATTGATTGTGCAAAAACATAAATTTCATTTGCCTGTGAAACGTTGCTCGCTAGTAGCAATATAGCATGGCGCAATAACAGCGCCATGAAATGGGAAAAAAAATATAAATATTGTTTTCTTGCTCTTGGCAATTACAGAGTGCCATGCCACTCGAATAGTTCATGACAGGGACGTATACCAATCTGCCATTGCGCTAGTTTAGAACGCAATCCTCTTTTTAGTATCTTGAAATGTGTTGACCAGTCAGAACTAGTGATCTATCTGGAATGTTGAAATAAATTTGAGGATTTATTTCATATCCTCGTAAGTAATAAAGACATACACACAAGCGAGCTGCTGGCTAACATTATCAGTGAAAGGTAGAAAATGATCACGAATAGTTTCCTTTTGGTATCCAATGATGCATGAGTAATTGTACATTCCAATTGAAGCTGTAACCATGGGTGAGATTGGGTGACTTGAATCATCTTCAGGTGGGACGCGACGGGATTTGTCTACCTCTACACGACCCTCTGGATACGTCCCGTAATAACGTGAAATACGCTTTAAACCTAATCATGGACTGTGTTTGTTTATGTACTATAAAGCGACGAATAATGACCGTCCTTGGTTGGGATCCGACATTTCATGGCACATCATACAAAACTAGGTCAACGAGAGATTGACGTCTCAAGTGAAATTTCTCTGAAGCAAACTCAGTCGACAAGGACGGATATATATCATGGCTTTGATGTGGTGGCACTAAAGCCATAGAGGGACACAGCCGATCAGCTTAGCATTTCCTGGGTATTAGGGGGCATTCGATCATGAATCCCTGGACCTACTTAGCATGCGTCGCGTCGATGATTCTGTATTCGCACCTCACCTCGACGCCCTCAATGTCATCACGACGTCCTCAATTTCATGAAGTGGCCTTCGATGTCAAATGCACCGTAATCTACAACATTGGCTTTATTGCAGTAATAAAACGGAATGAGCAACAGATATATTTCACCGACCTGATAAGGTGACAGCAAGGCCGCCCAGACACATAGCCGATCGCAAAGCAATCTCTAGGTATTCTTAGCAAATCAATACGGCGCTAAATGATACTTCAAAATATCTGCTGGTTTTCAGTTGATTACTTTTGGCAATATACGTTATTACAAGCACAATACCCGGCTCCATCCATTGTCGTTAAGCGCTGAATTTTTGTCATTAATCGTTTTACTTTATCCGCTGGCTATGATGTCGAACTTACCGTTATGATGTGTTTGTCCTGTGGCGCGAACATGATGATCGCTTCAACAAGACAAACAACCGTGAGCATTTGACTTGTACTTGTAACCATAGGTTCTATAATAGTTGCTTTCTTGACTTTGCTTTCACCATAACCATAATCAGCTCCAATTCTCCGGTGTGTCAATACAATATATGTATCTCCATAATATAAACAAAAGGAAGTTTTGGTGCATTTAAGCAGTTTCATTAGCATTTGGTCACATTTCTAAGCGATGGTGTTTCCTGAACTGGCACTTGGACCACTACTTGCTGCCTTAATATCGGAATACAAAGCTGCTGAACTCACAAACAGATATATTATGTAAAATAAGATCATACATAAGATGACTCACTGTTGATGCCGCTGTCACTGAGCAAGCCACTTTCTGATACTTGTCTGACGGACGGTTTGTTTTATTTCCAAGCCATACATTTAGTTTATAATCATGATATACATTAATTATTATGTCCTTGAAGGACATTATTCTTAACTTTTACTTTCATCGAACGCCACTAGCCTCTGCGACTTCTATAGAGCAGGGTTATTCGTCGGTATTCTCTCATTTTCAAGCATTGTTTATTTTGTCTGGTTTTGAACAAATCACTGCGCCATATATGTTGCGGCGAGTGACGTCCAAACCCGATTCGGTTTGCTTTCAAGACAGTTGCTGTGCTAGCTATATTACGAGAGGCAGTAACAGTACCGTTCGAAAGCTTGGAACACAAAATGAATCTGGCTAACAACTGTAACAGGTGTCCAAATATTGTAGATCACAGTTTTATAAAGTACATCGTACAAGTGTCTCGAAATATAATCTGTAGGGAACACGATACACGAGAACAAAGACAAATGTATAGAGCTTGAATAAATTCTCCATTGATTTGCCATTATTTGCTTACAATGCTGAGGCAACGGAGCAATAATCTAGGCTCCTGTTGCCATACGCTGCGTTTTCAAAAAAAAAACATTTTTCATTCAAGTAAGAAGTGGGAATTGTTTCCTATGTTTTCAAACAAATCTGTGACTACAATAACGTTTTATTGTTCATTGCAATTGTATAGGTAAATCATGTAGCACAAAACAGCACCTACATCAGCTTGTGACACCAGACCCGTACCAGCGTCCAGCCATACCGGCCTCAAGGAACATCATATCCTGTCTATTTATTAGTTACATATCATCGTTGCAGGAATAGAGAATTGCTACAAAAATATAAAGTTATCAATTTCGATGACTATCAGTTACACAAATGAACCTTATACCTCAATGGCATGATGTGCACTTACCTTCTCAGAACGTAGATGGTTCTATTATCAAGCAATCGACCAAAGCATCACACCCCATTACACCACAGCATCACACCCCATTACACCACAGCATCACGTCCATTACACCACCGAATCACACCCCATTACACCACAGCATGACACCCCGGTACAACACAGCAACACACCCCATTACACCACATCATCTAACCCCATTACACCACAGCATCTAACCCCATTACGCCACAGCACCTAACCCCATTACACCACAGCATCAAAAGGATGATTTGTCCGAAGAATGCTGGATCCACGACAAACCTTTGTAGACCATGTTGTCCGCTTAAAGGTACTGATATAAATCAACATTCCTTAAGTGCACAATAAAATGCGTCTCTGATTGCCGGAACAAATTAGTGTAGATCACGCTGAACAACCAGTCTGAAAGCAAATCGCTGTGGATCCCATGTACATCAGCTGATTAGATCTCTCTTGAATGATTCGTTCTCAGGGTTAACTGTCCCCTGATGGCATGTTTCACCGAACGAGACACGCGATACGCAACCAATGACTTTGGAACTCATGTATGTCTTCCATGCGTCCACATCTCTCTTTCATGTCGTTATTTAGATCCGTTCCATTAGGATCTGGCATAAACATTACATGTCATTGCTCGTACCAAACGCTGCTGAGTGGGCAAAACGGATGTGTTTGCTTTTATGTCTCGGGGACTTTAACTCAAACTGGCGCAGCATTTATTGCTTGATGCATTAGACAAAAGTGGACGAGTCCAACCGATGCCGTCATTAAGCTCACCTTATATCACGTCAAGTTAAAGTCTGACCAGATGGTGTATGTTTGTCAGAGACGAAGTAAGTGGATGTGGTAATTACATAAAGGTGGACCGCCTGCTTCTGTTGAAGCAGAGAAAACACCTAACACGTAATCAAGATAAACTACCGCTCTAGCATTTAAGTCTACACAGTAGATATGAAAGACATGACAGTGTTTTTTATGAAAGACATGTACAAATGGTAGTGTTATTTGATGAACCTTGGTGATTCGCAATGTAGATCGTTGGCTAGGTTATGAATATGAAACCCTTTTAAAGATAGGATGTGCAGTTAACTTGATGTCGCAGTCGTTATTCTAAAATTAATGGCCCAATTAACGCTCCGTATTTCATTAAATCATAAAAACGACCTCATGCAGTGAAAGGGCTATTGTTAATCTTAGGAATGTAAAGATCTATAATAAATATGCTGTCATAACTCAGTTGGATAGAATGGCTTGATCGTGAGAAAAATCATCAGCTATCAACATCGTCAGCGAGTGTAATAAGCAGCTGGCACCACCGTGACCATATCGTCAACTAGCGTTATCAGCTGGTGGCACCGCGTGACTACATCGTCAGCGAGTGTTATCAGCAGCTGGCACCATCGTACCGACATCGTCATCGAGCGTAATCAGCAGCTGGCACCGCCATGTCGACATCGTCAGCAAGTGTTTTCAGCAGCTGGCACCACCGTGTCGACATCGTCAGCGAGCGTTATCATCAGCTAGAACCCCTGTTCGACATCGTCAACGAGCGTTATCAGCAGCTGTCAGCACCGTGTCGACATCGTCATCGAGTGTTATCAGCTACTGGTCCCTACGTCATCACGTCGTCATCGAGTGTTATCAGCTACTGGTCCCTATGTCATCACGTCGTCATCGAGTGTCATCAGCTACTGGTCCCTACGTCATCAAGTCGTCAACGAGCTACTGGTACTACCATGACGTAGCGATGGTGTCGTTCGCGCCCTTCATCCGCTGCCGACCCTACGCTTGCGACATTGTTCAAGTGTTATAGCATCATAACGTATGCTTCCAGTAGATGCCTAGTGTGCCTATTACGCGCATGTATAGTGTGCTGGAGCGTTCTCTGGAGAACTTCAGGTCAAATAACCTCCCCGGCGCCAAGATGTAACTAGAAAGCTTCAGTGTGGAGCGCATGATGTACAGCAAAGATATTAGAACTACGCTAAGAGGGGTCAATGAGATGCCGCTTCCGTATGAACAGCTTAAAGAATGTGGATCCGATGTCTCCAGGAATATCATATTGTACCTTGTATTGTACGTATTGGACGGGGCGACCTTGTTTTATGATTAACAAATACCACGTGCTTTTTAGAGAAGACGTTATGAGGAACCGCATCGGTGGCATTGCACAATATACATATATAAATATATATATATATGTATATATATATATATATATATATATATATATATATATATATATATATATATATGTATATAAATATATATATATATGAATATATATATATATATACATATATATATATATAAATATATATTTATATATTAAGATAAACCCCACATACCAATAACAATTGATACTATCACATTAAGCTCCTGAAGCATCCTTATAACTTATTTCTACAGGACGCGAAATAACTTTTATCCAATTCAACTTAGAGCAGAAATTGATATAAGGATGTCAATAAACATTTATGCAAAATAGATGGCTTGAGAAAGTGGAGAAGACTGTCCTAGAGACAAATCGTCCTCATTCCAGACGCGTATAATTCCCATCCGGCAGCCGAGTGATGTCGTAAATCGTGATCAGTGGAAGGTCAGTGTCGCTGCTCAACATGGAAATCACTTTCAGTATTGTTTATTTACAACCGTTGTCAAGATTTAGTCGCAGGTTATATACATCCGTTTCAATGGTTAACTGTAGCTAATATACAGCTGTCGTAATGATTTATTGCAGCTAATTTACAACCATTGTCATGATTTATTATGGATCATTGACAGCCGTGGTCATGATTTAACCGTGATTAATTTACAACCAATGTCATGATTTACAAAAGACGTACGAAAGACAAAAAATCGATTAGCATGGACACATCTGCTTTATATGGTTAAACAGTAATGATTATCTAAATGCGAAAATGATCAATAACTATGTTTCCTGCCGATCATAGTCATTACTTATTGAACAATTGTGCTCACATTCAAGATATAATATTATGAATGCTGTTCCAATGGTGATGCATATTAATGTGCTTTTTCTTTGCTGAGAAGACATCATGGGTGGCTGACATTTGTAATGTATTAACACCACCCCCCCACATTGAAAGACGACCAACATAAAGAAAGCTCTCAAGATTATCAGACTTGTATTGTCAAGAATCGAACAATAATAATTGAGGAAATTTCAGCATTTATACAGGTTAAATATTATAACCTCGCATGTTGCAGACTGACATTAATATTTGAGATACGCTTAATAAGAACCGAAAGTAACCACATACGTATATATATATGATTATATACATACATTTATAAATATACATATGTATATGCATATATATATATATATATATATACATATATATATTTATATATATATAGTATATATAAAATATATATATATATATATATATATATATATATATATATATATATATATATATATATATATATATATATATATATATATATATATATATATATATATATTCATATATATTCGGCCTCAAGCATGTGTGTAAATCATGACCGCGTGTATATTGTGCGGTTAATAGGGTAGCTAGCGGCGGTTGATTGTGGATGGTACCTGATAGCATTAACTAAGTAATTAATGCTTGTACGTCCCACTTAAAGGGCATACTGTAAAAGGGAGCGAATCAAAGTGACTTCATCGTTTTACACGTAGGCGAGAAAATAGAAATAGCTATCGCAGTCTCTCATCTCTATCAAATCAATTTGGACTGGCTGAGATAATGAGATACATCTCTGTAGCATCGTCTGTGCCACCTGGCTGGTGACAAGCACACCTTACATCAACCATGCACATGAATATGCAGCATGCCTTAATGTCATTCAATCATTGTATCTGTGAACTTTCTAAAACAAAGTAACCAAATGATATGTGAAACAACTCAGTTAAGGTTGCGCGTAAGGTTATTCCAATATTGAGCGACATTAGCGGTTTTATATAAGACATATTCTGCTTGCGATAAAGATATGCTCCATAAAATACCCAACAGCAACCTGATTTCATAACTGTACAATAGAGGGCACAAACCAATATCATGAACATATAACTAAGCTACTTATTGCATTCCCGATCATAAAACGAAATGATTTTGTGCCATATAACCAAATTCTTCCAGGTTATCGAAGCTGCACTTTTTGTTAGGTACATAAATCATGATTATTGCATCATGACATATCAACATTTGTTAAGTGATAAGTCTGCCGTAAACGTCCAAATGTCCCAACAATATGAGAGGAAATAAGCTAGGAACAAGATAGAACATAGCACCAAGAGGTTGATAAGGGCTGTTAGCATTGTAAAATGATATCCAATCATTTGCAACTAGCTTTGACTAGTGCCCCTTACATCATGGCGGAATGGTGGTGGTGATGAATATGTTGATGATGATGATGATGATGATGATGATGATGATGATGATGATGATGATGATGATGATGATGATGATGATTGGCAAAGGTGATGATGGTGGGTTGTCGTGGTGATAGACGATGGTGATGATGATAATGGTGATCGACCATGTACACATATATTGTTACCAAATTCAATTATCCGCAGATGCACCTCAGTGTATCGAGTCAGCGACAATCAGTACCGCGTGATCATCGTAGATTCGGCACATGATCGACAGCAATTGATGATTAAGTAAAAAGACTTAGAAGCATTCACCGGCTGTCAGCAACATGGGTAATCGTCTTCCGTTGGCCACTAGCAGATTCCTGCCTTAATCAATGTACGATCTCGCTAGGGGGCCGCCGTACCTGTGGACATTTTGTGGCTGAATAGAGGCATTGTCATCTGGATGTTGATGTTACATCTCCGGCTACAATCAGATTTTTACGCCTATGAATATTCATTTGAGCTGCACGGAAATACGAAATAACTCGCCCGGTACTAGACCTACCTACTGCTGTCTGCTCGTTAGGTCTGTGAAAATGCCAAGCAAACACTGGCTTATGTAGTGAATGACATGACAGATGAACCATCCCTCGCTCATGCTCAATTACTTACCGTGCTTAATGCTGTAATAAACTCGTCAACGTTTCTCAGTAACATGAACAATTTCAGAAAATAAGCTTATCAACGCTTCAGCCGCTTCTTCTCAGTTTAAGCTATTAGCGTTTTGTTTAAGACAACAATGAGCACTATTTAGGAATTACTTCCATGACCGGGTTAGCGCTCACATCAGCAGAGAGTATGTGTGCATGAAGCTTTCAGGTTAACATACAAGCAGAACAGGCGCTTTGATGGACATATGGAGGATGATTCTGATATTAGCTCTTTGTTTTGCCAAAGATACCACGTGAAGGAAGCATTCTCAAGAAATCATCAATCTTGTTGTTATCTAGACCCGGAGCAGATGAGTTGAAGGAAGCTACAACTGTATGTCTATTTCAAATGGATGAATATAAGGGGAAACTCCGCCATATGTGGATTGACATTAGGGTAGGTTGCTACTGCAGACATAGTGTCACTGAATATTACTCGTCTGATATGTGGTTGTCTTCACTGAATGTTACTCGTCTGATATGTGGTTGTCTTCACTAAATGTTGCTCGTCTGATATGTGGTTGTCTTCACTGAATGTTGCTCGTCAGATATGCGGTTATCTTCACTGAATGTTGCGCGTCAGATATGTGGTTGTCTTCACTGAATGTTGCTCGTCTGATATGTGGTTGTCTTCACTAAATGTTGCTCGTCTGATATGTGGTTGTCTTCACTGAATGGTGCTCGACTGATATGTGATTGTCTTCACTGAATGTTGCTCGTCTGATATGTGGTTGTCTTCACTGAATATTGCTCGACTGATATGTGGTTGTCTTCACTGAATGTTAATCGTCTGATATGTGGTTGGCTTCAATGAATGTTAATCGTCTGATATGTGGTTGTCTTCACTGAATGTTACTCGTCTGATATGTGGTTGTCTTTACAGATTGTTGCTCATCATTTGCATTCCAGATAGGCGACTACCTGATAGATAAAATTTTCTGCTTCATTCACTGTTTGATGTAGCATTTGAAGCTATGCTGTCATTTTACTTGCTATGTAGGTTGATAATGGTCCTTACAACCTGTGTAGTTTGATTGCTTGCATTTCTTGTTTCATCCTAATATAGATTTCATTTGATTAATCTTCGCATGTCATTAACTGGTACGTTTATTACGAGAAGCAGCAGCTAAGGGAACGGTGATTGACTCTACTTGCAGGGGATGACACAGAATTGAGGAAAATAACAGCATTATAATGCGATGCGCTATAAACGAGGTTGATTGGTGTCAATGGATGAAGATAATGAGAGAATTAATCATCATTGGCTGCAAGTGAGAAATAGCAATTAATATGATAATGATGTTAGCAATCTTGAATATGTAACGGAGTCGCAGCCAATCAGCGACACGCGCTCGTAAAAGATTGTCCAATCATCGATTACAATCGACAGACTTAGGTCATAGAGTAAGAAACACAAATGCGTTTACATGACTACAAAACTACCGATACACGCCCAATGCAGCCCTAAGAAAAGCGACTTCCGCATTGCATCCAAAGACATTGACTAAATCAATGCGCTGCCTCGTTAGCCGAATTGTGTTCCTCGACGATTTTGCGCCAAGGCAATTTGAATGGTGTTATTGAGTTTCCGGCTACAATCAGATTGTAGATATCTGCCCATACTCAAGAATAAAAGAATAACCCAGTCGAGATCGACTAGAGAGCGATAATCAGGTTGGGTGGAGTAGCAAACGGTGTCACATGCATAGCATATTACGTATAGACATAGATTGTGTCTTACATAAAATTCATCTACTGTAATCGCCGCCTGTAAATATTCGGCACTTAACAAAGACAATTGTACAGATACCATTTTCCAGACAGCAAGAATTAACTGTTTGTTAGAGACATAACCAGTATGCGGTCGTAATGAGCGATATATATATATCGATTTTGTTCCGTGCAGGCCTTGTAGTTTAAATATGTATCCGCTGATTGCGTACGAACAGGTTTTCTTCAGTAAAATTAAGACAATCTAGTTTTAACCTAAAATGTGTTTTATTGGAAGTCAAGATATTGTTTCGTACTTGTATCTCGAAGGAGTTAGGCGGGGGCAGAAGCAGAGGAAAGAGATCAATCTAGCAACGTTATGATTCGTTGCGTTATGAACGCACAAAATGACAGCATACAGACAACTGATTGATGGCATGCATATAGGGTTAGTTGAGGAATACACCGCGTTGAAAATGGCCATGAATAAACTGATGTCGTTACCAATTACTATGGAACTCATCAGTAATGGTACAATTTAACATTTATATTAGCATCTCGTCACAATTTTAAGCAATAGATATTCATGCCTGTGACACCATTTTGATGCGAGTTGACACACCGTACAATATATGGGATGAGTGCACAACAGTTGTACTCACTTGGAATAGGTGAAGTGAAAAGGGTAGGTGTTCCAAGGAACGCGTAGACAAGGTAATGAACTAAATCTATAATGAACATTATAACACGTGGTAAATATTCGACATATTCATCCGATGAGGACCAATGTTCACCTTGGCAAGGATTAAAATCCACATCGGAAGCCCTGTAATTCAATACAATGAGGTGACATCGGCATCCAATCCAGATCATTTGACATGACCTGGCAACGAAGTTAGCTTGTCCCGGAAAAGCAATTACCAGTCGAGGAGAGGAATCTTTTTGGTCATTACTTGTGGTGACACTTAGCCCCGGGCTGAACACTTGATACCCCGGCGGGAGCACAATTGATTTAGCAATGGGACTCTCGTCGGGGCATACAAATGATCCAATGGAGCTGATGCGGCAATTTCCCTGCCATGTTCTTGTGGAATTGGCATTTCACAATTTTCAACCAGAAGAGCAACGTGCAAATAAGGATAGATTTAAGGTAATTTGATAAATGTTGCAGCTGCTGATAACGACAGCATATCTTGCACTCACAGCATTCCATTATCTGGTGATAGATTATTGATCTGTAGGTCATCTATTTAGCTAACCAATATCTTCAAAGTCGTCTCTATGGCACAACATGACCGGTTCTAATATCCATCAGGCAACTGTGTTTAAAGACAGCCATGTCTTGAAACTGTTCAGCAATTATTCATACCATACGTGAGAAGTAACCAATAAGAAAATCCAAAAGGGATGCAAATGATTCTCTGCTGAACTTGTTAAATTACATGTCCTCTAACATTACACATTACATCAGTGAGCTATTATTACTCTGTGGAACTAACTTAATGCTAGTCTTGTTATTCAACAGTCCGCCGTCAACATCGACCCGATGGGGCCAGTTTCATATCAACATCGCTCTTCGCGTTGACGTAAGTTGGTCGTAGTTGCAAGTAAAACAGCTTGTTTCAGCTGGGTAGATGATGTCCTGTTGGGTAGCTTTGGTCGGACGGTGATATAACACATGATGTGCTGCAGGGCCATCTGTTGGGTTACATTCTATCAAAAAAGCAATATATAAGTATCAGGATTAAAGTCTAGCTGTCTTTAATTGAAAGTTTTATACAGCAGTGAAAATAATCTCGCGGATGGCCAACAATGAATGATAAAATCTGTTGCGTTCAGATTCATCAGCCTTATGGGGCATTACAAAATGCTCATTTTGCAGGATATCATGTTTTGATTTAACATAAACAATAAAACGCCATACAAATATATTAAAATATGGTATCTTAATTAGGTTTTGGTTTAATGTATAATTCATGACGAAACTTGCTGTAAAATGAGAAATAAACAAGCATTGTTTTGAACACACAATCACCGGTAGATCCTATGGCCTGAAGCCAGGTGCTTTTGTTTACACTTTTAGCTTTCCAACAAACCAGGTGGCGCGCTTGTCGCAAGCTTCACAACGCAAATATCCGAGTCGGGAACTTAGTATGATAAGGTCGTTGGTGTAATCCTTTGTTAATTCTCCTTGGATGAGATACATCAACCTATGAAATCCACGTACGAGACACATGGAAAGCAAGAGTACAGTTTAGATCTATTGGTGTGTTAATCATCGTTGGGTAACACCTCTCTTACACGGTCTAATTCAGCTTCACAGTATACTGACAGTATGGCTCTATTGACGTCAACCGTACAGGGCTTACTGACGAGTAGTCTGTTGATTGCTGCACCTGCGCCTGTTGTAAGTAGCATACCGCGTTCACGTTAACGACGCAGTCACATAAACAGGACTTACATCACATCTGGCTACAACCCGACCTGGTCGCCTGAGAGCAAGTAAGTGGCTGCGTTAATAACGCATAGATTGGACGGCACCTTATATTGCAGACCAGGAATACAACGAATGAGTAGAGCTCGTTAACAGGGTTCACCAATGACTGGCTAGCTGGCGTCCACTCTTTCCGCTAGTCTGTATGAGCATCATGTGGATGTACATGCCACGTTATGATTGCCCGGATACGTACTCTGGTCTAAAGACACTATTGTCAGATATACGGCATGCAACAGTTTTAGTTATACGTAGAAATGTGTAATTATCCAATGTTACAAATGCACAGCACCATCAACAATGAACAAACAAGCACTGATTCCATCGGGATCAAACCAATCATATTCGATCCATATCAATATATCATCGAGCTCGTATACAGCAGCTGGCTGGAGAGAATACGACTCGTTTATTCCAACATCCACTGCTGCTGTCATAAACACCGTCGGAACCAGCCATACCTGAGATACGTTACAACCTGAATCACACACACCAATTGGTTTAAGGATGTCAATAAACTTTTAAGAAAACTAAATGGTGTACCTAAACGAAGAAGATTGTCCCAGAGACGAATCCTCCTCATCCCGGACGTGTATAAATCCCATCCGGTCGCCGAGTGCTGTCGTTAATCGTGATCAGTGGAAGGTCAGCGTCATACGTTAAAGGTATTGGGACAGAGCAGTCTCTTTCATTATTGTACATGTACAACATTCATCGTTATTACCTGCCTCGCATAAACGTCGGTGCAAGTCACCATTTACACATGACTTGTTTCGTATGTGCTGCACACATGATAAATCAATCTGCACAATCGACATATAATTCTCACAATACAATTCTACATTCGCGCATTGGTGACATTCCCTTACTAAGCTGGGGCTTTGTGTGTTATTTTACCATCCAACATAATGACCCTGAATGTCATTATTCTAAATTTGTATTTTAATTGAGTGCCGCTTGCTTCTGCACATTTTCTTGGGTGGCGTCGAATCCTAGTCATATATATGACCTCACCCTCTTGTGTTCATAAACAAATCGTCTTTGCGATAAAACATCTAAATAAGCCTTATGTCTTGTATGGATTGATTGTGCAAAGACATCAAGTGGAATTTTTTTTATGAATATTGTTTTCTTACTCTTGGCTATTACAGAGTGCCATGTGACTCGAAAAGGTCATGACAGGGATGGGACGTATACCAATGTGCCATAGCGCTAGCTTAGAACGCATTCCTCTTATTAGTATCATAAAATGTGTTGACCAGTCAGAAATAGTGATCTATCTAAAATGTTGAAATAAATTTGAGGATTTATTTCATATCCTCGTAAGTAATAAAGACATACACACAAGCGAGCTGGCTAACATTATCAGTGTAAGGTTGAAAATGATCACGAATAGTTTCCTTTGGGATCCAATGATGCATGAGTAATTGTACATTCCAATTGGGACGCGACAGGATTTGTCTACCTCTACACGTCTCTCTGGATACGTCACGTCAAAACGTGAAATACGCTTTAAACCTCACCAAGGACTGTATTTGTTTATGTACTATAAAGTGACGAATAATGACCGTCCTTGGTTGGGATCCGATATTTCATGGCACATCATACAAAACTAGGTCAACGAGAGATTGACGTCTCAAGTGAAATTTCTCTGAAGCAAACTTAGTCGACAAGGACGGATATATATCATGGCTTTGATGTTGTGGCATTAAAGCCATAGAGGGACACAGCCGATCAGCTTAGCATATCCTGGGTATTACGAGACATTCGATCATGAGGTCCTGGACCCACTTAGCATGCGTCGCGTCGATGATTCTGTATCCGCACCTCTCCACGCCCTCAATGTCATCACGACGCCCTCAACGTCATGACGTGGCCTTCGATGTCAAATGCACCGTAATCTACAACATTGGCTTTATTGCAGTAATAAAACGAAATGAGCAACAGATATATTTCACCGCCCTGATAAGGTGACAGCAAGGCCGCCCAGACACATAGCCGATCGCAAAGCAATCCCTAGGTTTTCTTAGCAAGTCAATACGGCGCTAAATGATACTTCAAAATATCTGCTGGTTTTCAGTTGATTACTTTTGGCAATATACGTTATTACAAGCACAATACCCGGCTCCATCCATTGTCGTTAAGCGCTGAATTTTTGTCATTAATCATTTTACTATATCCGCTGGCTATTATGTCGAACTTACCGTTATGATGTGTTTGTCCTGTGGCGCGAACATGATGATCGCTTCAACAAGACAAACAACCGTGAGCATTTGACTTGTTCTTGTAACCATAGGTTCTATAATAGTTGCTTTCTTGACTTTGCTTTCACCATAACCATAATCAGCTCCAATTCTCCGGTGTGTCAATACAATATATGTATCTCCATAATATAAATAAAAGGAAGTTTTTGTGCATTTAAGCAGTTTCATTAACATTTGGTCACATTTCTAAGCGATGGTGTTTCCTGAACTGGCACTTGGACCACTATTTGCTGCCTTAATATCGGAATACAAAGCTGCTGAACTCACAAACAGATATATTATGTAAAATAAGATCATACATAAGATGACTCACTGTTGATGCCGCTGTCACTGAGCAAGCCACTTTCTGATACTTGTCTGACGGACGGTTTGTTTTATTTCCAAGCCATACATTTAGTTTATAATCATGATATACATTAATTATTATGTCCTTGAAGGACATTATTCTTAACTTTTACTTTCATCGAACGCCACTTGCCTCTGAGACTTCTATAGAGCAGGGTTATTCGTCGGTATTCTCTCGTTTTCATGCATTGTTTATTTTGTCTGGTTTTGAACAAATCACTGCGCATATATCTTGCGGCGAGTGACGTCCAAACCCGATTCGGTTTGCTTGCATGACAGTTACTGTACTAGCTATGATACACGAGGCAGTAACAGTACCGTTCGAAAGCTTGGAACACAATATGGCTAACACCTGTAACAGGTGTCCATATGTTGTAGATCACAGTATTATAAAGTACATCGTACAAGAGTCTCGAAATATAATCTGTAGGGAAACAATTGCTTGATACAGGTGAACAAAGCCAAATGTATAGAGCTTGAATAAATTATCCATTGATTTGCCATTATTTACTTACAGTGCTGAGGCAACGGAGCAATAATCCAGGCTGCAGTTGCCATACGCTGGCGTTTTCAAAAAATAAACATTTTTCATTCAAGTAAGAAGTGGGAATTGTTTCCTATGTTTTCAAACAAATCTGTAACTACAATAACGTTTTGTTGTTCATTGCAATTGTATAGGTAAATCATGTAGCACAAAACAGCACCTACATCAGCTTGTGACACCAGACCCGTACCAGCGTCCAGCCATACCGGCCTCAAGGAACATCATATACTGTCTATTTATTAGTTACATATCATCGTTGCAGGAATAGAGAATTGCTACAAAAATGTAAAGTTATCAATTTCGATGCCTATCAGTTACACAAATGAACCTTATACCTCAATGGCAACATGTGCACTTAACTTCTCAGAACCTAGATGGTTCTATTATCAAGCAATCGACCGAAGCATCACACCCCATTACACCACAGCATCACACCCCATTACACCACAGCATCACGTCCATTACACCACAGCATCACACCCCATTACACCAGAGCATCACACCCCAGTACAACACAGCAACACACCCCATTACACCACACCATTTAACCCCATTACACCTCAGCATCTAACCCCATTACGCCACAGCACCTAACCCCATTACACCACAGGATCAAAAGGATGATTTGTCCGAAGAATGCTGGATCCACGACAAACCTTTGTAGACCATCTTGTCCGCTTAAAGGTACTGATATAAATCAACATTCCTTAAGTGCACAATAAAATGCGTCTCTGGTTGCCGGAACACATTAGTGTAGATCACGCTGAACAACCAGTCTGAAAGCAAATCGCTGTGGATCCCATGCACATCAGCTGATTAGATCTTTCTTGAGTGATTGGTTCTCAGGGTTAACTGTCCCCTGATGGCATGTTTCACCGAACGAGACACATGATACGCAACCAAGAAGTTTGGAATTCTTATATGTGTTCCATGCATCCACATCTCACTTTCTTGTCGTTATTTAGATCCGTTCCATTACGATCTGGCATAAACATTACATGTCATTGCTCGTACCAAACGCTGCTGAGTGCACAGGACAAAACGGGATGCTTTTATGTCGCGGGGACTTTAACTCAAACTGGCGCAGCATTTATTGCTTGATGCATTAGACAAAAGTGGACGAGTCCAACCGATGCCGTCATTAAGCTCACCTTATATCACGTCAAGTTAAAGTCTGACCAGATGGTGTATGTTTGTCAGAGACGAAGTAAGTGGATGTGGTAATTACATAAAGGTGGACCGCCTGCTTCTGTTGAAGCAGAGAAATCACTGAAGGATTACACCTCACACGTAATCAAGATAAACTACTGCTCTAGCATATAAGTCTACCAAGTAGATATGAAAAAACATGGCAGTGTTTTTTATTAAAGACATATACAAATGGCAGTGCTATTTGATGAACCTTGGTGATTCGCAATGTAGATCGTTGGCTAGGTTATGAATATGAAACCCTTTTAAAGATAGGATGTGCAGTTAACTTGATGTTGCAGTCGTTATTCTAAAATTAATGGCCCAATTAACGCTGCGTTTTTCATTAAATCATAAAAACGACATCATGCAGTGAAAGGGCTATTGTTAATCTTAGGAATGTAAAGATCTATAATAAATATGCTATCATAACTCAGTTGGATAGAATGGCTTGATCGTGAGAAAATCATCAGCTATCAGCATCGTCAGCGAGCGTAATCAGCAGCTGGCACCACCGTGACCATATCGTCAACTAGCGTAATCAGCTGGTGGCACCGCCGTGTCTACATCGTCAGCGAGTGTTATCAGCAGCTGGCACCGCCATGTCGACATCGTCAGCGAGTGTTATCAGCAGCTGGCACCGCCATGTCGACATCGTCAGCGAGTGTTATCAGCAGCTGGCACCGCCATGTCGACATCGTCAGCGAGTGTTATCAGCAGCTTGCACCACCGTGTCGACATCGTCAACGAGCGTAATCAGCAGCTGGCAGCACGGTGTCGACATCGTCAGTGAGCGTTATCAGCAGCTGGCAGCACCGTGTCGACATCGTCAACGAGCGTAATCAGCAGCTGGCAGCACCGTGTCGACATCGTCAGCGAGCGTAATAAGCAGCAGGCATGACGATATCATCAATCGTCAATGACCGTTAACTGCTACTAATCCCAGCGTCATCACGTCGTCATCGAGTGTTATCAGCTACTGGTCCCTACGTCATCATGTCGTCATTGAGTGTTATCAGCTACTGGTCCCTACGTCATCAAGTCGTCAACGAGCTACTGGTACTACCATGACGTAACGATCACGTCGTTCGCGCCGTTCATCCGCTGCCGACCCTACGCTTGCGACCTTGTTCAAGTGTTATAGAATCATAACGTATGCTTCCAGTAGATGCCTAGTGTGCCTATTACACGTATGTATAGCGTGCTGGAGCGTTCTCTGGAGAACTTCAGGTCAAATAACCTCACCGGCGCGGAGATGTAACTAGAAATTTTCAGTGTAGAGCGCATGATGTACAGCAAAGATATTAGAACTACGCTAAGGGGTCAATGAGACCGACCTTCCCATGAGTGAACAAACCGACAACCCTCAGATGCCGCTTCCGTATGAACAGCTTAAAGAATGTGGATCCGATGTCTCCAGGAATATCATATTGTACCTTGTATTGTACGTATTGGACGGGGCGACCTTGCTCTATGAATAACAAATACCACGTGCTTTTAAGAGAAGACGTTATGATGAGCGGCATCGGTGTCAATGCACAATATACATATAAATAAATATATATATATATATATATATATATATATATATATATATATATATATATATATATATATATATATATATATATATATATATATATATATATATATATATAATATATATATTTATATATTAAGATAAACCCCACACACCAAAAACAATTGATACTATCACATTAAGCTCCTGAAGCATCCTTATAACTTATATCTACAGGACGCAAAATAACTTTTATCCAATTTCACATAGAGCAACAATTGATATAAGGATGTCAATAAACATTTATGCAAAATAAATGGCTTGAGAAAGTGGAGAAGACTGTCCTAGAGACAAATCTTTCCCATTCCAGACGCGTGTAATTCCCATCTGGCAGCCGAGTGATGTCGTAAATCGTGATCAGTGGAAGGTCAGTGTCGCTACTCAACATGGAAATCGATTTCAGTATTGTTTATTTACAACCGTTGTCAAGATTTAGTCGCAGCTTATATACATCCGTTTCAATTGTTAACTGTAGTTAATCTACAGCCGTCGTCATGATTTATAGCAGCTGATTTACAACCATTGTCATGATTTATTTCGGATCATTTACAACCGTGGTCATGATTTACCCGCGATTAATTTACAACCATTGTCATGATTTACAAAAGACGTACGAAGGACAAAGAATCGATTAGCATGGACACATCTGCTTTATCTGGTTAAACAATAACGATTATCTAAATGCGAAAATGATGAATAGCTATGTTTCCTGCCGATCATAGTCATTACTTTTTGAACTATTGTGCTCACACTCAAGATATAATATTATGAATGCTGTTGTAATGTTGAAGCATATTAATGTGCTTTTTCTTTGCTGAGAAGACATCATGGGTGGCTGACATTTGTGATGTATTAACATGAAGTCGACAATATAAATTTGATATGCAAATATATCTTCATATGCTGCCCATAATTCCATAGGTATTACTTATGATGGTTAGGACACATTACATGTTAACGTGGCAATGTTTTTCCCCTACTATCTATCTGTGTGTGGTACCAGTTTTTCATATTGAAAGACGACCAATATAAAGAAAGCTCTCAAGATTATCAGACTTGTATTGTCAAGAATCGAACAATAATAATTATGGAAATTCAGCATCTATACAGGTTAAATATTATAATCTCGCATGTTTATATATATATATATATATATATATATATATATATATATATATATATATATATATATATATATATATATATATATATATATATATATATATATATATATATATATATATATATATATATATATATATATATATATATATATATATATATATATATATATATTATATAAACATATTTATTCATATATATTCGACCTTCCCTTTCCCCGAATCTTTTTCTTTGAAATCTAATGCTAAGAGTGATTTCAACCTGTAAGCGCCTCGTCGTGTGAACTTTACTAAGACAGGTGGGCCGAGACAGAGATGCATTCTTAACTGATAGCAGTATCATACATGAGCGGACAGAAAACGTCAGAAAGCATTCCACCGTTCCTGTCACCTACACTAGCCTAAAGCATGTGTTAAATCATGACCGCGTGTATATTATGCGGTTAATAGGGTAGCTAGCGGCGGGTTGATTGTGGACGGTACCTGATAGCATTAACTAAGTAATTTAAGCTTGCACGTCCCACTTAAAGGGCGCACTGTAAAGGGGAACAAATCAAAGTGACTTCATCGTTTTGCACGTAGGCGAGAAAATAGAAATAGCTATCGCAGTGTCTCATCTCTATCAAATCAATTTGGACTGGCTGAGATAATGAGATGCATCTGTGTAGCATTGTCTACGTCACCTGGCTGGTGACAAGCACACCTTACATCAACCATGCACATGAATATGCAGCATGCCTGAATGTCATTCAATCATTGTATCTGTGAACTTTCTAAACAAAGTAATCAGATGATATGTGAAACAACTCAGTTAAGGTTGCGCGTAAGGTTATTCCAATATTGAGTGACATTAGCGGTTTTATATAAGACATATTCTGCTTGCGATAAAGATATGCTCCATAAAATACCCAAAGGCAACCTGATTTCATAACTGTACAATAGAGAGTGATTGTACAAACCACGATTATTGCATCATGACATATCAACATTTGTTAAGTGATAAGTCTGCCGTAACCGTCCAAAATGTCCCAACAATATGAGAGGATATAAGCTAGAAGCAAGATAGAACATAGCTCCAAGAGGTTGATAACGGCTGTTAGCATTGTAAAATGATAACCAATCATTTGCAACTAGCTTTGACTAGTACCCCTTACCTCATGGCGGAATGGTGATGATGATGAATATGTTGATGATGATGATGATGATGATGATGATGATGATGATTATGATGATAATGATGATTGGCAAAGGTGATGATGGTGAGGCGTCGTGGTGATAGACGATGGTGATGATGATAATGGTGATCGACGATGTACACATAGATTGTTACCAAATTCAATTATCCACAGATGCACCTCAGTGTATCGAGTCAGCGACAATCAGTACCGCGTGATCATCGTAGATTCGGCACATGATCGACAGCAATTGATGATTGAGTAAAAAGACGCAGAAGCATTCACCGGCTGTCAGCAACATGGGTAATCGTCTTCCGTTGGCCACTAGCAGATTCCTGACTTAATCAATGTACGATCTCGCTAGGGGGGGCCGCCGTACCTGTGGACATTTTGTGGCTGAATGGAGGCATTGTCATCTGGATGTTGTTGTTATATCTCCGGCTACAATCAGATTTTTCCGCCTATGAATATTCATTTGAGCTGCACGGAAAAAAAAACGAAATAACTCGCTCGGTACCAGACCTACCTACTGTTGTCTGCGCGTTAGTTCTGTAACAATGCCAAGCAAACACTGGCTTATGTAGTGAATGACATGGCAGCTGAACCATCCCTCGCTCATGCTCAATTACTTACTGTGCTTAATGCTGTAATAAGCTCGTCAATGTTTCTCAGTAACATGAACAATTTCAAAAAATAAGTTTATCAACGCTTCAGCCGCTTCTTTTCAGTTTAAGCTATAAGCGTTTAGTTTAAGACAACAATGAGCACTATTTAGGAATTACGTCCTTGACCGGGTTAGCGCTCACATCAGTAGAGAGTATGTGTGCATGAAGCTTTCAGGTTAACATACAAGCAGAACAGGCGTTTTGATGGACATATGGAGGATGATTCTGATATTAGCTCTTTGTTTTGCCAAAGATACCACGTGAAGGAAGCATTTTCAAGAAATCATCAATCTCGTTGTTATCTATACCCGGAGCAGATGAGTTGAAGGAAGCTACAACTGTATGTATATTTCAAATGGATGAATATAAGGGGAAACTCCGCCATATGTGGATTCACATTAGGGTAGGTTGCTACTGCAGACATAGTGGCCGATGGTAGGTCGGCGAAATAACTAGTGAAAGCCTCACTGAAAAAAGATTGCTGCCGAGATCAGACATAACAGTGTTTGTCTGTTATGTGGTTGTCTTCACTGAACGATTATTGTCTGATATGTGGTTGTCTTCACTGAATGATTTTTGTATGATATGTGGACGTCTGCACTGAATGATGCTTGTCTGATATGTGGTTGTCTTCAGTGAATGTTGCTCGTCTGATATGTGGTTGTCTTCACTGAATGTTGCTCGTCTGATATGTGGTTGTCTTCACTGAATGTTACTCGTCTGATATGAGGTTGTCTTCACTGAATGTTGCTCGTCTGATATGTGGTTGTCTTCACTGAATGTTACTCGTATGATATGTGGTTGTCTTCACTGAATGTTACTCGTCTGATATGTGGTTGTCTTCAGTGAATGTTACCCGTATGAAATGTGGTTGCCTTCACTGAATGTTACTCGTATGATATGTGGTTGTCTTCACTGAATGTGACTCGTCTGATATGTGGTTGTCTTCACTGAATGTTACTCGTATGATATGTGGTTGTCTTCACTGAATGTTACTCGTCTGACATGTGGGTGTCTTCACTAAATGTTACCCGTATGAAATGTGGTTGTCTTCACTGAATGTTGCTCGTCTGATATGTGGTTGTCTGCACTGAATGTTACTCGTCTGATACGCGGTTATCTTCATTGAATGTTGCTCGTCTGATATGTGGTTGTCTTCACAGAATGTTGCTCGTCAGATATGTGGTTGTCTTCACTGAATGTTACTCGTCTTATCTGTGGTTGTCTTCACTAAATGTTGCTCGTCTGATATGTGGTTGTCTTCACTGAATGTTGCATGTCTGATATGTGGTTGTCTTCACTGAATGTTGCTCGTCTGATATGTGGTTATCTTCACTGAATGTTGCGCGTCAGATATGTGGTTGTCATCACTGAATGTTGCTCGTCTGATATGTGGTTGTCTTCACTAAATGTTGCTCGTCTGATATGTGGTTGTCTTCACTGAATGTTGCTCGACTGATATGTGGTTTTCTTCACTGAATGTTGCTCGTCTGATATGTGGTTGTCTTCACAGATTGTTGCTCATCATTTGCATTCCAGATAGGCGACTACCTGATAGATAAAATTTGCTGCTTCATTCACTGTTTGATGTAGCATTTGAAGCTATGCTGTCATTTTACTTGCTATGTAGGTTGATAATGGTCCTTGCAACCTGTGTAGTTTGATTGCTTGCATTTCTTGTTTCATCCTAATATAGATTTCATTTGATTAATCTTCGCATGTCATTAACTGGTACGTTAATAACGAGAAGAAGCAGCTAAGGGAACGGTGATTGACTCTACGTGCAGGGGATGACACAGAAATGAGGAAAATAACAGCATTATAATGCGATGCGCTATAAACGAGGTTGATTGGTGTCAATGGATGAAGATAATGAGAGAATTAACCATCATTGGCTGCAAGTGAGAAATAGCAATTAATATGATAATGATGTTAGCAATCTTGAATATGTAACGGAGTCGCAGCCAATCAGCGACACGCGCTCGTAAAAGATTGTCCAATCATCGATTACAATCGACAGACTCAGGTCATAGAGTAAGAAACACAAATGCGTTTACATGACTACAAAACTACTGATACACGCCCCATGCAGCCCTAAGAAAGCGACTTCCGCATTGCATCCAAAGACATTGACTAAATCAATGCGCTGCCTCGTTAGCCGAATTGTATTCCTCGACGATTTTGCGCCGAGGCAATCTGAATGTTGTTATTGAGTTTCCGGCTACAATCAGATTGTAGATATCTGCCCATACTCAGGAATAAAAGAATAACCAAGTCGAGGTCGACTAGAGAGCGATAATGAGGTTGGGTGGAGTAGCAAACGGTGCCACATGCATAGCATATTACGTATAGACATAGATTGTGTCTTACATAAAATTCATCTACTGTAATCGCCGCCTGTAAATATTCGGCACTTTACAAAGACAATTGTACAGATACCATTTTCCAGACAGCACGAATTAACTGTTTGATAGAGATATAACCAGTATGCGGCCGTAATGAGCGATATATATCGATTTTGTTCCGTGCAGGCCTTGTAGTTTTTAAATATGTATCCGCTGATTGCGTACGAATAGGTTTTCTTCAGTAAAATTAAGACAATCTAGTTTTTAACCTAAAATGTGTGTTTTTATTTGAAGTCAAGATATTGTTTCGTACTTGTATCTCGTAGGAGTTAGGCGGGGGCAGAAGCAAAGGAAAGAGATCAATCTAGCAACGTTATGATTCGTTGCGTTATGAACGCACAAAATGACAGCATACAGACAACTGATTGATGGCATGCATATAGTGTTAGTTGAGGAATACACCGCGTTGAAAATGGCCATGAATAAACTGATGGCGTTACCAATTACTATGGAACTCATCAGTAATGGTACAATTTAACATTTATATTAGCATCTCGTCACAATTTTAAGCAATAGATATTCATGCCTGTGACACCATTTTGATGCGAGTTGACACACCGTACAATATATGGGATGAGTGCACAACAGTTGTACTCACTTGGAATAGGTGAAGTGAAAAGGGTAGGTGTTCCAAGGAACGCGTACACAAGGTAATGAACTAAATCTATAATGAACATTATAACACGTGGTAAATATTCGACATATTCATCCGATGAGGACCAATGTTCACCTTGGCAAGGATTAAAATCCACATCGGAAGCCCTGTAATTCAATACAATGAGGTTACATCGGCATCCAATCCAGATCATTTGACATTACCTGGCAACGAAGTTAGCTTGTCCCGGAAAAGCAATTACCAGTCGAGGAGAGGAATCTTTTTGGTCATTACTTGTGGTGACACTTAGCCCCGGGCTGAACACTTGATACCCCGGCGGGAGCACAATTGATTTAGCAATGGGACTCTCGTGGGGGCATACAAATGATCCAATGGAGCTGATGCGGCAATTTCCCTGCCATGTTCTTGTGGAATTGGCATTTCACAATTTTCAACCAGAAGAGCAACGTGCAAATAAGGATAGATTTAAGGTAATTTGATAAATGTTGCAGCTGCTGATAACGACAGCATATCTTGCACTCACAGCATTCCATTATCTGGTGATAGATTATTGATCTGTAGGTCATCTATTTAGCTAACCAATATCTTCAAAGTCGTCTCTATGGCACAACATGGCCGGTTCTAATATCCATCAGGCAACTGTGTTCAAAGACAGCCAGCCATGTCTTGAAACTGTTCAGCAATTATTCATACCATATGTGAGAAGAAACCAATTAGAAAATCCAATAGCTACATATAAGGGATGCAAATGATTCTCTGCTGAACTTGTTAAATTACATGTCCTCTAACATTACACATTACATCAGTGAGCTATTATTACTCTGTGGAACTAACTTAATGCTAGTCTTGTTATTCAACAGTCCGCCGTCAACATCGACCCGATGGGGCCAGTTTCATATCAACATCGCTCTTCGCGTTGACGTAAGTTGGTCGTAGTCGCAAATAAAAAAGCTTGTTTTAGCTGGGTAGATGATGTCCTGTTGGGTAGCTTTGGTCGTACGGTGATATAACACATGATGTGCTGCAGGGCCATCTGTTGGGTTACATTCTATCAAGAAAGCAATGTAAAAGTATCAGGATTTAAGTCTAGCTGTCTTTAATTGAAAGTTTTATACAGCAGTGAAAATAATCTCGCGGATGGCCAACAATGAATGATAAAATCTGTCGCGTTCAGATTCATCAGCCTTATGGGGCATTACAAAATGCTCATTTTGCAGGATATCATGTTTTGATTTAACATAAACAATAAAACGCCACACAAATATATTAAAATATGGTATCTTAATTAGGTTTTGGTTTCATGTTTAATTCGTGACGAAACTTGCTGTAAAAAGAGAAATAAACAAGCATTGTTTTAAACACACAATCACCGGTCGATCTTATGGCCTGAAGTCATGGGCTATAGTTTGCACTTTTAGCTTTCGACCAAACCAGGTGGCGCGCTTGTCGCGGGCTTCACAACGCAAACATCCGAGTCGGGAACTTAGTATGATAAAATCGTTGGTGTAATCCTCGTTAATTCTCCTTGGATGACATACATCAACCTATGAAATCCACGTACGAGACACATGGAAAGCAAGAGTACAGTTTAAATCTATTGGTGTGTTAATCATCGTTGGGTAACACCTCTCTTACACGGTCTAATTCAGCTTTACAGTATACTGACAGTATGGCTCTATTGACGTCAACCGTACAGGGCTTACCGACGAGTAGTCTGTTGATTGCTGCACCTGCGCCTGTTGTAAGTAGTATGCCGCGTTCACGTTAACGACGCAGTCACATAAACAGGTATTATGTCACATCTGGTTACAACCCGACCTGGTCGCCTGAGAGCAAGTAAGTGGCTGCGTTAATAACGCATAGATTGGACGGCACCTTATATTGTGGGCCAGGAATACAAGGAATGAGTATAGCTCGCTAACAGGGTTCACCAATGATTGGCTAGCTGGCGTCCACTCTTTCCGCTAGTCTGTATGAGCATCATATGGCTCTACATGCCACGTTATGATTGCCCGGATACGTACTCTGGTCTAAAGACACTATTGTCAGATATACGACATGCAACAGTTTTAGTTATACGTAGAAATGTGTAATTATCCAATGTTACAAACGCACAGCACCATCAACAATATACCAACGAGCACTGATTCTATTGGGATCAAACCAATCATATTCGATCCATATCAATATATCATCGAGCTCGTATACAGCAGCTGGCTGGAGAGAATACGACTCGTTTATTCCAACATCCACTGCTGCTGTCATAAACACCGTCGGAACCAGCCATACCTGTGACACGTTACCACCTTAATCACACACACACCTATTGGTTTAAGGATGTCAATAAACTTTTATGAAAACTAAATGGTGTACCTAAACGAAGAAGATTGTCCCACAGACGAATCCTCCTCATCCCGGACGTGTATAAATCCCATCCGGTCGCCGAGTGTTGTCGTTAGTCGTGATCAGTGGAAGGTCAGCGTCATACGTTAAAGGTATTGGGACAGAGCAGTCTCTTTCATTATTGTACATGTACAACATTCATCGTTATTACCTGTTATTACAATTCTACATTCGTTACCTGCCTCGCATAAACGCCGTTGCCAGTCACCATTTACACATGGCTTGTTTCATATGTGCTGCACATATAATAAATCAATCTGCAAAATCCACATAAAATTCTCACAATACAATTCTACATTCTCGCATTGATGACATTGTCTTACTAAGCTGGGGCTTTGTGTGTTATTTTACCATCCAACATAATGACCCTGAATGTCATTATTCTAAATTTGTATTTTTTAATTGAGTGCCGCTTGCTTCTGCACATTTTCTTGGGTGGGGATTACTCGTCGAATTCTAGCCATATATATGGCCTCACCCTCTTGTGTTCATGAACAAATCGGCTTTGCGATAAAACATCTAACTCGCCTTATGTCTTGTATGGATTGATTGTGCACAGCGACATCAAGTGGGAATTTAAATATGAATATTGTTTTTCTTACTTTTGGCTATTACAGAGTGCCATGTCACTCGAAAAGGTCATGACAGGGATGGGACGTATACCAATGTGCCATTGCGCTAGTTTAGAATGCATTCCTCTTTTTAGTAACATAAAGTGTGTTGACCAGTCAGAAATAGTGATCTATCTAGAATGTTGAAATAAATTTGAGGATTTATTTCATATCCTCGTAAGTAATAAAGACATACACACAAGCGAGCTGGCTAACATTATCAGTGTAAGGTCGAAAATGATCACGAATAGTTTCCTTTGGGATCCAATGATGCATGAGTAATTGTACATTCCAATTGAAGCTGTAACCATGGGTGAGATTGGGTGACTTGAATCATCTTCAGATGGGACGCGACGGGATTTGTCTACCTCTACACGTCTCTCTGGATACGTCACGTCAAAACGTGAAATACGCTTTAAACCTCACCATATACTGTGTTTGTTTATGTACTATAAAGTGACGAATAATGACCGTCCTTGGTTGGGATCCGATATTTCATGGCACATCATACAAAACTAGGTCAACGAGAGATTGGCGTCTCAAGTGAAATTTCTCTGAAGCAAACTTAGTCGACAAGGACGGATATATATCATGGCTTAGATGTTGTGGCATTAAAGCCATAGAGGGACA
>CM067353.1:16753394-16765894 GCA_034190875.2 Urechis unicinctus
ACGACGTGACAATATCGTCATGGTTACTATGGCAGCTAATTATTTATATGAAAACTACAACTATCATTCAGATTATCACGTGACATTTGGTGCATTATCATTTTACAGTGAATTATAGCGCTTTCATTGCATATGGACGTTTGTGTGGTTCAGTTGGTCACGTGACATATATTACCATATTATTCCTCCCTTAATGTATTATTATATTTCAAACAGCCCTAAGGATTCAAGAACTACTACATAAATTTTATTGATGCCATTAAGTAGGAGGTGTGGACATATAATTTCCATCACACGAAATCTTTATAAGCGTCATATATTTATGATGTAGCCCATGAATGCCATCGCTGACCGTGGATATAATCAAATCTATGAAGTCAATTAACTGGCGTCATTTAAGAATGACTGTTATATTTGATGAGGATGTGATATGCTAAGAGAGAATAGTCCAGATGCTTATTGCTATGCTAGTCATTCAGCAGTGAAACTTGATAACCTATGAGCTAGTTGAATTCCTTTATTGTTTTCTTGACCGGCAATAACATCAATCATCTCATCTTTATTTTATGACCAAAACCGCTTACTAGCTCTCGGGTGGGCAGATTATTGCAGGTTGGATTGCAACATGGCGTATTATACAACGTGGTTAAAATTACATTATTTGAACCCCTTCCGCCTGCTACAATACACCCAATAATAAATACGGCTATAGTCGGTGTGACGGCATCACTAAAGTTAGCTCAGCACATTACTTCCAACGAACTCGGCATCTCTGGTGTACAACACCAGTCCGCAATGAACCATCTAAGGTTTATGTTCATAGACATATGCTGCCACCATATATTGACTTTGAATTATGCTGTGTACAGTTCACTGTGTAAGAGAGTTTCACGCTGGAAGAAATTAACTGGAAGTCATTCAGTCTGATCAATATAATGAGAGCCTGGTGAAATAAGCGCAACTTTATACGCTGAAATGGACCAAATAAATATTTTAATTTTTGCTTTAAGTTAAAAGGAGCGCCTTGTTTGATGCATCAACTGCTAATTCATTGTTTGCTCGCCTGTGATTCAAGGCTTTTGGTACATTACCGAACAATCATTTATGTCCGTTCCAATAATTTGAGTGGTCAAATCCTTTGAACAATTATACCTTCATTTAACCATTGTCGTATACCAATGCCCACATATCTGCACTATGAATGAATCACATTGGGTGTGAGATCGAACATAACGTTATGATGCGGTCGCTAAGTGCCCCAGATATAATGATTATTTCAAACTGACGAACAAGCTTCAATGAATGACCTGTTCAGTAAACGCAATATATACAGCAACTCAGCTAATTATCGCCCAGGAGATGTATCTTGTTTACGAGCGCAATAGCTTTATCACTGTTTTTGCTACATCACCTCCATCGGTCCACCTTGTCGCTTTGATGGGCGATAGAAACCAATTGACTATTCATCATATTCATCGCTATTTGCATTCGTTTACCCAATCCATTGTATTTATCCCGTCAACTTTATCCATTCGATGCCATACCTGATAGATGGCAGTGCGCAGCTGTCATTAATTTGATGAGGGCGCAGGATGGCACGTTGAATGGCGCATATTATAATGCATTAAAATAAGGCTTAAAACTATGCGGTTCAAAAACAACTGATGAGATGATCTAAGATGTTCAAAAGGTTATGTGAAAGACAAGAGCACTGACGAACAATAGCTCTGACTCTTCCTGGACAATTTTGAAGTGGCTTTTGTTAACTGAGAATCGATAGATTGTAACAAAAGTCATCATAACGGATCTGCCTTGATTATGATATTATGATATTTCCTGAGTTGTCCCCTCGCGGACAATTGACTACACATGATTATCCTTCAATGAGCAACGTGCAAATGATAATATGCGCAAGCAAACGTTTATAGAACGTAGTTAATTCGTTGATTACTTTGTTAAGTACCGAATGCTTTGACAATCAGGTGAGTGTATTGTCGTTTCATTCATCAAGTCAAGCACTTCATTCTACCTAATAGATGAAATACCAAAATGACCATCCAAGCATTTCTTCAGCTTATACATTCCGTTTAACTGACTACCTATTTCTTCGTCTGTATTTATCTTCCCCAGTCTGGATGACAATTCCCTCACATCATGCCATATGATGCTTGGTACAGGCTGCAACTCACCTTGGAAGCCTTATAATACAAATGATCCGTTGGAGCCTGATGGCGCACGCGGACGGTGTTAGAAAATTGTGCTGATAGACACAAAATGGAGAATTTTATCATATGCAAAATAAATACTCTGTTCAGATTGAAGGCTAGTTATGAGTAATGTTTTATTGATCATAGCAACTGCATCGGTGAACATATCCCTTGCCTGGGGTTATCACCACTTGGTCTAAAGAAGTCAGAATCGACCCTGTATATACAGTCTTTATAATGATATCAGACATTACTCGGTGTCATCAAGCTGACAAATCGGACTTAGATGTGTTGAAGGTGGTCACAGAATAGTACTAATAGATTGTATAGCTAAGCTGTATAATACTTTGGATGCTAGAATTATTGCGCTCTTCTCGACGAATAAATATTGAACCATGAGTAGTGGTCCAGTGGTCGAGAGCGCGAGGATATGTATTGCTCAATTTGTCAGCGTTATGTGACAATGCCTATCACTCTTTATCCATCATTTACTACAATCGTGTTTGTTTTATTTGGAATATCTCCTTATGAAAACACTAATTATACTGTTGATGACTTCATTGTATTTGCACAGTACATCAGCAGTTGTCTATTGGCCGAGAGCACTGTGACATCTACTGCTCAATAGCTTTACGTTATGTGACAATGCTCATCACTTTTTATCCATCGTATTTCACTTTCAGAACTACCTGATTATGATATGACATCAAATGTTTAATCTATGATTTCATTGTATAATCCATCGTTGATCTATTTACATTGAGCTTAATATTATATCGCGTGTGGTCAATAAACTCTAACCGACACGTAGGTTTGTCGTGGGCGCCATTGCTTGTGGCTGCGCGCTTGGCGGCGGTAAGCAACGATCGGACAATGGATAATACAGTGCCGTTTTTACAACACAAGCCGAACCTTCTACAATCGAGCACGATATAATAGCATCCCCAAGTGCAATCAGGTGGGGTAATTATCACATCACTTGTAATACAAAGGCATGCAACTATGGTTCACGGTCTACTTACTGTGTGATAACATCAAGATGTTACAATGAGTCACATCGCACCAGGCTAATAGTGCCGTCTTATATCTAATGATGATGGTAATGATAAGGTATGACGCAGTTAAAAGGGACGGAGGTCAGGGATGGAGGACAATATTGAAACATAACGAGCTTGGTACGGAGGCCTGTAATGTATGAGGAAGAACATTGAGCAGCAGGTGCAGCCACATTCTTATAATTGATTGAGAAAGAAACACAAATATGTTTGTAGGGCATTTTCTACCCAAGACTGTAATGTCGTTTACAGTGTATTGGAAGTATGGCGGGCCTTCTAACACCGATATTTACCCCTCTAACATATGGGGAGTCATCGGCATCTTGTAATATTACTATTCATTATTTATCCATATTGCCCCATTATATGTATCACGCTGCCTTGCGTTGTCCATGTTTATCACATGATTACCAATAAATCTTCAATGACAATATACTATGCCTTGTTAGAGACACTTAACGACCGGTCGTTACCCGTGAGTGATGCATTAATGTATATGTCTGGCGCGGTGGGGTATTTTTGTTGTCAGGTGTCCGCGCTAGTCATTCTTATTTCAATTAATTCCGCTACCATTACAACGAAATTGTGCTGGAAGATATATGTTGAATATAAAACGGCAAATAGTAGTAAATTATCCGAACGAACCTAAAGCTTTTTAAATATTAAATATTATAGCGTATTGTTTTCTACCCTGCCGCTTTATAAATCGAAGAACAACGAAGATACTGGAATACAATTGGATATGCAGCGATTAACCTCTTATTGAAGTTATGTTTGCCTGTTTTGGGCATGGTTTAAATTATAGTTGTTCAATACTTTGGATAGTTCAAATATTATTAAAGTCATATCACTTCACAACAATTGTAAGAGGTTCCTTTATGTTGCTGTGATACGTTTCAAGATGAATTACCGGTAGCTCGCATACCCAATGTTCACTCTTACTTGTCATATCAATTTTCTTCTTTCAGATAACATAGTGATGAGTTGATATGCTTCCACCTAGTGTATTAAGAATTATTTGTAATTTACGACTTTCCAAAACCGACGAATGATCAGCTGATATTGTATTCAGTTCAGGGTAGTATTGATGAGCAAAGCAATACGGCTCCTTGTTATGGGTGATTGGTACAAAAAAGGTCTAGACGACATTTGGGTCAGCCAAATGTGTGATCACAGAGCGGGATAGAAAATACTTGAATATGATAGTAGTCATGAGATTCTCCTACAGGGAAAGGGGATTACATGCTTAAGTGCTGTCAGAGTTGCAAATGGATCGACAGAGGACTGTTTTCGAACTTTCTGATAAAACAAATAGTAAAATTATAGGCATTCTAACGAGATGTGTCCTTGCTGATTTGTTCTTCATCGTTAGTGCAACGAATGAAGACAAGCCCGAAGTAAATCGTTATCACGTACGACGTTTATGCTATGCTGGAATTTACGATAAAGGTTGTAAATATATAATAATGAAGGGGATTTTACTGTCGCAACTCCGTTAAAGGATGACACTGAACTTCCACTGATTATGATTAAGAACAGCACTTGGTGGCTTGGTGGAAATTATCCGAATATGGGGTGAGGATGACTCGTCTCTGAGACAATCTTCCTCGCTTTCGCACACCTTAATGTTTTCATAAAGGTTTCATGACATCCTTAAATCAAATGTTGGGGTGCGTACAGTGGAATTAAAGTCAGTTTGTGTCACACAGCAGTACGCTGTAAGGATGATTCTGACCGCTATTGGGATAGTATCTGTAGCTCTAAGTATGGATGAAGTATGGCGATAGATTAGTCTGGAGTTAATACTAAGGCGTTTATTGCAATAGTATCAGGTATTATTGGTGTAGTGCGTTCGGATGCTCTATATCAGTAATATTGGAGTATATTAATATTATTGATAGAGTAGAAGATATCAACCAATAACATGGTTACACCACTGAATGATGTGTACCCAATATCTGACATGAGTTACATTGCTGCCGAATACATTCGGCTGTTAAAGCTGTACAGAGAGCTAAGCGTTCCATTCTTGAGAACCACAATCGGTATTTATATAGTTGTTTCAACCCTGTCGATCGTATATAATTGATTAGCACATGATCCCGGTATCAGTCAAACAAATGGCACTGCTACTCTTCCTCTTCACATAGCTGTATGGAGGTGATCTAAAAAAGGGGCGACATAGTTACGCAAGCAGTGGCGATCGCCCGCTGATGACTCATGACGATGTCGTCATGGATTGACAGCAACTCGTTGACAACTTAACGCTGTCGTCATAGTAACGCCAGCCGCTGAATATTGTTGACGAAACCCAACCATCTCATCCTAATGATCTTTTGACTTTATATATATATCGTTCATTACACACGTAATGGTGTCAATTGGGATGTTATTCCTTTCTTAGCGCAATATTCGACAGTCTAAACTAGGCTCTTAGCAGAAACTCCTCGACAGTCTAAACTAGGCTCTTAGCGCGATATCATCGACAGTCTTAACTAGGCTCTTAGTGCAATATCATCGACAGTCTAAAATAGGCTCTTAGCGCAATATCATCGACAGTCTAAAATAGGCGCCCATGCTTATAGAGAATAGCAAGGAGACTTATTGGTATACTAGTCCGTCAGTAGTAAAGGTGGATAGCTATATGGAGGCACAGTTCTGAATTGTCTTTTCAGCTGCAATAGAAGCCTCCATCCTATCTGCGCTTTATTGCTTAATCCACTTATTCACTCACCAGGCGAACATGTTACTGCTGGGCGGGACATAAAATGGCTTACTTAAAAGTGGACATCATTCGGATCCATTTATTCTGCTACTATATATCCAACAATGAAGACAAGTTGATTTGACGTAAATGTCAAAACAGCAAATGACTTCAAACGGTCGCATCTGTACCGATCAGCAGCACTGTTCCGCAATATCGGCGGATGTTACAAATGATCTTGCATTTCTCGGTTGTCACGCTTTATTTACAACCAACCAGAACACGCTACATCGATGACAAACTAACATCAACGCCCTAGAAACTAACTAACTGTCAATGTGGATATAATCGAAGCACATGTTTACTATCTTCATCAGGGGAGCATTTGATATGAGGCCATTGAATTTGATAATTGTTTTTCTTGATGAAGAAAGCCCAACCCATTGTTCAGTTCTTACGTATAGCATGAGAAACATGCTGCATAATTAGCTTGTCGTCGGTAACAGTTGTTAAATAGAACCTGCAAGATTGGATATAGAAATGACTTTCATTTGACTGGCGCATTACGCACACGACTTACATATCAGTAATCTACTGCACCAAATGGTATATGCTAATGGTGGTGAACATTTCGTTGTCAATTGCAATTATAGTTTGTATTTGTTAAATATACCTTCGCAGTGACCTCATTTGCATGCAACATTTCCAGTTGTAACATACCAACATGAAGCTGTGAAATGCCAATTCCACGACGCACCAGAGTGGATATGGCTACATAATCGCAATGGATTCATTTGTATGCACGGATGAGGTTGCCATCAATTATTCGTTCATTTAATGCTTTATACCAACACTTCATGATCGGCACTATGTATAACCTTGGCCAAAGGCAGCATTACATTGGGTGTGAGATCAAACATAACGTTATGTCCCAGACATAATGTTCATTTCAAACGAGCAAGCGTCAGTATTTGGCCTGTTTAGTGATGGGCCGAGATTAAACGTAACTGTTTTAATCATTATCATTTTATTCATCGCATGACCTGTTATTATACAGGTCAAATAAATCTCCTTTTATTTAACAGATTAGAATAAATCACCTCTGTACATACTGATCGAAATTAATCTCATTTTATCATATTGATTGAAATAAATCACATTATATTATACTGACCGCGGTAAAGCACCTTTTATTATATTGATCAAAATAAATCACATTTTATTATACTAATCGAAGTTAATCACATTTAATTTACACTCTACGAAATTAATCACCTTCTGTTAAAGTGTTCAAAATAAAACACATTCTATTATACTGATCGCATTATATCACCTTTTATAATGCAGATCACAATAATAAACGCTTTCCAAGTGTGGTCATAACACATCAAGTCCTTCTATTGCTGCCGAATCCATTGGATGTCATACCTACACGAGCGGAGTCAATCACAACGCCTCGTCCTATTATTGGTCAAATAAAGGAAATAAAAAATACCAAACATTAGGGGATTTGGAAGTATTGTATCATAACAGTCTCCCTACCTCCAAGTAGTGCCGATGATTTTAAGCAACTTTCTGTACCTTGTTCAGATTCTTGTATTTTCAGTCAAGAAATAATATGACAGCACCGTCGTCATAACGTACAAACAGGCGCTCGTAACGCCTCAAGGTGGACATTATCAGTTTAAATGACAATCTCATGAGAAAACAAATAGAATCTGTTGGGCATAGCATTTTTCTGTTATATGTTTTTCATGCTACCTGAAAAGACGGTAAATTCTTACTAGTGTATAGTACTCTGACAAGAGACAGATACCAGAGATGTCAATTACCATCAAAGGAAAATTGAATCGTTCTCTGGACTTTGATACTCCAAATATATGCTCGATGCCACCATACAATTGACATTTTTGGTCCACCCTAAGGCTCAAGAATGAAGTCAATTGATTTCTTCATAAGTCCAATGGATTAGTTGAACGGAATGGTTGCCTTCAAGTTGCTATTGCACTTCCGTCTACAGCCAGATTGTGATGTACATTGAATATCTACATTAGCCACTCAGGATGCACTAACACGACCTGTCATTGAAGCGTCATTATAGAGCCATGATCCGCTCATGCCTAATTACCTATGGTGTCTTATCCATATACCTGTTGTCATTATCCATTCATACGATAATGGCGTATATACAGAATAGGATATGATACGGTTTCCTTTAGATTGACAGCACGCAAGAGCTTTTTCATCTGTAACGAACCGACCTATTCAAACTGAATGTTTTTAATTGTACTAGTCCGTCAATTTCTAAAACCCCGTGTATCTAACTACCACTTAGTTCTCTGTCTGTCATTATCTCCATCAAACACGATGACTTTCAGTTCAAACCTTGCAATGTAATGCGTGGTGCAAGCCGAAACACGCTATAAATTCAATTAAATGGGGTTACATCGACAGCCTCTCAAAATCGTAATTCATGACTTGACAACGAAGTTAGCTTGTCTTGGAAAAGCAATTACCAGTCGAGGAGAGGAATCTTCTTGGTCATTACTTGTGGTGACACTTAGCTGCGACCTGAACACTTGATACCCCGGCGGGAGCACAATTGGTTTAGCCCGTGGGACTCTCGTGGGGGCATACAAATGATCCGATTGAGATCATGTAGTTATCGCCTGAGAAAGCTGTCCTCGCGCGGTGACAGCGCTGAGGTAACTGAGCGTTTTACCAGGAAACCTGGTACAACATGCCAGCGATGTCATGCAATTTTGTCTTTCTCTGTTTAAGTACGCATGGATAATTATATCATATGTTGTCCAACAAAATGATCTCTTCGCGTAGCTGATATCTGTATGATCTGTTATTGATATATGCAATTGCATTATTAAAAATGGCTACGACACAAGAGCGGTGCTTCTGACAGTACACCCGATCCCATCTCTGCACTGATAAATAGATAGTTAGGCGGTGTTGATTCAGAACCGTTTAAAGCTTGATGGAATAGTTTAATCTATGCGATCTTCGGTGCGGTCACATTCTATAACGGTGCAACAATTACACCTGTCTTATCGAAGATATGAGCTGGGTTTTATAGCAGGAGACAATATTTAGAACATAGAATAGCTACATATCCATTGTGGATGACTAGCTGGATGACGATGACATCGGTACGGTCATCAGGTCATGATGGATTGGAAGTACATTTCACAATGGTGCACTAATTACACCTGTCGTATCGAAGATATGAGCTGGATTTTGGATAGTAGGAGACAATATTTAGAACATAGAATAGCTGCCAATGTGGATGACCTGCTGCAGAAGATGTTCAGTAATACACCCTTCGATTATATACAATAATTCAGTTAGTCATTACAGCTTCAAGAAGGGGTTAACCGTCGAGACATTCTATGTCCCCCGCTCAACATCCTTAATATCAGTTCGTTATTATAATAAAATTCTTTAGAAGCTAAGAGGGTTCACTCCGACTAGCTGTCCGATGATCATGAAAATGAGTGCAACACACGCTCGTCTTCAGGTGACGGGCGTTTGAAATCTTAAAATAAAAAAACACGTCTCGAGGCTCAGAAATTGAGTCCGATTGGTCGAGGCGACCACGCCCCCGAATTAATCAGATAATTCACAGATGGCGTGATCACATATTTTCTCGGGCGGAGGCATGAGAGGGCCCTCTCATCCTAGCTTTTAGCTGTTTGATTATTACTCCGACTGGTTCAAACGTTGAGCATGACTTGTCATTTGATGAAATCGTGTGAACATTGACACGGAGGAGCAACTTTCATTTCAACATCGCTGTTCATATCACTTGCGTAATCACCACCGAAGCAAAAGAAAGCAAAGATAGAAACAGCGCTAAATGTACTCTCTTCATAAGGAAACTAGAAATCACCTGGCTTCAACATGCTGTCAAGACAAAAAAAGAAAACATCAAGCAAATTCGTTTTTCCTTTTTCGCTCGGTCAAACGGAAAACGAGTGGCGCTACAGTCGGCGATGTTTTAAGCGGCTGGATAGGTTGGTCGGCAGCCAACCTCTTCGTCTCACCGACAGATTGAATTGGACGTCCTCCGTGCAATCAAAAAGCTGACGACCCTCGATCTTTAAATAACTGCAGATGCATACAACAGCGGCTTTGAAGCTTGACATTGAAAACCAAACACATGTATATATGTACATATCCATATGGGTGTGTGTGTCAGATTGTGTGTGTGAATATTGTGTTATATATATTATATATATATATATACATATATATATATATATATATATATATATATATATATGCATATATATATATATATATATATATATATATATATATATATATATATATATATATATATATAATATATATATATATATATATATATATATATATATATATATATATATATATATTATATATAATATATATATATATATATGTGTGTGTGTGTGCGTATGTGTGTGTGTATGTGTGTATGTGTGTGTGTGTGCGTGTGTGTGTGTGCGTGTGTGTGTGTGTGTGTGTGTGTGTGTGTGTGTGTGTGTGTGTGTGTGTGTGTGTGTGTGTGTGTGTGTGTGTGTGTGTGTGTGTGTGTGTGTGTGTGTACTGATATTGATCACGATCGCATTAACATTCAGATAGACAAGAGCGTTAACGCCAAAATGGACCTACAAAAATATATGAATGAAAAAGCACCCATCAGGCAATTAATATACAAAGATCCAGTCCATATTGAATTTCTCAAACGTTTCCTGGAAGTTATAAAACCAGATGCCAGTCCAGTGGATTAGCAGATTCCGACTAAATGCAGCTGTGGCTGACATTCTATAAATCGGTTGAAAAGGGAGGAAATAGAGGCGTTTATTTTTTAACAAAATTTTATCCCCAAACTTTAATGTCAAATGCTATTTAAAATCTTTGCTCAGTCAAAATGCTAATTGGCGCATTATATAGGAGACTAAAACTCCAACGAATGTCACTTACACCGAAATCACGCGAAAGCGGTCTTACTGTTGCTGTGTCAATGCGTTTAAATATATCCGATCGTGTCTGCCATGTTTATATTCGCAAATTTCCACTCGACACACCCTAAAACAAATTGTTATCTATTTATGTATGGTGTCAATAAAACGCTGGATAATTACTCATTGTGTTCAATGCGTAATCTTATGCAGTCAATATTGTGAAATAAAGCATATATCGATACTGACGGCCTGTCAGCATACATGTGAATGTGTTGATACTAAGCGCAACATTCCAAATAATAAGCTCGCCTCCGGTACGCAAATTCGAAGTCTATATGGCAGAATTAAACTATAATTAACTTGACGGTTGACTATAGTTAAGAGTCTATATATAGTCTACATCACACTAGCTGACCACTTTCCTCCTATCACCGTTTGCTGTTTTTATTCTTAAATATTGTGAAAGTGGCCCTTATAGTTAAAGTAGATCTTCTCGCGTGCATCGTGCTTATCCCGGAAATGAGCTCTACAACCTGTGTCGCAATACTTGATTATACATGTATTGTACTGTAATTTCTACGAGACGTATGCATGGACCAAATGTAGACGCGTCTTGTATGGACACATAAAGATGTAAGTTTTGATGCTATGGTTGATCTTTACTTCATGAAGTATATATAATATCGAAAAGGTTGTGAATATAATAGCATACGGAATCCCATATTATGACTGAAATAATCCCCTCCTATATCTTCCAGTTTTATCATGATCTCATTGCAATACCTTATCGACGGACAGAAAACCTCTCCAACTGGCGACTCGAGCTTGTGACATTATATTATGATAGATAGTGGTGATTAGCTGTATATGATAGGGTGCGTTCCGGCTCGTCATACGCCATGTGGAGTTACGCCATTTAAATCCGAAACGTTACATTTCATGATGTTACGGTGCATGAGGAGTGCTGAAGCAATACTTTTGTAAATGTTACATGTATACCCTAACCGTTAATACTGTAGTGTGTCTGTTTAGCCAATCCAGCATCTTTATCACAGCAATCGTAGTGATTTTGGTTGCAAATAACAAGAATTCTGCTAACTCTGTACCAATACGCATAAACATCAAAACCGAAAATATAATGCTATTTTGTAAACGGTGTCTTGCACAAACCTGGAACGGTAGATTGTGGAGATTAAGCGCCGAGGGACAATGCATCAGTTACCATTAGTCTAGTCGCTCCCAGCAATGGTCCTAGTAATGATTACCCTAATGCTTTTTACAGATAGATGACAAAGGCAGAGGCAATTACAGGAACTCATCAATCGCCCGATTCTCGGAAGGGTCTATGACTATTAGTGCTATGGGTGAGCACTGAGAATATCAAAGGTTGTCTGCGCTTGCCAACAAAATAGGTAATGGCCATTTTTAGTTCATGTTACAGTGGTTTACCAATGATGATAGTGTAACCTACCCATTGTAACCGTTGTGCACACTTATGCTTTGACCAAACTACAACCTAAGTCATTGCCCTTTGGCGGGATTTTGCTCGCCTAAATGAAGTCTTCTGACGATC
>CM067353.1:16770894-16778354 GCA_034190875.2 Urechis unicinctus
ATACATTAAAGTAAATACACATTACTGCTGGTTACAACTCTATTCTGTGAGCCATATATCTGACAAGACTCACGTCGGACTATCAGTTCTATTAGGGCAATCTCATTTTTTTCTCTGTGTCACAAGATGAGCCATGCTTATAATCGCTTTTCCCCTCACCTACGCTAACTCCCTGGCGTAATGACTGTATTTGCGACACTAACAACCGCGTATAGGTTATTTTTTGGCTTAATATTCAATACCTCTAAGGAACCATCAGTCAAGTTCGGAAAACCTTTTTAATAACATACCTTGGAATATTTATCAGGTAAATAACGTCAATGCATGATTCACAAGAGATTTGTGTGCATTTGTGTTAATAAATCGGTGTTTATTGGCAGAAATCATGACAAGGCGATTTATATGATGCCGCTATGTATTAGGTTGCTATAATCCTTTACTACGTTGTATAAACCGTGTTCAGCACCAACCTCCTCTCCAACATACGTATCAAACCTAGGTTTCTTTTATCATATCTCTACAAATCTATTGAACCTGATCTTTTTGCCAGATATCCTACACCACACAATCTTCAGTAGTCAACTCAGTCATTAGGGCAAACGCTACGTTATGATGCAACGATATCTATTAGGAACATAATGCTTGACACAAAACAGCGGGCTGCACTATTTTAAGACACAGTGCACTATTTCATATGCAAATTTATCGTCACCAGGATTTCGTTTGATTTTACCCATTAATTAGTCATCGCATTTGTCAGCGGTATAATACATATGTTTACAAACTATATCGATTGAGTTTACTCCATGATAGTTTACTACGTCACATACATGAAATGCTTCAAGCGAACAATAAACTCTTGCTAGTCATGATGGCATAAAACGTTACAATGACAGACATGTTCACAAACCCATTTGTCTGCAAGCAAATACACATTATTGATGAAGATTTTGTAGCCGCTTAACGGGATTATGTTAGCATGTAATAACGCGCAGCATAATGACCACATCGCACGCGCTTTATTTCTTCGCCACCAAGGAGGCATTTATCATTAATAAGCCGCTGACTTGTGTGAAGGATTTAGTTGGATGCCATGTAAGCAATATCATGTGAATAATGGTGCAGATAATTCTTCAGACCGCATTTACATGCCCTCCTCCGCTGAGTATCAGCTCTCATTCAGCACACTATAGTCGAGAGGTCTAAAATGCGATGAAAGTGGCCAGCCTCTATCAATGCGTGAAGTTCATGAAAATAAACTCGCCTCCGGTACGTAGATGCAAGTAAGTATTCAGTATGGCAGCATTAAACAATAGTTTTCGTGACGGTTGACTATAGCTCAGAGTCCAGAAACAGTCATCCTCGCACCAGCTTGTAGCATTTCATTATGATACAAAAAGGATGTTTGCTGCACACGATTAGGTGCTTCACGGCTTATCACACGCCATGCAGCCTAGAGTTTAGCCGTTTAAATTCAAAACGTTCCATTTCTTACGTGGCGCGTGATATGTGCTAAAGCAGGAATATTTACATGCTACGTAGCGTCTAGTGTAACCAAGACGCCAATGCTGCAGTGCGTCAATCCACTAACTATATCACAGTAGTGGTAGTGATTTTGGTTGTAAATAATAAAACTTCTATTACCGCTATATCAATACAATTGAACATTAATTCCGAAAATAGAAATAGGTAATTGAAACTGAGCGATATTTCTCAGTTATTCGAATCGACATTGCAGTCCATGGTCACACCAGTGGTATCTTGTGAATCGTGGCTTGCACAATCCATGTCATTAGAGTTAAGGCAATTACAAGAACTCACCAGTCACCAAATTCTGGCCCAGATAAAGCCCTCTGATGATTAGATAATAGCAAATGATACGCTCCCCAGTTGCATACCCGAGTAATATTCCTCTTCGTCTATTCAGGGCCAAAAGGTACTTTTACGCGAAGCAGACGGAAACAATGAAATGAATCCCCGCCTTTGTTAGGACAAATATCATATCGATCACAGCTCTAAATAAATAGCAGCCATTGCTAAAAAATAGTGTTCTATGTAGCATATTCCATGTATGTTGCTATTTTGACTCTTTCATGCCTGATTGTTAGATCATTTCAATCCACCGGATGAAAATGGCTTAATAACAGACCTAACCAGCTAAATAATGGTTGTTTGCTATGCTTCATCAGAGCCTCCCACGGCTGTATTAACCATGCAAAATGAACCCCAAGCTCAATAGAATGATGCCGACTTCCTACCATCTTTCAACGCTGTTTCACAGTGGCGCTGTAGGTCGGAAAGCATAAATTCTTTTGATCCATTAACACATACAATTGTTATAATCTTAGTTTATATGCCTTGTATTTATCTTGTGCAATCGGATGAACATTTTATGAAAGCAGACTGTTTTCCTCAAATCGTGGCCATGGTATATATCGGTGTGTACCTGAACAGCTTTGAGAGCCAAGCCAGTTTAAGCACATATGTATTGAGAATTATCAATCATGCAATATCGATTGATCGAGTGGTGAATATCATCAAGGCCCATTTAAAGCACACAGTCATCCAAATACCGCAAATAATTAACTGCGATCGGAGAAGTATTCAAAATCATTACGCCATTATATTCAAATCAGGATGAACGAATGGATGATTGAGTAGGCAGACTATGCTTCTGACAACCAAGTGCTTGCTGAAATGAACACACCGACATTTAGTCATAAATTAGATAAAGGATCCAGATTGAACGAGCAACACACGATATATATTCAACTTAATTGGTCGCACACACACACGTTCATGTGCAAAAAGCGTTGAAGTTCAAGGTATAAGCAAATCTGTGTGTGATGAGACTGGTCAACATGGATTATGCGGCGATTATGTTGGCGTGTCACAGTAAAACATAATGGTTATGAATTCATACACTGACATTGCAGAAACTGTTGGTGGTCGCGGCGCAAATGGTTATTGTACTGCAAGCAGCTCTTGATAAGATGTTCAAGCATCAAACGCTTTGTGTTGCCACGTACGAAGCCACTTGTTGTCCCTCTCCAGGTAAACATGATGCCACTGCTTCACAAAGAGTGATGACTGTTGTCACACTCCGTTCATTCACTCGTGGCTCAAAATGCTATCAATCATCATATAACGCAACAGAAATGCGTTGCAAATGCACTGATTTGTTTCTTGCAACAGACATACGTGGAATTATTTTGTTTTTCAGCTCAGTTAGACAAGTGAATTACGATGATGGCAGCATCTACATCTATCTGTTCTCCACTTTTACCAGATCGGAATCTCACCGTCACAGTATAACATAAAATTAGAAACATATGGCATTATAATTCAATGCCCCACCGCCGGTCCATCCAGATTAATAAGCACAGAGCAGGAGAGGCATGTGTATAATTCTCAATTGTGATATGCAAGTCAATGTTCTGGACAATAAACAGCAGCTTGGCATTCCTGTGTTTGCTACAAACGGTTTACTCTAATTCATCGCCAGGCGAGATTTAGCCTTCGCAAATGCTAAACATATCAACTACGCTTTGGTGGGGTTTTTTTCAAGAGCAGAATCATCAAGTGGAATGAGATTAGCTAATATTGATATTCGATAGCACAGACCACTACTTATAAGTGATGATGAACGGAGTCGATATATCATGGATATAGAGCCATGAACCCTTCTGCTGTGTAAAGGCATGCATGACGTACGACGACGGATGTTAAGCATAATGTGAGATTACTCGATGCTGTGGGTGATATGGATGATAAATAGCCGGTTGAATTTATCACACTCGTGCCTAGATGCGTTCATTATTTTTTCGGATGATTGGTCACAATAGTACAATAGTTCAGTATATAAATCCGGCAGAAGGGAATATAACTTACACTAATATACACACACATGTGGGTGTGTGTGTGGGTGCGTGTATGCGTGTATGTGATTGTGTGTGTGTGTTTGTTTGTTTGTGTGTGTGTGTGTGTGTGTGTGTGTGTGTGTGTGTGTGTGTGTGTGTGTGTGTGTTTGTGTGTGTGTGTGTGTATTTTGATGTGTGTGTGTGTGTGTGTACATGTGTGTGTTTACTGTGTGTGTGTGTGGGTGTGACATGTGTGTGTGAAACTGGACTCTGTGTGTGTGAGGTGTGATGGAGTATAAATACTGCCAACCTTTAGCATAAATTGGTCCAGGACAGGAGATACCACTGTGCTTTCATGAAGTCAATCCAGCTGTTTTATAGAAACGCTCGCTTATATTCACCGCACACATAAGGGATGACAGGGTAATTCGATCCCGTGAGAGTTCTTGCAATTGTATCCTTAGTGAGTGTGATGTTTCAGAGCGTTTTAGTCGCTTCTTCCTGTTGCAGTTCCCTTTAAGCTATGTCGCTTAATATGATGCAGAATACATGGCAGCTGTAGTGGAAGTGATTATTAAGCAAGCGTTTATTCCAAACCTCTTCGTTACAATCATCTTAGCGATTGACTCTCTACAGATATTCTATTCGGTATCGCTTTACGCGATAAAAACCTTGAGAAATACATAATTAATCAATAATATCGTCCGTACACACTCCAAGATTTGTAATTTTTCAATGACTTTGCATGGTAAAACTACGCTTTTGAATCAAGTATTGATAGAAGCCAAATCAGGGATTGATTGTAAGGCATGGTATCATAAGTATAGCAACATTTCAGGATTGGTTTGTTGCAGGGTTCAGATGTCGTTCTATAATGCCAATTCCCTCCTGACGCTATATGACTGCCATATAACCTGGCATATATTGAGTTTACTTCTGGTATAATTGGTCATTTTGACGGGGCATTGAAGTTTGATTCAACTTGAAGTGGCTTTGTTATAATGAACGGCTTGCCTGTTGTTAGTCACTGCCACCACACTGAATGGCATGCGAATAAAATGCAAAGGTTTGTTCAATAACGGCCCGCATAGACATAAGCATACAGCAAATGAGGCATGTTACCCTTACCAGCATTGAATATTAATTAGTTAGCAAATAGCCATAAGATTCATATCTATGCTTAACTCCTCCTCAATGCCATTTATGCATACACAGCCATGGTTTGATGAAAATTACAAGGGCTTTGTAGTCACATGATCTGACTAGTAAAGGCATAAGTGCCATCAATCATGCTTCGACCAATAACACAATGATCCCAAAGTATGGCACACATTGAAACTATAAATGAAGCAGTTGTCAAATGTTATCCAAACATGTAATATTTCAATCATTACTTTGTTGCAGGGTTCAACACAGCTTCATTGAGATCATAAGGAATGGTATATACGGTCGCCGAATACACGTCCAATATACACATTAATTACTGCTTCCACTTTAGTGTGCGCTTTAAATGTTATGTACTGCGAATTATGCGACCTGCTTAAATGTCGTTTGATTGACAATGCATCGGTAGAAATGGGTTCAGCAGCTGATGAATGTAGCAACGACGATTGGGTGCTTTCAGACGGATTGCCTGCGGTCCTTTTTACCAACCAATATGGAATAAATGCAGTCCCTATGGAGTAACTCTTTCACAAGTTAACAGCAATCAATAGGCAGATTGAAAATGATGAGAGAACGTTGGTACGGTCATATCTGTTATCGTGATGTAAGGGAAGACAGTTTATGTAAGTGTTTCTGTCTTTACCGCTCCTGGGATGGTGATGAAACTGTGTCATGGAAGTCAAAGTCATATCCAATGCACAGTCGAAGTTACCTATGGAAGCAGAATAACCGCTTTTGCAAATGTATGTAGCGTTTATACAGTAAATAAAACCAATAAACGAAATGTTAGACAAAACCTTCAGAGTTCAATCATATTTCTATAAATGAAAGACAGTGGAAAGCTGACCTCATGCTTCCGTTGATAATGCATATGAAACTTGTTATGTAGCTACTTGCATACATTCGCACATGCTACGTATATACTACGATTTATCTTTTGTAATCTCGACTTGAAGCTGAGACAGCATGTTGTTCACAGCATTAGCTCCAAAGCACCAGCAATAACAAGGTTTGTCAATCAGTGAATAGTGGAGAATGCCTTTTAATGATGAATGGCGCGTGTATAGTTTTACTGCGAAGTGCTGTGCAAAAACTATCCCTGACAGGTTCCATGTGGTGCATAAGGTTTAGCGAAATGTATAAGGATCTTTAATAATTCATGTTATAGCATATGCCTTTGGTGCTTTGATACGTATAAGTTTTATATCTTGTCGAATCATATTCAGCAACGGGATGATAATTTCCGCTTTGGAGTGTTAGTTGCATTTATCTCAACACCGATGTAGTTCATAAACGATGGACAGCTACCTATTTATGCCATTATGTCTGCTGCAAACGGAGGCTTCTGAAAATAATTCACAAAACCCTCGTACAAAGACTGTAGTTAGCACCTGTGTCGTAGCATGGGTTCTCGATAGCGTCGCCTCACCGCCACCGATAGATGTGGCTTCACATTAAGCTTGCAACAATGAAGCTTATTGTTTAAAGGTTATTCGATGAATCATTAGTGTTGACAATACATAGCCGAAAAGATCAAATGATTCAGCAATATTTGTGCAAGGTATCGATTACTTCCGGAAACTATTTCAAGTGGGACAGACAAAAGCGATCATAGAATTTCGTGTACAACAGCATGCATTCAAGATATATAATGAACATTCAAGTATTCGGTCAAAACAAATTCAGGAGAGGGGCTGACCATAAAGCGGTACACCAGTTACAACCAGCCTCTAACGAACTTGCTAAACGTTTACCCAATGGACGAAAACCATCAATGCGCAATCAACATCCAACGAATCACTAAAATCGCTAATCACGTTTTATTGTCGACGCAATCCAAAATGGCAGCGGAGTATGATACTGGCTGAATGCATTTCATTTCCGTTATTTGATATCCGCTGTAACATTTGATAGCCGCATCAATGGACTAAGTGTTGTTTCATACATTGTCGTGGAAGACGAAGTTAACCGTAATTATTACCCGGCAAATTTGACTGTAACTGTGTTCTACTACTTTTTATCTGGGTTACAATGCCAAATAAAAGTGATGCACCCAGTGATGCCGTTATGCCCTAAGTGAGTATCTCTTTGTAGAGTATATAAAGGCTTCTACAGAAAAATGGAAACCAAATGACAAATATATCCAGCATTCCTGTAATAATTATGCGCTCTCTTTTTAACAATATTAGCTATGACACACAGAAGAATATTTCAATACACCAAGTGATATTTCTATGAGTACACGATTTGTGCAAATAAAAAGATATTGGATCGCTGCTGATTGTTTTCGTTCTGTGATCCATCAGCTAGCTTCAACAAATTTCCAAGATTTATGCGGTATCATTGTTGTGATGTTTAATGGCACTTACTGTCAAAACTCAGTACGGCATGTCGCATAGAACAATTTTATGGCCGTGGCTCTCTGGCTAGAAAACG
>CM067353.1:16785779-16793279 GCA_034190875.2 Urechis unicinctus
ACATCCACATCTAGTAGTAAACCCTGCAAGAATTATTAAAGATCCTTATACATTTCGCTAAACCTTATGCACCACATGGAACCTGTCAGGGATAGTTTTTGCACAGCACTTCGCAGTAAAAACTATACACGCGCGCCATTCATCATTAAAAGGCATTCTCCACAATTCACTGATTGACAATCCTTGTTTTTTGCTGGTGCTTTGGAGCTAATGCTGTGAACAACATGCTGTCTCAGCTTCAAGTCGAGATTACAAAAGATAAATCGTAGTATATACGTAGCATGTGCGAATGTATGCAGGTAGCTACATAACAAGTTTCATATGCATTATCAACGGAAGCATGAGGTCAGCTTTCCACTGTCTTTCATTTATAGAAATATGATTAAACTCTGAAGGTTTTGTCTAACATTTCGTTTATTGGTTTTATTTACTGCATAAATGATACGTTCATTTGCAAAAGCGGTTATTCTGCTACCATAGGTAACTTCGACTGTGCATTGGATATGACTTTGACTTCCATGACACAATTTTCATCACCATCCCAGGAGCGGTAAAGACAGAAACACTTACGTAAACTGTCTTCCCTTACATCACGATAACTGATTTGACGGTACCGACGTTCTCCCATCATTTTCAATCTGACTATTGATTGCTATTAACTTGTGAAAGAGTTACACTATAGGGTCTGGATTTATTCCATATTGGTTGGTATAAAGCACCGCAGACAATCCGTCTGAGAGCACCCAATCGTCGTTGCTACATTCATCAGCTGCTGAACCCATTTCTAGCGATGCATTGCAGACAGTACCAATCAAACGACATTTAAGCAGGTCGCATAATTTGCAGTACATAACATTACATAACATTTAAAACGCACACTAAAGTGGAAGCAGTAATTAATGTGTATATTGGACGTGTATTCGGCGACCGTATATACCATTCCTTATGATCTCAATGAAGCTGTGTTGAACCCTGCAACAAAGTAATGATTGAAATATTACAAGTTTGGATTACATTTGACAACTGCTTCATTTATAGTTTCAATGTGTGGCATACTTTGAGATCATTGTGTGGTTGGTCGAAGCATGATTGATGGCCCTTATGCCTTTACTAGTCTGATCATGTGACTACAAAGCCCTTGTAATTTTCATCAAACCATGACTGTGTATGCATAAATGGCATTGAGGAGGAGTTAAGCATAGATATGAATCTTATGGCTATTTGCTAACTATACATATTCAATGCTGGTAAGGGTAACATGCCTCATTTGCTGTATGCTTATGTCTATGCGGGCCGTTATTGAACAAACCTTTGCATTTTATTCGCATGCCATTCAGTGTGGTGGCAGTGACTAACAACAGGCAAGCCGTTCATTATAACAAAGCCACTTCAAGTTGAATCAAACTTCAATGCCCCGTCAAAATGACCAAATATACCAGAAGTAAAATCAATATATGCCAGGTTATATGGCAGTCATATAGCGTCAGGAGGGAATTGGCATTACAGAACGACATCTGAACCCTGCAACAAACCAATCCTGAAATGTTGCTATACTTATGGTACCATGCCTTACAATCAATCCCTGGTTTGGCTTCTAACAATACTTGATTCAAAAGCGTAGTTTTACCATGCAAAGTCATTGAAAAATTACAAATCTTGGAGTGTGTACGGACGATATTATTGATTAATTATGTATTTCTCAAGGTTTTTATCGCGTAAAGCGATACCGAATAGAATATCTGTAGAGAGTTTATATTAAGTCAGAAAACAATAGATAAACCATCTGATTAATTACATCTCCCTAGCTGCCACAGATGACCTGTCTGCATCAATAATGTCAAATTGGATATTTCAAATACGATCTATCAATAACCTTAAGCAAGACTGTGCACAAACATCTGGGCATAATTTGTCATATTCTGCTTCTGTGATTCTAAATGTACTTGTTATACCACTCGGATTACAACATATTCACCGTAGGCAGTTTACATCTTCGTGCTCCTAGAAACCGCATGAGTAGTTTGTAAAGGCTTTGTGGGAGATTTTCCCTATGAGCAAGCTCAAGTCATAATATTTGAATTAACAGGTCATTATCGTACAATCACATTATGCATATAATTCAAAGAGCATTACTTATATAGGAAACAGTTGCAGCACAGTATTATGATTGCTGGATGTGTCAATCGCTAAGATGATTGTAACGAAGAGGTTTGGAATAAACGCTTGCTTAATAATCACTTCCACTACAGCTGCCATGTATTCTGCATCATATTAAGCGACATAGCTTAAAGAGAACTAAAACAGGAAGAAGCGACTAAAACGCTCTGAAACATTACACTCACTAAGGATACAATTGCAAGAACTCTCACGGGATCGAATTACCCTGTCATCCACTCAGCCTTATGTGTGCGGTGAATATAAGCGAGCGTTTCTATAAAACAGCTCGCTTCATCGTAAACCTGTTTGACTTGACAGGTCTATCGAAAACCTCACACAATTGCTAATGATATATGCCTTGATAGAGTCCAGTTTCATGCCTCCGCATAATGCATATTAACGTCATTAACCCGTTAGTTAGTGTTGCTCTCATTTACATAAGTAAACCAATGCTACATGTAGGTATCAGGTGGTAGCTAAGCAAGCTGAGATGGCCGATTATCTTCACAATCAAAATACCTTGATGCCATAAAAGTTCTTTACAATGTGAATATATTCTAGTCGTAAAGAGACCCTTGATCAGAAAAGAAGGCAGGAAACAATTATATTAAGCATTAAGAATTAACTCGCCACGGCCTACCACATTCATCAGTAGGTTATAAATGGGTGCAAAAATTAGTGAGATTATTAGTTCATTGAAGTAAAAGTTAAGTCATGTAGTCAGAGTGATTGACATGACTTTCATTAAATCAAACTATGGTTATAAGTATTACGATGAGTAGGTGATGTGCATGACGAATAGCACAATATGCGTAGCAGGTATAATGGGGCGTGTTCTAATGCTTTCGAGTTGATATGGGCATGTCGTTCTCAATCGACATAAACATATAACATATATAATATATATATATATATATATATATATATATATATATATATATATATATATAGTTTTATATATATATATAGTTATATATATAAATATATATATATATTATATATTTATATATAGCTCAAATATCATATATAGTTGAATATCATATTGAAATGGTTAAACCCAAATAGTTTCGAACACTTTGAAAGAAAATGTGGATTGACTTTATGAAAGCACAGTGGTATATCCTGTCCTGGACCAATATATGCTAAAGGTTGGCAGTATGTATACTACACACACACACACACACACACACACACACACACACACACACACACACACACACACACACACACACACACACACACACACACACACACACACACACACACACACACACACACACACACACACACACACACACACACACACACACACACACACACACACACACACACACACACACACACACACACACACACACACACACACACACACACACACACACACACACACAAACACACACACACACACATACACACACACATACAAACACACACACACATCACATACACGCATACACGCACCCACACACACGCACACGCACACACACACATACACACACACACTCTCATACACACACACGCACACACACACACCCACACCCACATGTGTGTGTATATTAGTGTAAGTTATATTCCCTTCTGCCGGATTTATATACTGAACTATTGTACTATTGTGACCAATCATCCGAAAAAATAATGAACGCATCTAGGCACGAGAGTGATAAATTCAACCGGCTATTTATCATCCATACCACCCACAGCATCGAGTAATCTCACATTATGCTTAACATCCGTCGTCGTACGTCATGCATGCCTTTACACAGCAGAAGGGTTCATGGCTCTATATCCATGATATATCGACACCGTTCATCATCACTTATAAGTAGTGGTCTGTGCTATCGAATATCAATATTAGCTAATCTCATTCCACTTGATGATTCTGCTCTTGAAAAAAACCCCACCAAAGCGTAGTTAATATGTTTAGCATTTGCGAAGGCTAAATCTCGCCTGGCGATGAATTAGAGTAAACCGTTTGTAGCAAACACAGGAATGCCAAGCTGCTGTTTATTGTCCAGAACATTGACTTACATATCACAATTGAGAATTATACACATGCCTCTCCTGCTCTGTGCTTATTAATCTGGATGGACCGGCGGTGGGGCATTGAATTATAATGCCATATGTTTCTAATTTTATGTTATACTGTGACGGTGAGATTCCGATCTGGTAAAAGTGGAGAACAGATAGATGTAGATGCTGCCATCATCGTAATTCACTTGTCCAACTGAGCTGAAAAACACAATAATTCCACGTATGTCTGTTGCAAGAAACAAATCAGTGCATTTGCAACGCATTTCTGTTGCGTTATTTGATGATTGATAGCATTTTGAGCCACGAGTGAATGAACGGAGTATGACAACAGTCATCACTCTTTGTGAAGCGGTGGCATCATGTTTACCTGGAGAGGGACAAGAAGTGGCTTCGTAAACGTGGCAACACAAAGTGTTTGATGCTTGAACATCTTATCAAGAGCTGCTTGCAGTACAAGAACCGTTTGTGTTGTAAATGTTACATGTCTTAATATATTTAAAGAACACGGCTTCGCTTACGCTTATAACCTTTGTGTTTATAGATTAACTGCTGTTATAGTATCAGGATTTACTAAAATGGAAAGCCATGTAGGTGTAAAAATCTAATTCCATGCGTTGAACGTGCGCCGCGACCACAAACAGTTTCTTCAATGTCAGTGTATAAATTATTAACCAGCCCATTATGTTTTACTGTGACACGCCAACATAATCGCCGCATAATCCATGTTGACCAGTCTCATCACACACAGATTTGCTTATACCTTGAGCTTCAACGCTTTTTGCACATGAACGTGTGTGTGTGTGTGTGTGTGTGTGTGTGTGTGTGTGTGTGTGTGTGTGTGTGTGTGTGTGTGTGTGTGTGTGTGTGTGTGTGTGTGTGTGTGTGTGTGTGTGTGTGTGTGTGTGTGTGTGTGTGTGTGTGTGTGTGTGTGTGTGTGTGTGTGTAAATGTGCGTAAGTGGGATGTGTTGCACTGCAGCTTTGACCGATGCATCGGCTACCTTGGTTTCGGGTCTTGGTGCCAGCGACCAATTAAGTTGAATATATATCGTGTGTTGCTCGTTCAATCTGGATCCTTTATCTAATTTATGACTAAATGTCGGTGTGTTCATTTCAGCAAGCACTTGGTTGTCAGAAGCATAGTCTGCCTACTCAATCATCCATTCGTTCATCCTGATTTGAATATAATGGCGTCATGATTTTGAATACTTCTCTGATCGCAGTTAATTATTTGCGGTATTTGGATGACTGTGTGCTTTAAATGGGCCTTGATGATATTCACCACTCGATCAATCGATATTGCATGATTGATAATTCTCAATACATATATGCTTAAACTGGCTTGGCTCTCAAAGCTATTCAGGTTCACACCGATATATACCATGGCCACGATTTGAGGAAAACAGTCTGCTATCATAAAATGTTCATCCGGTTGCACAAGATAAATACAAGGTATATAAACTAAGATTATAACAATTGTATGTGTTAATGGATCAAGAGAATTTATGCTTTCCGACCTACAGCGCCACTGTTAAACAGCGTTGAAAGATGGTAGGAAGTCGGCATCATTCTATTGAGCTTGGGGTTCATTTTGCATGGTTAATACAGCCGTGGGAGGCTCTGATGAAGCATAGCAAACAACCATTATTTAGCTGGTTAGGTCTGTTATTAAGCCATTTTCATCCGGTGGATTGAAATGATCTAACAATCAGGCATGAAAGAGTCAAAATAGCAACATACATGGAATATGCTACATAGAACACTTTTTTTTAGCAATGGCTGCTATTTATTTAGAGCTGTGATCGATATGATATTTGTCCTAACAAAGGCGGGGATTCATTTCATTGTTTCCGTCTGCTTCGCGTAAAAGTACCTTTTGGCCCTGAATAGACGAAGAGGAATATTACTCGGGTATGCAACTGGGGAGCGTATCATTTGCTTTTATCTAATCATCAGAGGGCTTTATCTGGGCCAGAATTTGGTGACTGGTGAGTTCTTGTAATTGCCTTAACCTTAATGACATGGATTGTGCAAGCCACGTTTCACAAGATACCACTGGTGTGACCATGGACTGCAATGTCGATTCGAATAACTGAGAAATATCGCTCAGTTTCAATTACCTATTTCTATTTTCGGAATTAATGTTCAATTGTATTGATATAGCGGTAATAGAAGTTTTATTATTTACAACCAAAATCACTACCACTACTGTGATATAGTTAGTGGATTGACGCACTGCAGCATTGGCGTCTTGGTTACACTAGACGCTACGTAGCATGTAAATATTCCTGCTTTAGCACATATCACGCGCCACGTAAGAAATGGAACGTTTTGAATTTAAACGGCTAAACTCTAGGCTGCATGGCGTGTGATAAGCCGTGAAGCACCTAATCGTGTGCAGCAAACATCCTTTTTGTATCATAATGAAATGCTACAAGCTGGTGCGAGGATGACTGTTTCTGGACTCTGAGCTATAGTCAACCGTCACGAAAACTATTGTTTAATGCTGCCATACTGAATACTTACTTGCATCTACGTACCGGAGGCGAGTTTATTTTCATGAACTTCACGCATTGATAGAGGCTGGCCACTTTCATCGCATTTTAGACCTCTCGACTATAGTGTGCTGAATGAGAGCTGATACTCAGCGGAGGAGGGCATGTAAATGCGGTCTGAAGAATTATCTGCACCATTATTCACATGATATTGCTTACATGGCATCCAACTAAATCCTTCACACAAGTCAGCGGCTTATTAATGATAAATGCCTCCTTGGTGGCGAAGAAATAAAGCGCGTGCGATGTGGTCATTATGCTGCGCGTTATTACATGCTAACATAATACCGTTAAGCGGCTACAAAATCTTCATCAATAATGTGTATTTGCTTGCAGACAAATGGATTTGTGAACATGTCTGTCATTGTAACGTGTTATACCATCATGACTAGCAAGAGATTATTGTTCGCTTGAAGCATTTCATGTATGTGACGTAGTAAACTATCATGGAGTAAACTCAATCGATATAGTTTGTAAACATATGTATTATACCGCTGACAAATGCGATGACTAATTAATGGGTAAAATCAAACGAAATCCTGGTGACGATAAATTAGCATATGTCTTAAAATAGTGCAGCCCGCTGTTTTGTGTCAAGCATTATGTTCCTAATAGATATCGTTGCATCATAACGTAGCGTTTACGCTAATGACTGAGTTGACTACTGAAGATTGTCTGGTGTAGGATATCTGGCAAAAAGATCAGGTTCAATAGATTTGTAGAGATATGATAAAAGAAACCTAGGTTTGATACGTATGT
>CM067353.1:16798279-16871391 GCA_034190875.2 Urechis unicinctus
TGCATCTTTAGTAAATGTATCTTTTTAGTGTTTTCACGGAGACAAGCAATGGACCATGGCATCGCATCTCCTACAATAGGTTGATCATATATGGTCTACACGTATAAATGCGTGGTTAATATGTACCATTGCATGGATGATATTGAATATGGTGTGGCTAGGTACAAACAATGTATGAAATTATAGCTGTTTGTTTTTGTCAGCTGGGCATAAAAGTTAATTTTGGCCGTGAATAGACGAGGAGGAATAACATTCTAACCGCACGGGTATGCAACTGGGACGTATCATTCGCTATTATCTGATCGTCAGAAGACTTTATTTAGGCGAGTAAAATCCAGCCAAAGGGCAATGACTTAGGTTGTAGTTTGGTCAAAGCATAAGTGTGCACAACGGTTACAATGGGTAGGTTACACTATCATCATTGGTAAACCACTGTAACATGAACTAAAATGGTCATTACCTATTTTGTTGGCAAGCGCAGACAACCTTTGATATTCTCAGTGCTCACCCATAGCACTAATAGTCAAAGACCCTTCCGAGAATCGGGCGATTGATGAGTTCCTGTAGTTGCCTCTGCCTTTGTCATCTATCTGTAAAAAGCATTAGGGTAATCATTACTAGGACCATTGCTGGGAGCGACTAGACTAATGGTAACTGATGCATTGTCCCTCGACGCTTAATCTCCACAATCTACCGTTCCAGGTTTGTGCAAGACATCGTTTACAAAATAGCATTATATTTTCGGTTTTGATGTTATGCGTATTGGTACAGAGTTAGCAGAATTTTTGTTATTTGCAACCAAAATCACTACGGTTGCTGTGATAAAGATGCTGGATTGACTAAACAGACACACTACAGTATTAACGGTTAGGGTATACATGTAACATTTACAAAAGTATTGCTTCAGCACTCCTCATGCACCGTAACGTTTCGGATTTAAATGGCGTAACTCCACATGGCGTATGACGAGCCGGAACGCACCCTATCATATACAGCTAATCACCTCTATTTATCATAATATAATGTCACAAGCTCGAGTCGCCAGTTGGAGAGGTTTTCTGTCCGTCGATAAGTTATTGCAATGAGATCATGATAAAACTGGAAGATATAGGAGGGGATTATTTCAGTCATAATATGGGATTCCGTATGCTATTATATTCACAACCTTTTCGATATTATATATACTTCATGAAGTAAAGATCAACCATAGCATCAAAACTTACATCTTTATGTGTCCATACAAGACGCGTCTACATTTGGTCCCATGCATACGTCTCGTAGAAATTACAGTACAATACATATATAATCAAGTATTGCGACACAGGTTGTAGAGCTCATTTCCGGGATAAGCACGATGCACGCGAGAAGATCTACTTTAACTATAAGGGCCACATTGTGATAAGAGGAAAGTGGTCAGCTAGTGTGATGTAGACTATATATAGACTCTTAACTATAGTCAACCGTCAAGTTAATTATAGTTTAATTCTGCCATATAGACTTCGAATTTGCGTACCGGAGGCGAGCTTATTATTTGGAATGTTGCGCTTAGTATCAACACATTCACATGTATGCTGACAGGCCGTCAGTATCGATATATGCTTTATTTCACAATATTGACTGCATAAGATTACGCATTGAACACAATGAGTAATTATCCAGCGTTTTATTGACACCATACATAAATAGATAACAATATGTTTTAGGGTGTGTCGAGTGGAAATTTGCGAATATAAACATGGCAGACACGATCGGATATATTTAAACGCATTGACACAGCAACAGTAAGATCGCTTTCGCGTGATTTCGGTGTAAGTGACATTCGTTGGAGTTTTAGTCTCCTATATCATGCGCCAATTAGCATTTTGACTGAGCAAAGATTTTAAATAGCATTTGACTTTAAAGTTTGGGGATAAATTTTGTTAAAAAATAAACGCCTCTATTTCCTCCCTTTTCAACCGATTTATAGAATGTCAGCCACAGCTGCATTTAGTCGGAATCTGCTAATCCACTGGACCGACATCTGGTTTTTTTAACTTCCAGGAAACGTTTGAGAAATTCAATATGGACTGGATCTTTGTATATTAATTGCCTGATAGGTGCTTTTTCATTCATATAATTTTGTAGCTCCATTTTGGCGTTAACACTCTTGTCTATCTGAATGTTAATGCGATCGTGATCAATATCAGTACACACACACACACACACACACACACACACACACACACACACACACACACACACACACACACACACACACACACACACACACACACACACACACACACACACACACACACACGCACACACACGCACACACACTAATATATATAAGTATAAATAAATATAAAAATATATATATATATATATATATTAAACTATATATATCTATATATATATTTATATATTGCATATATATATATGCATATATATATAAATATATACATATATAGATGTATATATTCATATATATAGTATGTTTATATATATATAGATATATATATATGTATATATATATATTATATACATATATATACATGTATATATGATTTATTAGATATAAATATAGAGTGTATGATATGTATCTATAGATATATATAGATATATATATATATATATATATATAAGATATATATATATATATATATATATATATATATATATATATATATATATATATATATATATATATATATATTAATATATATCTATGCATATATAAATATTAACACATTCACACACAATCTGACACACACACCCATATGGATATGTACATATATACATGGGTTTGGTTTCCAATGTCAAGCTTCAAAGCCGCTGTTGTATGCATCTGTAGTTATTTAGAGATAGAGGGTCGTCAGCTTTTTGATTGCACGGGGGACGTCCAATTCAATCTGTCGGTGAGACGAAGAGTCTGGCTGCCGACCAACCTATCCAGCCGCTTAAAACATCGCCGACTGTAGCGCCACTCGTTTTCCGTTTGACCGAGCGAAAAAGGAAAAACGAATTTGCTTGATGTTTTCTGTTTTTTGTCTTGACAGAATGTTGAAGCCAGGTGATTTCTAGTTTCCTTATGAAGAGAGTACAGTTAGCGCTGTTTCTATCTTTGCTTTCTTTTGCTTCGGTTGTGATTACGCAAGGGATATGAACAGCGATGTTGATATGAAAGTTGCTCCTCCGTGTCAATGTTCACACGATTTCATCAAATGATAAGTCATGCTCAACGTTTGAACCAGTCGGAGTAATAATCAAACAGCTAAAAGCTAGGATGAGAGGGCCCTCTCATGCCTCCGCCCGAGAAAATATGTGATCACGCCATCTGTGAATTATCTGATTAATTCGGGGGCGTGGTCGCCTCGACCAATCGGACTCAATTTCTTAGCCTCGAGATGTGTTTTTTTATTTTAAGGTTTCAAACGCCCGTCACCTGAAGACGAGCGTGTGTTGCATTCATTTTCATGATCATCGGACAGCTAGTCGAAGTGAACCCTCTTAGCTTCTAAAGACGGTTATTTTATTATAATAACGAACTGATATTAAGGATGCTTGTTGAGCCCTCTTCACTACTGTCGACCGAAAACTCCTTCAAGAGGTCTCGACGGTTAACCCCTTTGCCTTATGAAGCTGTAATGACTAACTTGAATTATTGTATATAATCAAAGGCGTGTATTTACTGAACATCTTCTGCCAGCAGGTCATCCACATTGGCAGCTATTCTATGTTCTAAATATTGTCTCCTACTATCAAAAATCCAGCTCATATCTTCGATACGACAGGTGTAATTAGTTGCACCAAAGGGTGTAAAATGTACTTCCAATCCATCATGGACCTGATGACCTACCGATGTCATCCACATCCAGCCAGTCATCCACAATGGATATGTAGCTATCGTCTATGTTCTAAATATTTGTCTCCTGCTATAAAACCCTGCTCATATCTTCGATAAGACAGGTGTAATTGTTGCACAGTTATAGAATGTGACCGCCGCACCGAAGATATCCATAGATTAAACTATTCCATCAAGCTTTTAAACGGTTCTGAATCAACACCGCCTAAACTATCTATTTATCAGTGCAGAGATGGGATCGGGGTTGTATTGTCAAGAAGCACCGCTCTTGTGTCATAGCCATTTTTAATAATGCAATTGCATATATCAATAAACAGATCACACAGTATCAGCTACGCGAAGAGATAATTTTGTTGGACAAACATATGATATAATTATCCATGCGTACTTAAACAGAGAAAGACAAAATTTACATGACATCGCTGGCATGTGGCTCCTACCCAGGTTTCCTGGTAAAACGCTCAGTTACCTCAGCGCTGTCACCGCGCAAGGACAGCTTTCTCAGGTGATAACTACATGATCTCAATCGGATCATTTGTATTCCACCCATTGTGCTCCCGCCGGGGTATCAAGTGTATAGGTCGCAGCTAAGTGTCAGCACAAGTAATGACCAGGAAGATTCCTCTCCTCGACTGGTAATTGCTTTTCCAAGACAAGCTAACTTCGTTGTCAAGTCATGAATTACGATTTTGAGAGGCTGTCGATGTAACCCCATTTAATTGAGATTCTAGGGTGTTTCGGCTTGCACCACGCATTACATTGCAAGGTTTGAACTGAAAGTCATCGTGTTTGATGGAGATAATGACAGACAGAGTCAGAGAACTAAGTGGTAGTTAGATACACTGGGTTTTAGAAATTGACGGACTAGTACAATTAAAAAAACATTCAGTTGAATAGGTTGGTTCGTTTACAGATGAAAAAAGCTCTTGCGTGCTGTCAATCTAAAGGAAACCGTATCATATTTCCTATTCTGTATATACGCCATATGGTATGAATGGATAAGGACAACAGGTATATGGATAAGACACCATAGGTAATTAGGCATGAGCGGATCATGGCTATATAATGACGCTTCAATGACAGGTCGTGTTAGTGCATCTGAGTGGCTAATGAAGATATTTCAATGTACCCATCACACATTCTGGCTGTAGACGGAAGTGCAATAGCAACTTGAAGGCAACCATTTCCTTTCAACTAATCCATTGGACTTCATTTGAGCCTTAGGGTGGACAAAAATGTCAATTGTATGGTGGCATCGAGCATATATTTGGAGTATCAAAGTCCAGAGAACGATTCAATTTTCCTTGGTGGTAATTGACATCTCTGGTATCTGTCTCTTGTCAGAGTACTATACACTAGTAAGAATTTTTACCGTCTTTTCTGTAGCATGAAAAATTATACATAACAGAAAAATGCTATGCCCAACAGATTCTATTGTTTTCTCATGAGATTGTCATTTTTTAAATGATAATGTCCACCTGAGGCGTTACGAGCGCCTGTTTGTACGTTATGACGACGGTGCTGTCAATTATTTCTCGACTTGTTCTGAAAAAATACAAGAATCTGAACAAGGTACAGAAAGTTGCTTTAAAATCATCGGCACTACTTGGAGGTAGGGAGACGGTATGATATAATACTTCCAAATCCCCAATGTTTGGTGTATTTTTATTTACTTTATTTGAAAATAATAGGACGAGGCCTTGTGATTGACTGCGCTAGTGTGTGTAGGTATGACATCCAAATGGATTCGGCCAGCAATAGAAGGACTTGATGTGTTATGACCACACTTGGAAAGCGTTTTATTATTGTGATCTGCATTATAAAAGGTGATATAATGCGATCAGTATAAAATATTTTTAATGTGTTTTATTTTGACACTTTAACAAGAAGGTGATATAATTCGTAGTAGAGTGTAATTAAATGTGATAACTTCGATTAGTATAATAAAAATGTGATTTATTTGATCAATATAATAAAAGGTGCTTTACCGCGATCAGTATAATATAATGTGATTTATTTCAATCAATATGATAAAATGAGATTAATTTCGATCAGTATGTACAGAGGTGATTTATTCTAATCTGTATAAAATAAAAAGGAGATTTTATTTGACCTGTTATAATAAAGGTCATGCGATGAATAAAATGATAATGATTAAAAACAGTTACGTTTAATCTCAGGCCCATCACTAAACAGGCCTCACTAATACTGACGCTTTGCTCGTTCAAAATGACCAGTATGTTGGGGACCGTAAAACCGTTATGTTTGATTGATCTCACACCAATGTAATGCTGCCTTTAGCCAAGGTTATACATAGTAGCCGATTAATGAAGTGTTGGTTTAAAGCATTAAATGAACGAATAATTGATGGCAACCTCATCCGTGCATACAAATGATTCCATTGCGATTATGAGCCATATCCACTTGTGCGTCGTATTGGGAATTGGCATTCACAGCTTCATGTTGGTATGTTACAAAACTCGAAATTGTTGGCATGCAAATGAGGTCACTGCGAAGATATATTACCCAAATACAACTATAATTGCAATTGACAACGGAATATTCCACCACAATTAGCATTTACATTTGGTGCAGTAGATTACTTATCATATGTAAGCCGTGTGCGTAACGCGGCCAGTCAAATGAAAGTCATTTCTATATCCAATCTTGCAGGTTCCATTAAACAACTGTTACCGACGACAAGCTAATTATTGCAGCATGTTTATCAGACTATACGTAAAGAACCTGAAAACAATGGGTTGTGATTTTTCATCAAGAAAAAAAATTATCAAATTCAATGGCCTCAATCAATGCTCCCTGATGAAGATAGTAAACATGTGCTTCGATATATCCCATTGACAGTTCGTTAGTTTTAGGGCGTTGATGTTAGGTTTGTCATCGATGTTTGTAGCGTTGTTCTGGTTGCTGTAAATAAAGTGTGACAAACCGAGAAATGCAAGATCATTTGTAACATCCGCCCGACATTGCGGAATAGTGCGACTGATCGTATAGACTGCAGTGACCATTGCTGTTTTGACAATTACGTCAAATCAACTTGCTTTCATTGTTGGATATATAGTAGCAGAATAAATGGATCCGAATGACGTCCACTTTTAAGTAGGCCATGTTATGTCCCGCCCAGCAGTAAACATGTTCGACTGGCGAGTGAATAAGTGGATTAAGCATATAAAGCGGCAAATAGGATGGAGGCTTCTATTGCAGCTGGAAAAAAGACAATTCAGAACTATACCTTCCCACCTTAGCAAGAACTCACCCTACTGAAGGAAGACGCCCACCGACCACTAAGTCTACTGCTTCTCTATCAGCATGGGAGCTAATTTAGGACTGTCGATGATTATTGCCCTACGAGGCTAGTTTTAGACTGTCGATATTATTGCGCCTAAGTAAGGAATTACATCCATTACGCGGTAATGACGATAGTCAAAAGACATTAGGATGGATGGTGGGTTTCGTCAACAATATCAGTGGCGTTACTATGACGACCAGCGTTAAGTTGTCAACGAGTTGATGTCAATCCATGACGGACATTGTGAGTCATCAGCGGCGATAGGCCACTGCTGCGCAAACTATGGTGGCCCCTTTTTTTAGTCACCTCCATATAGCCTATGTGATAGGGAAGGTAAGCTGTGCCATTGTTGGACTGATACCAGGATATGTGCTAATCAATTAATAAGATCGAAAAAGGTTTTTTTTTTTTTTAAAAAAACCTTAAAAAAAAAGAAAACCCAAATTTTTGGGGTCAGAAGTAAAAAAAAAGCCTTTGCCCCCATCGGTGTAACAGCCGCACAATCAAGCCGGCCGGGAAATGTAAAAAAACATGTTAAAGATTGGGACACAGGCATTAATTTTTCACGGAGTTTATTCGTTGGGGGCCCCCCCCCCCCCCCTTTGTGTTTTATACAATCCCAGACAGACAAAAAACAAACAATCCCCACCCCTTTAAAAAAAAACAATATCCCCACCCCCCCCTGAAAAAAAAAAGAGGAAAAAAACGCAAAAAATTTAAACCCCATGCACTTCATCCGGACTTATCCCCAAAAAAAAATATCCCAATAGCTGGAAAACATCAAACAAACAGATACTGCTTTTTTGACAACTTGGAATTGACTGATTAAATCCAATTGCGCTGAACCAAGGTGGGACTTAAGTCTGTTTTTTTAATACATGTTGGACAGGGGAAAAAAATGGTGGTCCCCATGAAACTAAAAAAGATGGCCAAAAAAAAGGGTGAAAAAATGGTCCCCCCCCCTTTTTAGGGCTGTTTTTTTTTTAAAGAGTTAAAGTGGTTTGTTCTTGTTCATGGTCAGTGAAAACCTCCCCACCCCCACCCCTTAACTTTCGGGCCACCCCCCCCCGGGGAACCCAATCCCCCCCATTGGGGAAAACAACTCCCCCACACTAGTTAATCAAAAGCCTGTTAGCCCCCTCCCACAAAAATCAAACTGGGGCCCCAAAAAGTATGGGGGTTGGGTTTGACCCCCAAAAAGTTTTTTCCCCCCCAAACAAGTTTTCCCAATTGGGCCCCGGGGCCCCCCCCCCCCCCATATTGGAAAAAAAACAAAAAAAAAACCGAATTGGCCGTGGGCAAAAAAAAAAACCTCCCCCCTTTCTGCACAAAAAGCCAATTATGAAAAATCCCTGTTTGCACAAAATACACCCCCCCCAAGCCCCCTTGTTTGGGGGTTTTTTTTTTTTTTTTTTTTTTTTTTTTTTTTTGTTTTTTGAAAAAAAGTTTAAAAAAATTTGGGGAAAAAAATTTTTTTACCAACACCCATCCCCTTTTTACCGTGTTGGGGGGGCTGGGGTGGGTTACCCTGGAATGTCTACTTGTTAACACATATTGTCCCTTTTGAAAGTCAAAATTACAAATTAAATTCTTACCCCATTTGGCGTGGGGGGGGTATCAAATCCCCACTCGGGTATGTGGACAAACCCAAATTTAGAAATTTTTTTGTAAGATTTTTTTTGGTTTGTTTGTTCCCCCCCCCCACCCCCGCCCCTGGAACGTTTCACAGCAACATTTTGGTTTTAAAATTGTTGTGAAGTTTTTTTAATAAATAAATAACATGCGGGGTGGGTGGTTGGGTGGGGGGGGTGGGTAAGTTTGGGGGTTGCCACAGCCCCCCAAAAAAAAACTCCATAGAAGGTTAAGGGCTGTAAATGGGAAAAAAGTGGTTCCCCCATTTTAAAATTCCTACCGTTTGCCGGGAAAAAAAGTGGTTTTAAACCCCTAATTTTTTTGGAAACAAATAAACAAACCTTAAAAAAAAAACTTCAAAAAAAAAAACAAAAAAGTTTTTTTTTTTTTGGTCCCCCCCCCCCCCCCCCCCCCCCCCCATATCGTTTTTTGGTGATGAGATAAAAAAACCTTTTCCTTTTTGGCCACTCCGTATTTTTTTAAAACCCTTTTCCCCTTTTGAATTTTAACTTTTTTTTTCCAATTTTACCTTTTTCCCCATCCCCCCTTTGGCCCCCCCTTGTTGAAGCAACCCTTCTCTTTACCGTATTCAAAATTTTTAAAAAAAAAATTTAATTTTTGCTCCAACTTTTTCCCATCAAAAAGGAAATAATCCATTTTCGATTTTCAAGCTGTTTTTTTTTAATTATACGAAAAAACAACTTTTTTACTGGAACATTCGCAAATATCTTTTTTTGTTTTTTTTTGGGGGTTTGGGGGGAAAAAAAAAAACCCCAACTTTTTTTTCCGTTCCCTCTTTGACTCTGGCTAGGGGTTTTGGGCCCACCCCAGGGTAAAATTCTTTATTTCCTGGTAAAAAAAAAAGTTGGATTGTTTTTAATTGACAACCCCCCCGGGTTTCCCCCCCCACTAATGTTTTTTCCTCCCCCTTTGGGGGATTTTTTTTGCTCCTTTACCCTTGTCAACCATTTTTTTTTTGTGAAAGTTTTAAACACAAACAAAAAACCTTGGGCCCCCCCCCTTTCCTAAAACCTCAATGGTTGTTTTTTTTGTTATTTTTGTTTGTTTTTTTTATTGCCCCCCCCCCCAAACAAAAATGTTTAAAAGCCCTCTTTAAGCCAATAATTTGTTTGTTTTTTTTTACGGCTCTCCAAATGCGTTTGGGGAAAAACCTTCCAAAAAAATCCACATTCTTTCTATCTCCGCTCAGGCCCCCCCCACTACACCAAAAATCACAACAAAATGGGGCCCTCTTTACCCCCCCCGTTCATTGGGGAAAAAAAATTCCAAACTTCCTCCTTATCGAAAAAAGGCAAAAACACAAAAAAAAACAATTGTTTTTTTTTTTCTGTTTTGTTTTTTTTTTTTTTTTTTTCCCCCCTTCCTTTGGGTGGGGGGGTTTTTTTTTGTCATCCGCGAAAAAAAAAAAAAATGGGGTTTTCACAAGGTTTTTTTTTTTTCTTCTTTTTTACCAATTGTTTTTTTACCTTTCGTTTTTTTTAGAATTCTTGGTGGGGGGTGAAGGGGTTTTTTCTCCCCCCCCCCCCCCCCCCGGAAAAAACCGTTAACAAAAAAACGTTCCCTGGTTGTTGGGGGGAAAAGGGGTTTTTTTTTTGTGGAAAAAGGTTTTTTTTAAAAAGAAAAAAATACGTGCCCACAAATTTTGTTAAAAAACATTTGGAAAATCCTCCCCCCATCCCCCCCCCCACCACCACACAAATTTTTTTTCTTCCCCCAATTTTTTTTTTTAAAGTGTCTCTAACAAGGAAATAGTAATATTAATTATTGAAGATTAATTGGTAATCATTGATAACATGGGACAACCCAAGCAGCATATATTATGGGGCATATGGATGAATAATAATAGTTATATTAACAAGACTCCCCAAATGTTAGACGGGGAATGTATATGTGTTTAGAAGGCCCGCCATACGTCCAAATACACTGTAATATACAAACATTAAAGTCTTGGTACCCAAAATACCCTCCAAACATAATTGTGTTCTCTTTTCTCAATCAATGATAGGAATTTGACTGCATCTGCTGCTCATGTTCTTCCTCATACATTACAGGCCTCCGTACCAAGCTCGTTATGTTTCAATACTGTCCTCCATCCCTGACCTCCGTCCCTTTTCAACTGCGTCATACCTTTCATTACCATCATCATTAGATATAAGACAGCACTATTATCCTGTGGCGATATGACTCAGAGTTACATCTTTGATGTTATCACACTGAAAACATTGAAATTCGAGAGTAGACCGTGAACCATAGTTGCATGCCTTTGTATTACAAGTGATGCTACTATATTGTGTTTGATTGTAGTAGGTTCGGCTTGTGTTTGTAAAAACTGAACTGTACTATCCATTGTCCAATCTTTGCTTACCGCCGCCAAGCGCGCAGCCACAAGCAAAGGATATGATAGTAAAACTCTCCCTTTCTGGTCTATCATAAGGAGCACACCGTCCGCGTGGCGGCATCAGGCACTTGAGAAAAGGTGAGTTGCAGCCTGTACCAAGGATCGCATGGCAAGATATGAGGGAATTGTCATTCAGACTAGTGAAGATAATTACAGACGAAGAAAATGATAGTCGGTTAAAAACGGAATTTTTAAGCTGAAATGCTTGGATAGTTATTTTAGGTATTTCATCTATTAGGCAGGATGAAGCGCTTGACTTGATGAATGAAACGACAATTCACTGCCAGCTCACTTGATTGTCAAAGCATTCGGTACTTAAAAAAGTAATCAACGAATTAATTACGTTCTATAAACGTCTGCATGCGCATATTGTCTTTGGCTCGCTGCTTTAAAAAACTACTTCATCAACGCTCATGAAGTTATCATGCATAGTAAATTGTCCGTGTGGGTACAACTCAGGAAATATCATAATCAAGGCAAATACATAATGATGACTTTTGTACAATCATCGATTCTCAGTTAACAAAAGCCACTGCCATAATGTCGAGGTAAGTATGAGTCAGCGCTATCGTTCGTGAGTAGCTCTTGTCTTTCACATTACATTTTGAACATCTTAGAGCAAAGCATCAATTGCTTTTGAACCGCTATTCAACGTGTCACCCCGCGCCTTCATCAATTTGCAAAAAATCTCAACATTAGTAGTTAGCTTTGTCGGGTTTTGGCAATAGATATCTGCCTGAAGCTTTGTCATTCTGGGTCGACGACGAACAATCTACCCAGATGAGAAAGGCAATGCTGAATTGAGATATACGTATGCAATATGATACAATATGTCCCTAGCTTAGCTTATTATGTGTATTTGCATATTGGTAAGCGTGTCATACAAATCCGTCCTGTTATCAAACCGTGGATAGTAAAGCATGACCTGATGGAAAGGCCGCGTACGTAAAGATACGTATTGGGGTCCAAGTGAATCGATTCCTGGTAAACGTAATATGTGTTTTGTGTAATTGGATGTCGAGATCAGACATGAATGGTAACCCAAAGCTGCACCGTGTCATGCATTATGCATGATGTATGCTGCCAATACGTTTAATTATAACGTATCGTTTCGACAATTGAAACGGGTTCAAGAATGTAAGGTAAAGAGATTAGGTGGAAATCTTGATGTGTTATGACCACACTTGGAAAGCGTTTATTATTGTGATCTGCATTATAAAAGGTGATATAATGCGATCAGTATAATAGAATGTGTTTTATTTTGAACACTTTAACAGAAGGTGATTAATTTCGTAGAGTGTAAATTAAATGTGATTAACTTCGATTAGTATAATAAAATGTGATTTATTTTGATCAATATAATAAAAGGTGCTTTACCGCGATCAGTATAATATAATGTGATTTATTTCAATCAATATGATAAAATGAGATTAATTTCGATCAGTATGTACAGAGGTGATTTATTCTAATCTGTAAAATAAAAGGAGATTTATTTGACCTGTATAATAACAGGTCATGCGATGAATAAAATGATAATGATTAAAACAGTTACGTTTAATCTCGGCCCATCACTAAACAGGCCTAATACTGACGCTTGCTCGTTCAAAATGACCATTATGTCTGGGACGTAACGTTATGTTTGATCTCACACCCAATGTAATGCTGCCTTTAGCCAAGGTTATACATAGTGCCGATCATGAAGTGTTGGTTTAAAGCATTAAATGAACGAATAATTGATGGCAACCTCATCCGTGCATACAAATGATTCCATTGCGATTATGTAGCCATATCCACTCTGGTGCGTCGTGGAATTGGCATTTCACAGCTTCATGTTGGTATGTTACAACTGGAAATGTTGCATGCAAATGAGGTCACTGCGAAGATATATTTACCAAATACAAACTATAATTGCAATTGACAACGGAATATTCACCACAATTAGCATTTACCATTTGGTGCAGTAGATTACTATCATATGTAAGCCGTGTGCGTAACGCGCCAGTCAAATGAAAGTCATTTCTATATCCAATCTTGCAGGTTCCATTTAACAACTGTTACCGACGACAAGCTAATTATGCAGCATGTTTCTCATACTATACGTAAGAACTGAACAATGGGTTGTGCTTTCTTCATCAAGAAAAACAATTATCAAATTCAATGGCCTCATATCAAATGCTCCCCTGATGAAGATAGTAAATATGTGCTTCGATTATATCCACATTGACAGTTAGTTAGTTTCTAGGGCGTTGATGTTAGTTTGTCATCGATGTAGCGTGTTCTGGTTGGCTGTAAATAAAGTGTGACAACCGAGAAATGCAAGATCATTTGTAACATCCGCCGACATTGCGGAATAGTGCTGCTGATCGGTATAGATGCGACCATTTGCTGTTTTGACATTTACGTCAAATCAACTTGTCTTCATTGTTGGATATATAGTAGCAGAATAAATGGATCCGAATGATGTCCACTTTTAAGTAGGCCATGTTATGTCCCGCCCAGCAGTAACATGTTCGCCTGGTGAGTGAATAAGTGGATTAAGCAATAAAGCGCAAATAGGATGGAGGCTTCTATTGCAGCTGAAAAGACAATTCAGAACTATACCTCCACATAGCTATCAAGCCTCACTACTGACGGACTAGTATACCAATAAGTCTACTTGCTATTCTCTATAAGCATGGGAGCCTATTTTAGACTGTCGATGATATTGCCCTAAGAGCCTAGTTTAGACTGTCGATGATATTGCGCTAAGTAAGGAATTACATCCCATTACGTGTGTAATGCACGATAGTCAAAAGATCATTAGGATGAGATGGTTGGGTTTCGTCAACAATATTCAGTGGCGTTACTATGACGACAGCGTTAAGTTGTCAACGAGTTGCTGTCAATCCATGACGACATTGTGGAGTCATCAGCGGCGATAGCCACTGCTTGCGCAACTATGTGGCCCCTTTTTTTAGATCACCTCCATATAGCTATGTGATAGGGAAGAGTAGCAGTGCCATTTGTTTGACTGATACCAGGATCATGTGCTAATCAATTATATAAGATCGAAATGGTTAAAATAACTATATAAATACCGATTGTGGTTCTCAAGAATGGAACGCTTATTTCGTTGTACAGCTTTAACAGCCGGATGTATTCGGCAGAAATGTAACTCATGTCATATATTGGGACACAGCATTTAGTAGTGTCACGGAGTTATTCGTTGATATCTTCTACTCTATCAATAATATTTATATACTCCAATATTACTGATATAGAGCATCCGAACGCACTGCACCAACAATACATGATACTATTGCAATAAACGTCTTAGAATTAACTCCAGACTAATCTATCGCCATACTTCATCCATACTTAGAGCTACAGATACTATCCCAATAGCTGTCAGAATCATCCTTACAGCATACTGCTGTGTGACACAAACTGACTTTAATTCCACTGTACACACCCCAACATTTGACTTAAGGATGTCATGAAACCTTTATGAAAACATTAAGGTGTGCGAAAGCGAGAAAGATTGTCTCAGAGACGAGTCATTCTCACCCCATATTCGGATAATTTCCACCAAGCCACCAAGTGCTGTTCTTAATCATAATCAGTGGAAGTTCAGTGTCATCCTTTAACGGAGTTGCGACAGTAAAGTCCCCTTCATTATTATATATTTACAACCTTTATCGTAAATTCCAGCATAGCATAAACGTCGTACGTGATAACGATTTACTCCGGGCTTGTCTTCATTCGTTGCACTAACGATGAAGAACACATCAGCAAGGACACATCTCGTTAGAATGCCTATAATTTTACTATTTGTTTTATCAGAAAGTTCGAAAACAGTCCTCTGTCGATCCATTTGCAACTCTGACAGCACTAAAGCATGTAATCCCCTTTCCCTGTAGGAGAATCTCATGACTACTATCATATTCAAGTATTTTCTATCCCGCTCTGTGATCACACATTTAGCTGACCCAAATGTCGTCTAGACCTTTTTTGTACCAATCACCCATAACAAGGAGCCGTATTGCTTTGCTCATCAATACTACCCTGAACTGAATACAATATCAGCTGATCATTCGTCGGTTTTGGAAAGTCGTAAATTACAAATAATTCTTAATACACTAGGTGGAAGCATATCAACTCATCACTATGTTATCTGAAAGAAGAAAATTGATATGACAAGTAAGAGTGAACATTGGGTATGCGAGCTACCGGTAATTCATCTTGGAACGTATCACAGCAACATAAAGGAACCTCTTACAATTGTTGTGAAGTGATATGACTTTAATAATATTTGAACTATCCAAAGTATTGAACAACTATAATTTAAACCATGCCCAAAACAGGCAAACATAACTTCAATAGGAGGTTAATCGCTGCATATCCAATTGTATTCCAGTAACTTCGTTGTTCTTCGATTTATAAAGCGGCAGGGTAGAAAACAATACGCTATAATATTTAATATTTAAAAAGCTTTAGGTTCGTTCGGATAATTTACTACTATTTGCCGTTTTATATTCAACATATATCTTCCAGCACAATTTCGTTGTAATGGTAGCGGAATTAATTGAAATAAGAATGACTAGCGCGGACACCTGACAACAAAAATACCCCACCGCGCCAGACATATACGTTAATGCATCACTCACGGGTAACGACCGGTCGTTAAGTGTCTCTAACAAGGAATAGTATATTATTATTGAAGATTAATTGGTAATCATGTGATAAACATGGACAACCCAAAGCAGCATATTATGGGGCAATATGGATGAATAATAAATAGTTATATTACAAGACTCCCCAAATGTTAGAGGGGAAGGTATATGTGTTAGAAGGCCCGCCATACGTCCAATACACTGTATACAACATTAAAGTCTTGGGTACAAAATACCCTCCAAACATAATTGTGTTCTTTTCTCAATCAATGATAGGAATTTGACTGCATCTGCTGATCAATGTTCTTCCTCATACATTACAGGCCTCCGTACCAAGCTCGTTATGTTTCAATACTGTCCTCCATCCCTGACCTCCGTCCCTTTTCAACTGCGTCATACCTTATAATTACCATCATCATTAAATATAAGACAGCACTATTATCCTGTGGCGATATGACTCAGAGTTACATCTTGATGTTATCACACTGAAACATTGAAATTCGAGAGTAGACCGTGAACCATAGTTGCATGCCTTTGTATTACAAGTGATGCTACTATATTGTGTTTGATTGTAGTAGGTTCGGCTTGTGTTGTAAAAACTGAACTGTACTATCCATTGTCCAATCTTTGCTTACCGCCGCCAAGCGCGCAGCCACAAGCAAAGGATATGATAAAGGAGCACACCGTCCGCGTGCGGCATCAGGCACTTGAGAAAGGTGAGTTGCAGCCTGTACCAAGTATCACATGGCAAGATATGAGGGAATTGTCATTCAGACTAGTGAAGATAATTACAGACGAAGAAAATGATAGTCGGTTAAACGGAATTTTTAAGCTGAAATGCTTGGATAGTTATTTTAGGTATTTCATCTATTAGGTAGGATGAAGCGCTTGACTTGATGAATGAAACGACAATTCACTGCCTGCTCACTTGATTGTCAAAGCATTCGGTACTTAAAAAAGTAATCAACGAATTAATTACGTTCTATAAACGTTTGCATGCGCATATTGTCTTTGGCTCGCTGCTTTAAAAAATACTTCATCAACGCTCATTGAAGGTTAATCATGCATAGTAAATTGTCCGTGTGGGTACAACTCAGGAAATATCATAATCAAGGCAAATACATAATGATGACTTTTGTTACAATCTATCGATTCTCAGTTAACAAAAGCCACTCCATAATGTCGAGGTAGAGTCAGCGCTATTGTTCGTGAGTAGCTCTTGTCTTTCACATTACATTTTGAACATCTTAGAGCATAGCATCAGTTGCTTTTGAACCGCTATTCAACGTGTCACCCCGCGCCTTCATTAAATTTGCAAAAATCTCAACAATAGTAGTTAGCTTTGTCGGGATTGGCAATAGATATCTGTCTGAAGCTTTGTCATTCTGGGTCGACGACGAACACTCTACCCAGATGAGAAAAGCAATGCTGAATGAGATATACGTATGCAATATGATACAATATGCCTGGCTTATTATGTGTGTTTGCATATTGTAAGCGGGTCATACAAATCCGTCCTGTTATCAAACGTGGATAGTAATGCATGACCTGATGAAAGGCCGTAACGTAAAGAGGTACCAAGTGAATCGATTCCAGTAAACGTAATATGTGTTTTGTGTAAATGATGAGAGATAAGACATGATGGTACCCCAAGCTGCACCGTGTCATGCATTATGTATGCTGCCAATAACGTTTCATCATAACGTATCGTTCGACAATTGTAAACGTGTTCAAGAATGTCAGGTAAAGAGATTAGGTTAAATAGATTTGTTAATATGGAGATGTGATAAAGGAACCTCATTGCGATTGATAGGAGATCTGTTTATATAACGTAGTTAATGCCAATAACAGGTTAACAACATACCTCGTGACACTGTGGCACAATTAAACATCAAATGCCAACCAATTTCGACGAATTTAGTAAGCAACATTTAAAGCATCTTGTACTTATTCCTGCCAATAAACACCGAGTCAAATACACCAAGCACGGGTTAATGGGTGAATCAGGCATTGACGTTTTCTAGCTATATCTAACGAATGTAAAAGCGGTTTTATGGATCTGAATGATGGCTCCTTGGAAGTACTGAACAATTAGTAAGATGATAACCTATTGCTGTACTGGGTTGTAGAGGGTCGAGACTACAGCCTCTCTTCTTCTGACTACGAGTTGATGTGAGGATTTATTGTTACATTACCTGCCAATCACGCGGTCCATCTAGTCGTGAGGCTGATGGTCGCCGTCCGGGTTTGGGTCAATAAGGATTCCTTCAGCGCTGTCTAAAAGCTTAACATATCTTGTAGTTTCTAAGCTTTCAGTGATCATATGAAGTAATAGACATTTTACAATATCCAGTGTTACAATGCGTACAAGTACGGGAACTGTTTGTGTTCCTGGATCAAACCCAAAATGTTTTCTCAATTTATAGTTAGGCCGAACTAAACCCGTGTATTTCATCATACATCGACCAATCAGTGTGTGATAGATATGAAGCCTGTTCAATAAAGTAATAGAGAAGTGCGGTTTGTTTCAATGTCCTAACATTAGGTTGGTTGGATGAGCATGGATAGATATTGTAAGTTGTTCTTATAAAGCACTGGTTTTGCCTCTTGCGTCAGACTAGTCTATCGTTCAACGAGGCCGCACAACATGTTGAGAAAAGCGAAAAGATGCATGTCATACTTCGTGACACAAGGAACAAAAAGGGATTGTCCAAATAGATCCAATTGTATGATGTCAGTCTTTGAAGATATTTGACTCACAGAAAAGAGAAGTAATCAAGAGTAATGTGTATTTACGTTTTGTCAGGCTCATTGATGTCTTCCAGATACAATACAGGTGAACCAGATGATGCAGCAATCATATGCCACCAGCCGCTGTAGATATCGCATTAACTGTCTGAATCATCCATATATCTTCTTTATAAGAGACACGTAATGCCTTTGACATAGCTTATTCCTCATAATAACAGATTGGTTTCTAAGTCTGATCTTTCCCTTATTAGAATACGGTATTGTTTTTCTGACATCATGTAGTGAAAATAACATAAAAAGAATTCAACGGTTACAAAATAGAGGTCTACGAATTGCTCTCAAACGAAATCGTTATGCTCCTGTAAGCCAAATGCATGTTGACGCAAATAACCTGCCAGTAGAATACCGTTTAAACTTATCCATTGTAAAATTAATGTTCAGTTTGAAAAACTCATGTAATCTTCGTGATGTAAGACAGTTGTAAACAAGACTGCATGATGAAACTATGTACATTGTACCTTTTCCAAACGCTGAGCGTGTTAAGAATAGCAATGTCTACAGAGGGCCATTTGTTTGGAATTCTTTACCATTATACCTAAAATCAATAGAAAATCAGGCATCTTTTTTTACCTTGCATGTTGTATAGGTTTCCATCACGATGACATGTTGTGAAAGCATTCTGATTATTCAGTCATTTATGTTTATGTCTGTGTAGTGAATTCATTGTGCATGTAATGTTCTTTTTGTGTACTTTCGTCCATACAGGACATTGTTTTATTTCGGTGCAAACCGTTCAATGTACCTGTATAAATATGCCAATAAAAAAAATAAAAAAAAGCCACTGCTCCCCGCGTTTTTTTAATTTGGAAGCGCTGAGAGGATTCTAATATCAATTAATTTTTCCTTAATATATATAGCAAAGGTTGTTGCAATAGGGATTTATGATTAATTTATAGAAGTGGTGGTATCCACAGCGGCAATATCTGTCAGTGGTGCCATGAGCTTGTTGGCTGAATGACACCCTCAATATCTGATGGCGCAGCCTAATCCACAAAGGTCAGATATATTGCTGATTACGACGAAATTAGAACAAGTAGCCACTTTGTATTATTGTAGAAGCTAGGTCATTTTGGGGTAGGATAGTGAATGCTATGATTAAATGCAATAACGTATATCTGTTTTGAACTTCATGTGTAATAAACATTTGTCAATAATGCAGGGCGCATGCGCTTTTATATCCGACCATTATTATGTATATGCATGGTGCCCAGAATGGGTTATTATATAAGAATCGTATTGCTGCTTTACTTAGCTGGTTGTTTGATATATCGTAGTACCTGTCCGAATTGTACATATTAAATGTTGTACTTTCTACTAAATGGTTGACAAAGTGTTCCTTCATGACTGGCTGCTTTTAGTGCGGATGCCACAGACGTTGGTGACACCCGGCGGACTAGTACGTATTGCTTTCTGACATGGATAATAATAAGTGACCGCTACTAGTTTTGTAATACTTTTTAATGATACAATCTCTTTAAAACTTCACATGAGGTCATTATGCTCACAAAAGCCATGCGATATAAATTTAGTGTGAATAGATGCTTAATGACTAACAGCCTGTGTGAACCTACCTGTTTTGTGAGAAGTAATAAATATCTGCATGAACTATGCTCTTTGATATTCACGCTGGTGGTGAGGTTTGCTCACAAGAAAAATACCACTAAGCATAAAGAAACGGATCGCTCGGTGATTGCGTTCAGTCATTTCTATTTCCTCCCTTTTCGACCGATTTATTTGACGTCAGTCACAGCTGCTAACAGTCGAAATAAGTTTATTCACTGGATATCCCTGACCTTTACACATCAATAGCATGATTGGTCTTTTATTCATTTAGTAATCATTATTTTTTTTTCTACACCCAAACGATGTTTTTTCAGGTGCTGGTTATTATCTATAACCCTCTAAGTTCACTTTAAATTTAACGCATAAATTTAATCAAGGTGTCTCCTGTGTCCATGCGAGCATACCTGTACGTCTTTGGGGTCAACTAAAGCGTCCCTCATTGCAATATACCAGGAAGACTAATGCAATAGCTTGTTCAAATTGTACTCGCGTCATGGTACATAGTCATACAATAGCAATTGATGCTTTAAGGAATAATGATAACGATAAATGTCATCAGTACACTTGTTATCACTGGCGCCGTTAAACAACTTCCACCTTAGCCCCAATGGGCCAAGACTTGCTCTATTTTGTCTCCGTCCTAGTACCTTTTTCTTCCCTAGCCAGCCTTAATTCACAAGTTTTTGATTACAGTAGAGATATACCAAAATTAACTTAACCCATGCGATTTCTAGCCAGAGAACCACGGCCATAAAATTCTGACAGTAGGTGCCATTAAACATCACAACAATGCTACAGCATCAATCTTGGTAATTTGAAGAAGCTAGTTGATGGATCACAGAACGAAAACAACCAGCGGAGATCCGATGTCGTGTACTCATGGAAATATCACTTGGTGTGTGTCATAATTTATATTGTTTAAAAGAGAGTGCATGATTGTTACATGAATGCTGCATATATTTGTCATTTGGTTTCCTTTTTTCTGTAGAAGCCTTTATATACTCTATAAAGAGACACTCACTAAGGTCGCAATTTACTATCGCAATAATAACGGCATCACTGGGTGCATCAAGTTTATTTGGTATTGTAATCCAGGTAAATAGTAAAAGAACTCACAAATTTGAAATGATCAAACAACATGGTTGCTTTGAGTCATTCGCCGGGTTAAAATGCCTGTTAGCCTCAACTTCTATAGCAATGTATAAATCGACTCCTAGTCCATTGATGCGGCTATGAAATGTAACAGCGTACATTGAATAACGGAATTTATATGCATTCAGCTAGTACCATACGCTGCTGCCATTTTGGAAAAGTGATTTGCAAGTGCTACACACTGGTATGGCAGTGAAACCTCAGCATCTAGTAGTAAACACTGCCACATGAATTATTAAAGATCCTCAAACATTTCGCCAAACCCAATTCACCACATGGGACCTATCAGGGATAGTTTTCGCAAAGCACTAAAACTATACACGCGCCATTAATCATTAAAAGGCATTCTCCACAATTCACTGATGAATAATCCGTCTTATTGCTGATGCTTTGGAGCTAATGTTGTGAACAACATGCTGTCTCAGCTTCAAAGTTGAGATAACAAAAGATAAATGGTAGTATATACGTTGCATGTACGAATGCTTTATGGGCCGTAGGGAAGAGTGACATCCTTCCGCCATTCGTTAAGAGACGAGATTCCCCAACTCGAGCCGAAGTTGATGCAAATATTGACGACATTATCGGGGGACTCCAGAAACTAGACGCTTCTGATAAGATGCCCCAATTTGCTGCGAGTCCTCAAGGTTTGCATCGCATTCCTAAGGCTATCCCCGCAGAAACGTGTCCAATATCGTTATGTGAGCGAGTGTCTCATTTAGAAGATGCATTGCAAAAGTTGAAGATACACATTGAAGAGGATAAAAGTCATAGACGTCAATCCTATGCATCAGTTGTGACCTCGCGCTCTCATGATGAAACACCCAAGCTGATGCCGGTGATAACTATCTCGGATACTACACCGACCTCATCACCAGCACCAGCACCATCATCTACTACTGGGGCATCAACTGTAAAAGGTGCTCTAAGAACTCCCACAGCTGCTGCCACCACTAACTTGTCGTCAGCAGTACCCATATCTACAGCCAGATCTCCAGATGAAGAGTTTCAGATTGTAGAGAAGCGGAACACGCGGAAAATCCGTCGAAAGGCTCGTCCGGTTACGGGAACTGGGACTTCCAGCAAACTTCGTGGCGCACCTGAGCCAAGTAGACACCTGTTTGTCTACCGGATTGAAAAAGACACTAACATTAAGGATATTGAGTCTTATGTTGAAGATTTTAATATTAAGGTAAGATCAGTAGAAAAAGTATCAAATGCGGAAGCAAAATTTGACAGCTTCAAAATTGAGGTAAAAATATCAGATGTTGGTCCAATGTTAGAAGGGAAATTTTGGCCATGCGGTGTATGTGTAAGAAGATTTTATCGCAGTAAGGTAGATGCATAACTGCGTTATTTGTGTTTGTACTTTAATCTTTACATATATTTTTTACAATGACTGACTGCAACTTCACAATATGCACGTATAACTGTCGAGGCCACAATGAAGGCACCATAATGTACATACGCAATTTATTAGGCAAATGTGATGTTCTCTTAATCCAAGAACATTGGTTGTTAGAAATAGATCTTGCTCAGCTCGAGCATCGCATAGGTGATGTATCAGTTACAGGCATTTCTGGTATGGATGACTCTGATTTGATTAAGGGAAGACCTTATGGTGGCTGTGCGTTTATACACAAAAAGTCGTCAAAATTAACTATATCCCCGATCGATGGTGTACATAATAGAAGGTGTCACGCTTGCATTTTAACCCTGCACTCTAACAATATGTCCCACAGGATTGTAGTTATCAATTTGTATATGCCATGTGATGTTAGTCCAAAGTCAGCACCTTCCAATGAGTATGTCGAGCTGCATGTCCACGTCAACTCAGTCATAATGTCTTGTACGGATGTCGTTGGTATAATTATTGGAGGTGACCTAAACACAGACTTCGCTCGCGCCGATTCCCCTCACACTGTTACCTTGAAGACTTTTTGTCAGGAGCAATGTTTAATTCCTTGCGATTTGTTAGATAATAACTGTGTAGATTTTACCTATGAGAGTGATATGTCACATACAAGGTCAACATTAGATCATTTTATATTGTCCGAAAGTCTGAGTTCATCGGTGTCAAAATACGAATGTCTTCATGAAGGAGATAATTTATCTGACCACAGTCCTGTACTTGCACGGCTAGATATACATGTTGCACGGGTGGTTAATGATGAGCGCTCTACCACTAATAGACCAAAATGGATGGAATGTGATGTCAGCGGTATTCATAGTTATATGCGTAAATTGAGGAAGTTATTACTTGACCTGAATATCTCAAATGATGCAATTAGTTGTACACAGATTAATTGCAATAACCATTATGAAGACATTGATCGTTACTATGAGGAAATTGTGAATGCGTGTGTCCGAGCAGCTGTTCAGTGTATTCCTGGGACTAGGAAACGTAAACATCGGCCTGGCTGGGGTGAGCAAGTCAATCATCTGAAAGCAAAATCAATATTTTGGTGTCGACTCTGGGTGGAAAATGGGTGCCCCACCTCTGGTGTTCTTAAAGACATCCACTGTAAAGCCAAACGGGATTATAAAAGGGCGTCACGATACGTGATCAGAAATCAAAATAAGCTTGCGTCTGATAGAATGGCAGTTTCTTTGGCCACAAGTGATGGTCGCAATTTCTGGAAAGAAATACGGAAGAAGCATTTCAAAAATAAGTCGACCGTGTCCGTAATGGATGGCGTGCACGGCGACGACGAGATATGCAATGTCTTTAAAAATAAATATGAAACACTTTACAATAATGTGTCTTATAGTAAGTCTGCAATGGCTGCCCTTAATGTATCATTGAGTCACGATGTACACTCTAATTGTGCTGGTGGTACATGTGGCTCTTTGCATGCTATCGACATTTCACAAGTTAGGCAAGCAGCTTGTAAGCTTAAACGAGATAAGACAGACGGTGTTTGTGAAATAACTTCTGATCATATACTGAATGGCTGTGGTGAGTTATATGCCCACCTATCAAAACTTTTTACTATGATGTTGAATCATGCACATACGCCACGTGGTATGCTAACATCTACTCTTGTTCCTATTCCTAAGAACAGAAAAAAATCATTGAATAGTAGTGATAATTATCGATCAGTAGCTCTTAGTAGTATCATAGGGAAACTGTTAGATAATGTGATTATTGACTATCAAAGTGATGTATTGAAATCGGGTAGTTTACAATTTGGATTTAAACCGTCACACTCAACAACACAGTGCACTTTTGTATTAAAGGAAATCATAGATAATTATGTCAGCGAAGACTCACCATGTTATGTCATATTATTGGATGCTTCCAAAGCGTTTGATCGAGTTAATTTTATGAAATTGTTTGGTTTGTTACGAGAGCGTGGTATGTGTGCTATGACTGCTAAACTACTTCTTAACATGTATACGCATCAAACGTTAAGAGTCAAGTGGAGCAATAGCTTCTCTGACAAGTTTAATTGTACTAATGGAGTCAAACAAGGCGCGGTTTTGTCACCTATTTTGTTTGGCGTGTATATCGATGAATTATTGTCACGACTCTCAAACAGAGGGATCGGGTGCCATGTTGGTCACCGTTATGCAGGCGCACTGAGTTATGCTGACGACGTCGCTCTCATTGCTCCTTCTTTAAATGCGGCTAAATCTATGCTTAAAACTTGCGAAGAGTTTGCCAAGGAATATAATGTTATATTTAACACATCAAAAAGCAATTTGTTGCTTTTTAATTGTCAAAAGCGCGATGTGAATCTACAACTGAACAGTGTAGATTTAATGTAAGTGAACATGCTATCCATCTTGGATCCTATATAGGAAGAAATTCCGAACAATTGAATATTCATGCTGCATGTGGTGATGTTGTGTCGAAAACTAATATGCTGATGTCAAGATTCGGTCACTGCACAGTAAATGTTCGTAATACACTATTTGACAAATATTGCACAAGTTTTTATGGATCCCCATTATGGACGCTCTCGAGTAATTCATTTAAAAGCTTATGTGTCACTTGGCGCAAATGCATCCGCCATATATGGAAATTACACCCTAGAACAAGATCAATGTATATTCCTTTTTTAGCTGGTAGATTATCTCTAAGAGAACAATTAATGTTGCGATGTATGAAATTTTTCTTAAATAGTCTTAATAGCACGAATCATCTTGTATCGGCGGTTAGCCGATTATGTGCTTTTAGTAATTCGAATGTCGCAAATAATATAAGATATATTATGAGTATCGTTAATCTAAATACTGCTACGATTTACGACCAGACCATTACTTTTAATGATATTTCAAGCAACATTGATCAAGAAAGATTGAACTTTGTTAACTCAATACAAGAACTTTGTAGGGCCCGTGAATGTGAATATATTCCCGGTTTTTCTCAAGACGATATCAATGTTCTACTTAATTTTATTTGCACATTATAATGGCACCCCACGCTTTGTTAAATGATTGCACCTGAACTTGATCGTCATAAAATATCTGTACCACGAGTGCGAAATAAATGCTATTATTTGCTACATCTGATCATCCGAGGGCTCTATCTGGGCCAAAATATGGTGACTGGTGAGTTCTTGCAATTGCCTTAACCCTAATGACATGGGATGTGCAAGCCACGATTCACAAGATACCACTGGTGTGACCATGGACTGCAATGTCGATTCGTATAACTGAGAAATATCGCTCAGTTTCAATTACCCATTTCTATTTTCGAAATTAATGTTCAATTGTATTGGTATAGCGGTAATAGAAGTTTAATTATTTGTCAAAACTGACGCACTGCAGCATTGGCGTCTTGGTTACACTAGACGCTACGTAGCATGTAAATATTCTTGCTTTAGCGCATATCACGCACCCCATAAGAAATTAAACATTTGGGACGTAAAGGCTGACTGTTTCTGGACTCTGAGCTATTGTCAACCGTCACGAGAACTATTGTTTAATGCTGCCATGCTGAATATTTACTTGCATCTACGTACCGGAGGCGAGTTTATTTTCAAGAATTTCACGCATTGATAGAGGCTGGCCACTTTCATCGCATGCTAGCCCTCTTAACTATAATGTGCTGAATGAGAGCTGATACTCAGCGGAGGAGGGCATGTAAATGCGGTCTGAAGAATTATCTGCACCATTATTCACATGATATTGCTTACATGGCATCCAACTAAATCCTTCACACAAGTCAGCGGCTTATTAAGGATAAATGCCTCCTAGGTGGCGAAGAAATAAAGCGCGTGCCATGTGGTCATTATGCTGCGCGTTATTACATGCTAACATAATCCCGTTAAGCGGCTACAAAATCTTCATCACTAATGTGTATTTGTAGACAAATGGGTTTGTGAACGTGCCTGTCATTGTAACGTGTTTTGTCATCATGACTAGCAAGAGGTTATTGTCTGCTTGAAGCATTTCATGTGACGCAGTAACCTACCATGGAGTAAACTCAATCAATATCGTTTGTAAATATGTGTATTATCATGCTGACAAATGCAATGACTAATTAATGGGTTAAATCAAACGAAATCCTGGTGACGATAAATTAGCATATGAAATAGTTAGTGCACTGTGTCTTGAAATAGTGTAGTCTGCTGTTTTGTGTCAATCATTATGTTACTAATAGATATCGTTGCATCATAACGTAACGTTTGAGCTAATGACTGAGTTGACTACTGTAGATTGTTTGATGTAGGATATCTGGCGAAAAGATCAGGTCCAATAGATTTGTGGAGATATGATAATAAAAACCTAGGTTTGATACGTATATTGGAGCGGAGGTTGGTGCTGAACACGGTTTACACAACGTAGTATAGGATTATAGCAGCCTAGTGACATACATAGCAGCATCATATAAATCGCCTTGTCATGATTTCTGCCAATAAACACCGAGTCATTAACACAAATGCGCACAAATCTCTTGTGAATCACGCATTGACGTTATTTACCTGATAAATATTCAAAGGTATGTTAATAAAACGGTTTTCCGAACTTGACTGATGGCTCCTTAGAGGTATTGAATATTAAGCCAGAAAATAACCTATACGCGGTTGTTAGTGTCGCAAATATAGTCATTACGCCAGGGAGTTAGCGTAGGTGGGGGGGAAAGCAATTATAAGCATGGCCCATCTTGTGACACAGAGAAAAAATGAGATTGCCCTAATAGAACTGATAGTCCGACGTGAGTCTTGTCAGATATATGGCTCACAGAATAGAGTTGCAACCAGCAGTAATGTGTATTTACTTTTACTTGTTAGTGTCAAAGATATTATTTTGAGTGCAGCCAAAGATAAAGCTACAACCACCATATATCAACAGCTACTAATACTATCATTACTCGTCTTAATCCTCTATATATCTTCTTACTATAAAGCACGAAATGGCTTTTATCCCATTACAACCATAGATACAATTGATTTAAGAACCGTTTTGGGAAGCGAAGAAGACGTTACCAAATACGAATCATCCACATCCTAAAAGCATATAATTCCCTTCCAGCCATCGAGTGTTGTCGTTAATCTTGACCAGAGCACTGTCATTGTCATACGTAAAAGGTATTGGGACAGAGCAGTCACTTTCATTATTGTGCATGTACGACCTTTGTCCTTTTAACCTGGTTTGCGTTCTCACATGTATTATAATAGTGACCGCTATTTGTTTATTAATACTTGGATGATGGCAAAATTGCAAAATTGTTTGCATGAGGTCGTTATGTTCACAACAGCCAAGCGATATTGGTTAAGTCTGGATGCGTTTCTGAAAACGTTCTGTACATGAATGGGTACCTAATGCTTGAAGGTCTATATGAACCTACCTGCTTTGTGCGTCTGTACGAACGACGCGCTTTGTATTTACGCGGTGGATAAGGTTTACTTACAAGTTGAGCAGCCATTTCTGTTTACTCCCTTTTCGCGACCGATTTATTAGAAGTCAATCAACTAGACCAACACCTGAAACAGAAATGCCATGTAGTCCTGACCTTTGAATACCAACAGCATGATTTGTCTTTTATTCATTAATCAATCATTATTAGTTATTTTTCTGTCTACACGGTCTTGTTTAACTGAACATCTATCAAGCAATAATTAAAATGAATACCAATTTCCGTTGACTTGAAATTCAACGCGAAAATTTAATCAACTTTTCTCCTGGGCCAATATATCTATTCGTTACAACTCTTTGCGGCTTTATTTGTTATGTGCCGAGCATCAGACAGTTACAACCAAACTGTAAATGATCAACCAGCATGATTGCGTTGAGTCATTTGCCGGGTAATAATCAGTGTTTAGTCCAGTAATACCGCCATGAAAAGTTACAGCAGATATTACTTCCTTGCTTTTATATGCATTAAGCTGGTACAATGTTGTGGGCCATTTTGAATAGCGTCAACAACGAAAGTTTGGAGATGTTGATTTTGCTTGCATGTTTTTCGTTAATTGGGCTATTTATTATTGTTAAGCAGGTGACTGATTATAATTGGCGTACCGTTCACACATGGGAGCTAACAAGGACAATCTGTATATATATAAATATAGACATATATACTTATATATGTATATTTATACATATATATATGTACATAAATCCATATATATATATATTTATATATATATATATATATATATATATATATATATATATATATATAGATATATATATGAAGAGATATAAATATATATATATATATTTATTTATATATATATTTATTATTTACATATATATATATATATATGTTATATATTTATGAATATATATATATATATTGTGTTTATGATATATCTATATATATATATATATGTATTTTATATATATATCTACATATATTATATACATACATATATATTTAAATACTATATATATATATATATATATATATATATATATATATGCATATATATGTATATATATACTATATATATATATATATATATATATATATATATATATATATATATATATATATATATATATATATATGTATATATACATTTGTATGGTAGTGGTTCTACTGCAACAGTAGGTAATTTCCCATGTTACATATAAGATATGACTTTGACTTCCATGACGCAGCTTCGTCCCCATCACACGAGCAGGAAAGACAGAAACACTTACGCAAGTCGTACCAACGTTCTCCCATTGTATTCAATCTACCACTTATCTGCAATAAATGAGATGATCCATTTTGTCAATATCTGTTGTTATAAAACACCGCAGACTATTTGTCTAAAAGTACCCAATCGTCAGTGATACATCTATCATCTGATAAAGCCATATCTAGTGATGCATTGGAGAGAACGACTTATCAAACGAGATTTAAGCAGGTTACACAATTTACACATACAGCTCATAACATATAGAACGCATACTGCATTGGAAGTGGTGATTTATTTGCTTATTGGGCATTTATATTATTATTCCTTACTATTGCCCTGAAGCAATGCTCATAAACATTTAAGTGATATGGCACCACCTTCAAAGGCATTTCCCCTCCTTTTATTGTCATGTCCGGGCCGATTCGCTAGTGTATACGACACCTCCACGTATCCCGTGGTTATGGTCATAAGTTGCTCCTGATAATAGTAATGTACTCTCTCTTAACTACAATTTTAAAGACTGGTAATGTCGTCATTGAATGTCACTTCGAGTTTTATATCACAACAACAATGGACATTTAGGATGTACCAAATTGTCTTCTCTTTTTCGGATCATGCACGTAAGGGAGCAGATTTGAAACCGAGCCAATCTCAGGTTGCTGACCGTCCAATGGCAATATAATTATCTTGAATAGTAAAAAAATATTCTGCGATTTAAAAACAAAACGTGATGGCTATGTTGTATTGTATAGAATTGATTATATACAGCATTTATCAGATGATATCGCATGATCTCAAAAATAGAAATATACAAATATCAATAGAAGCAAGGTATCGATATTACCGGCTACGGTAATTGACACTTTAAACGCGTTTACAAGAAATCCCCACCGCGTCAGATATCAAATTTTAAAGTTGCTTACCTCTAATAAGCATAAGATTTCTACTTGGTGTTATGTCACCAGGTGTGACAGTCATGGACAATATTGAAACCAGCATCAAGGTAACGAATGAAATATGATATGTTTGGATAAAATGTAACTAATGTTTCATTCATAGTTACAATGTGTGATATACTTACAGATCATAGTTATGTTTGTTCAAACATGATTGATGGAAAGTTTATGCCTTCGCTGTTCTAATCATGCGACTACAAAGCCCTTGTAATTTTCATTAAACCACTGCTGTTTATGTATAGATGACATCCTGGAAAGGGTTAAGCATAGAAATTAATCTTACGGCTATTTGCTAACTGGTTTCTCTTGATACATAATCAATGCTGTTAAGGGTTACATACCTCATATGCTGTATGCTTATGTCTATGCTGGGCTGTTATTGAGCGAACCATAGTATTTTATTCGTATTCCGTTCACTGTGGTGGCATTGGATACCAACAGGCTAGCCATTCATTATAACAAAGCCACTTCAAACTTCAATATAATTTATTTATAGAGGGAGGATATATATATATATATATATATATATATATAGAGATATATATATATATATATAGAGATATATATATATATAGATATATATATATATATATATATATATATATATATATATATATATATATATATATTTATATATATATACATATTTATATTTATATATATATATATATTCTATATATATATATTTTATATATATATATATATATGTTTATGTATATATATATATTCATATATATATATATATATGTATACATAAATATATATATATATATATATATATATATATATATATATATATATATATATATATATATATATATTTTGATGCTGCAAAAAGCAAAAGATTAAGGGTTTTACAAGTAATTTGGGTTATTCATAATCATCCTAATTGCCCTTAATGTGTCATCAATTAACAAAAGGAGGTTTTAAACCAGGTCAATCATGGGTCTCACGCTAGCCTCACGTGAGAGACAAGATAGCTTGTAATGAAATAAACAGTAAGTTTGCTGATGCACATAATGTTTAGTTACGTCAATATATTCAAGAAGCAACCAACAGTAACACAGAAGCAGGTGTAGATCAACGTTTTCCTGTCATATTCCAAGCTACCAAAGACGCAAAAGATGCCAACAAATTCAGGGACCATATGAATAGTAACCTATTATTAACCATGAACATACGAATTGAAAGACAGGAGGTATTTCCACGACGTGACTCACTTGCGACAAAAAGACTGTCATCTAATATTTATGGACCGGAACTATAAAAAGTTTCAATTAGTATTATTTATTTATACGGTTACAAGATGATAGCAAATATAACTAGCGTTGCTAGCGGAATATGCCTGGTGTAATGCCTATCAGCAGTAACGAGACAGGTGCCCAACACATAATTTGGTGTACATTAATTGATGAAATGCGCGATCATTCGGCGATTGTGCATTGCAACCAATGATAAACCACTCTATCGTAGTTTAGGTATTTCATTTACCTTTGGCCGGCATGCTTGTATGTTACCCACATACCAAACGCCTTCTATCCAAGCGCCGACGTTGCACACCAACGATAGAGGTGATATGTTTGATTAAATTGCATTTCGCGTCTGCAAAGAATGTAAACTTTTATTCTTCTATATACTAGTTTCAATTCTAATCGTGTGTGATGCCAAAATATCACCAAACATATCTGCACCTGTATCGGTCCGTAATCTGCATCGTTATCATAAGAGCGCACTTAACGTTTTATCCACATACAAATATTGCTAACACATACTGATATCATCTGGTATCAATTAACAAAGCGCACATATTTCGATTGTTTAGCTTTAACTGCAGCTAAAGTAGAGTTTCTTGCATGAAATTAGCTTACTCACATTGCCCAATCACTGCACGGCCATCGATTGTCTGCATTCTCGTTATACCATAGTTTTGACCGCATGCAATCAATCACATGGGGACACTGGGCCCTATGTGTCGGGTTCATTGCATGGACAAAAAATGTCTTGAAAAGCAACCACTTTAGTTCAACGTGCCGCACATCAATCCTACCGGTAATATCCTCCTAACTATTTCTCGACTTAACCGTTTTGTCCTATGTCATCATACGTGTCTCTGCCCATCATTTGCACAGCTTACCATGAATGATGAAAGAGTGGGCGCCAATCTAATGTGGTAGTCATTCCCAGCACGGAATAGATTAGTTGATTATTTAGGCCAGCGACATTTGCGGATCATGGCATAGCTTTTATATTCATGAACGGGTAAAAAGCACGTCATCTTTGTTAATGCGTGCTGCCACCTGTTAAAGGTAGATTACGTAGGAAAACATAGGGGCAAAAATTGAAGCAACATCAACCTACGGGTTAATAACGTCCATATGGATTACATGGAGCGAACGAAACCGGACTCTAATAAGGCATATATCGTCAGTAGTAATGTGTCATTCTCGGTCTTTATCGCAAAATGAACGATGGGCACGTCCTACCCGACAGCTTGAAGCTAGAATCACATATCAACTGTATATTGCAGTGTGTATCACAAAATAGACAAGATGTGAACTTTCTGTAATTTACTTCGATTACATTGTGTGATAGGCGAACCCTCGTCATATTCCACACAACGGATGTGTTTGTGATCGCCCCCGATATATATATATATATATATATATATATATATATATATATATATATATATATATATATATATATATATATATATATATATATATATATATATATATATATATATATATATATATATATATATATATATATATATATATATATATATATATATATATATATATATATATATATATATATATATATATATATATATATATATATATATATATATATATATATATATATATATATATATATATATATATATATATATATTTATTTATCGTCTATAATTGACTGTGGGTGCCGGCAGGGCTGACACACTATTATAGAGATCCATTCAAAAGTAATTACAGCCACTTTAATCAATTACCGTTGATATGCATCACAAGTAAATATATCGTTTTAGTGTTTTCAAGGAGACAAGCAGTGGACCATGGCATCACATCTCCTGCGCCCTCGTCAGTCTGTTCATGCGTATATTTGTGCTTGTTTCTCTGAATGATAAAAATTGCTTAAAGCAATTGGCAAACATATATGGTCTACACGGATAAATGCGTGGTTGATGTTAATATGTAGCATTGCATGGTTATATTAAATGGGGTGTGGCTAGGTACAAATAATGTATGGAATTATTACTCTATGTCCTTGTGTGCTTGGCATAAAAGGGAATTTTGGCCATGAGCAGATAAGGAGGAACAAAATTCTAACCGCACGGGTATGCAACTGGAACGTATTATTCGCTATTATCTGAGCGTCAAAAGACGCTATCTGTTCCAGCCGAATTCTGCCAAAGGACAATGACTTAAGTTGTTGTTTGTTCAAAGCATAAGTGTTCACAACGGATACAGCAATGGGCAAGTTACACTGTTATTCATTGGTAAAACACTGTAATATGAACTATAAACGGCCATTACCTATTTTGTTGGCAAGCGCAGAGAACCTTTCATATTCTCACTGCTGACACATAGCACTAATAGACATAGACCATTCCGAGATTTGGGCGGTTGGTGAGTTTCTGTAATTGCTTTTGCCTTTGTCATCGGTCTGTAAAGAGCATCAGGGTATTCATTGCTAGGACCATTGCTAGTATAGACTAAATTGTATGGTAACTGATGCTTTGTCCCTCGACGACTAATTTCTAAAATCTACCGCTCCGTACTATCTACAAAATATCATTCTATTTTCGGTATTGATGTTTTTGCGTATTGGTAAGGTGTTACAAAAAGTCTTGTTATTTCCAACCCAAATCACTACCATTGCTGTGAAATATATGTTGGATTGGCTAAACGGATACACTGCAGTTTTAAAGTTTAGACATGTAACATCTGCAAAAGTATTGCTTTAGCTCACATCATGCGCCGCACCATCATGAAATGGAACGTTTCGGATTTAAATGGCGTAACGCCATGCTGCATGGCGTGTGACGAGCCGTAACGCACCCAATCTAATACAGCAAACCTCCCCTCTAATCATAATGAAATGTCACAAGCTCGAGTCGCCAGTTAGAGAGATGTTCTGTCTGTCGAGATAATATTGTACTTAGATCGTAATAAACTGGAAGATATAGGAGGGGATTATTTCAGTCTATCCAGGATAACTAAAATATAGATGCGGTGGGGTCCCGTATGCCATTATATTCCCAACCTTACGGTATTAAGTATATCATGTATATTTCATGAAGTAAATATCAACCATAGCATCAAAACTTACATCTTTATGTGTTCATACAAGAGGAGTCTACATTTATTCCATATATACGTCTCGTAGAGATTACACTACAATACTTTCAAGATTTCAAACGCCCGTCACCTGATGACCAGCGTGTGTTGCACTCATGAATTAATGGATATAAGCTAAGTGTGTGTTATTAAACATCTTTAGCAGCCAGTCATCCAAATTGAATATTTAGCTATTCTATGTTCTAAATATTGTCTCCGGCTATACAAAACCCAGCTCATATCTTCGATAAGACAGGTTTAATTACTGCACCATTATAGAATGTATTTCCATTCGGTCATGACCTAATAACCGTACCAATGATCGCATATGTTAAACTATTCCATCAAGCTGTAAACGGTTCTGAATCAACACCGCCTAACATTTATCTATTTATCAGTGCAGAGATGGGATCAGGTGTATTGTCAGAAGCGCCGCTTTCGTGTCATAGCATACAATTGCATATATCAATAACAGAGTATACAGATATCAGCTACGCCAAGAGATAATTTTGTTGGACAACATATGATATAATTATCCATGCGTACTTAAACAGAGAAAGACAAATTGCATGACATCGCTGGCATGTTGTACCAGGTTTTCTAGTAAAACGCTCAGTTACCTCAGCGCTGTCACCGCGCAAGGACAGCTTTCTCAGGCGATAACTACATGATCTCAATCGGATCATTTGTATGCCTCACGAGAGTCCCATTGCTAAACCAATTGTGCTCCCGCCGGGGTATCAAGTTTTCAGGTCGCAGCTAAGTGTCACCACAAGTAATGACCAAGAAGATTCCTCTCCTCGACTGGTAATTGCTTTTCCAAGACAAGCTAACTTGGTTGTCAAGTCATGTATTACGATTTTGAGAGGCTGTCGATGTAACCCCATTTAATTGAGTTGTAGGGCTTCTAGGGTAAGTTTCGGCTTGCACCACGCATTACATTGCAAGGTTTGATGACAGACAGAGATCTAAGTGGTTGGATACACGAGGTTTTAGAAATTGACGGATTAGTACAATTAAAAACATTCATTTTGAATGCGTCGATTCGTTACAGATGAAAAACCTCAGTCTTTGATGTATCGATGGACGATTCGTTGTCTGCTTGAGCTCTGTCTTTGATGTGTTGGTTGACGATTCGTTGTCTGCTTGAGCTCTGTATGTATCGATTGACGATTCGTTGTCTGACGATTTGACGATTCGTTGTCCGCTTGAGCTCTATCTTTGATGTATTGGTTGACGATTCGTTGTCCGCTTGAGCTCTATCTTTGATGTATTGGTTGACGATTCGTTGTCCGCTTGAGCTCTGTCTTTGGTGTATCGATTGACGATTCGTTGTCCGCTTGAGCTCTATCTTTGATGTATTGGTTGACGATTCGTTGTCCGCTTGAGCTCTATCTCTGTCTTTGGTGTATCGATTGACGATTCGTTGTCCGCTTGAGCTCTATCTTTGATGTATTGGTTGACGATTCGTTATCCGCTTGAGCTCTATCTTAGATGTATTGGTTGACGATTCGTTGTCCGCTTGAGCTCTATCTTTGATGTATTGGTTGACGATTCGTTGTCCGCTTGGTCTCTGTCTTTAATGTATTGGTTGACGATTCGTTGTCCGCTTGTACATGCATTACACACGGCGCTCCTTTAACTTAAAGCATTAGGTCTAATTCTATCCCATCATCAAGAAAAGTATTTGATGGCACTTTTGCCTACATTTACCTGCCTAGTGTCCCGTCTGTCTAACTCTTCTTCGGACCGGATGACACTCCGCTCAAACAATGCAGTGTCATAATATTTGGAAGCTGTATCTTCCTCCACAATATAATGAGGTGACATCATCCTGCAGTCCTTAGCGTTTTGCATGACAAAAGGTAGATGTTCTGGGAAAAGCAATCACCAGTCGATGGGAGGAATCATATCTTATGGTGGCACATAGCGTCGGGATGCACACTTGATACCACGCAGAAAGCACAACTGATTTAACGTTGGCAATTTCATCCGTGCATACAAATGATTCCATTGCGATCATGTAGCCATATCCCCTCGGGTGTGTCATGGAATAGGCATTTCAAAGCTTCATGTTGGTATGTTACAACTGGAAATGTTGCATGCAACTGAGGTCACTGTTAAGGTTTATTCACCAAATACAAACTAGAACTGCATATACCAACGGGATATTCACCACCAATAGCCTTTTCCATTTGGTGCAGTAGATTACTGATATGGAGGTGGCGCCAGTCAAATGAAACCCAACACTACATCCAATCATGCAGGTTCCATTCAAACAAATGTTACCGACGACAAGCTAACTATGCAGCATGTTTCTCATACTATACGTAAGAACTGAACAATGAGTTGTGCTTTCTTCATCAAGAAAAACAATTATCAAATTCAATGGCCTCATATCAAATGCTCCCCTGATGAAGATAGTAAATATGTGCTTCGATTATATCCACATTGACAGTTAGTTAGCTGTTAGGGCGTTGATGTTAGTTTGTCATCGATGCTTGTAGTTCTGTTCTGGTTGTAAATAAAGCGTTACAACCGAGAAATGCAAGATTAATTGTAAGATCCGCCGACATTGCGGACAAGTGTTGCTGATCGGTACAGCTGCACCCGTTTGAAGTCCTTTGCTGTTTTGTCATTGACGTAGCCATCAAATCAACTTGTCTTTATTGTTGGATATTTTGTATCAGAATAAATGGATCCGAATGATGTCCACTTTTAAGCAGGCCATGTTACGTCCCGCCCAGCAGTAAGATATTCGCTTGGTGAGTGAATAAGTGGATTTAGCAATAAAGCACAGATAGGATGGAGGCTAATATTGCAGCTAAAAAGACAATTCAGAACTATACCTCCACAGAGCTATCAAGCTTTACTATTGACGGACTAGTATAACAATAAGTCACCCTGCTCTATAAGCATGGGTAAATAAAATCTCCACGAAAAATAATAACCATTCATACACGACACACTACTTGTTATATTCTAACAGCAGTTGTTTGCTCACAATTCAGCGATGTCATTCATTGGCTGAAATACTAATTTATGACGTTTATAAAGATTTGATGTGGTTCCATTAATGTTTTTCAACCAGCTGACATTTATCTAATTGCCTGGATTCAATGGCGACTATTTTATCAAATCGATGATATTCCGCTAAGAGCCTAGTTATTCATGATATTGCGCTAAGAGCCTATTTTAGACTGTTGACGATAATCCGCTAAGAGCCTAGTTTAGACTGTCGATGATATTCCGCTAAGAGACTAGTTTCGACTGTCGATGATATTCTGCTAAGAGCCTAGTTTAGACTGTCGATGATATTGCGCTAAGAAAGGAATAACATCCCAATTGACACCATTACGTGTGCAATGAACGATATATATATAAAGTCAAAAGATCATTAGGATGAGATGGTTGGGTTTCGTCAACAATATTCAGCGGTTGGCGTTACTATGACGACAGATGATAACTTGATGTCAAGTGTATCAAATGGGGCCACTCCGAGTAGCAGTCCCAATTGTTTGATAGATGTCGGGATTATGTGCTAATCAATTGCATAAGATCGGGTTGAAATAACTATATAAATACCGATTGTGGTTCACAAGAATGGACCGCTTAGTTCGCTGTACAGTTTTAACAGCCGGATATATTCGGCAGCCAATTGTAACTCATGTCACATAGTGGGTACACATCATTCAGTGGTGTAACCCAGTTATTCGTTGATATCTTCTACTCTATCAATAGTATTTATATACTCCAATATTACTGATATAGAGCATACGAACGCAATATACCAACAGTACCTGATACTAATGCAATACACGTCTTAGTATTCACCCAAGACTAATATATCCCCCTACTTCATCCATACCTGGAGCTACAGATACTATCCCAATAGCAGTCAGAATCATCCTTACAGCATACTGCTGTGTGACACAAACTGACTTGAATTCCATTTTACTATCCCCAACATTTGATTTAAGGATGTCATGAAACTTTTATGAAAACATTAAGGTGTGCAAAAGCGAGGAAGATTGTACCATAGACGAATCATCCTTACCCCATATTCGGATAATTTCCACCAAGCCACCAAGTACTTAATCATAATCAGTGGAAGTTCAGTGTCATCCTTTAACGCCACTGCGACAGTAAATTCCCATTCCTTATTATATATTTACAACCTATATCGTAAATTCCAGAATAACATTAACGTCGTACTTGGTAATGATTTACTCCGGGCTTGTTTTTATTCGTTGCACAAACGATGAAGATCAAATCAGCATGGACACATCTCGTTAGAATGCCTATAATTTTACCATTTGTTTGATGAGAGAGTTCGAAAACAGTCCTCTGTCGATCCATTTGCAACTCTGACAGCGTGTAATCCACTTTCCCTGTAGGAGAATCTCATGACTACTATCATATTCAAGTATTTTCTATCCCGCTCTGTGATCACACATTTAGCTGACCCATATGTCGTCTAGACCTTTTATGTACCAATCACCCGAAACAAGAAGCCGTATTGCTTTGCCCATCAATACTACCCTGAACTGAATACAATGTCAAGAAATTGCGTTTTTTAGGCTGTCCATTCGTCGGTTTTGGAAAGTCGTAGATTACAAATAATTCTTAATACACTATGTGGAAGCATATCAACTCATCACTTTGTTATCTGAGAGAAGAAAATTGATATGACAAGTAAGAGTGACCATTGGGTATGCGTGGTACCGGTAATTCAAGTGTTAAAAAAATGACGTTAATAATATTTTTACTATCCAAAGTATTGAACAACTATAATTTGAACCATGTCCAAAACAGGCACACATAACGGTATAGAGTGGTTTATCGCTGTCTATCTAATTGTATTCCACTATCATCGTTGTTTTTTTATTTATAATGCGGCAGGGCAGAAAACAATACGCTAGAATATTAAAAAAGCTATATGTTCGTTCAGATAATTTGCTGCTATTTGCCGTTGAATATTTAACATAAACCTTCCAGCACAACTTCGTTGTAGTGGTAGCAGAATTAATTGACATACGAATGATTAGCGCGGACACCTGACAACAAACACACCCAACCGCGCCAGACATATACATTAATGCATCACTCACGGGTAACGACCGGTCGTTAAGTGTCTCTAACAAGGCATAGTATATTATCATTGAAGATTTATTGGTAATCATGTGATAAACATGGACAACGCAAAGCAGTGTGAGACATAATATGGGGCAATATGGATGAATAATAAATAGTTATATATAGATGACTCCCCAAATGTTAGAAGGGTAAATATAGGTGTTAGTAGGCCCGCCATATGTCCAATACACTGTAAACGACATAAAAGTAACATCTTGATGTTATCACTCTGAAACATTGAAATTTGAAAGTAGACCGTGAACTATAGCTGCATGCCTTTGTATTACAAGTGATGCTAATATATTGTGTTTGATTGTAGTAACCCCACGCCCGCGCTCTGCTCCTGACTGCTCTCGTTCCGGTGTAAACCACTTTTCTAATCTCCTGCCTAGTACAGTATTATACAGCTAGACAATCCATAAGTGATATTATGTGACCACCACGCCCTCCCTGAACACACCTTAGGTCGATTTGTCAGCTTGATGACACCGAGTAATGTCTGATATCATCACGAAGACTCTATATACCGTGTCGATTCTGACATCTCTAGACCAAGTGGGGATAACTCAGGCAAGTAATATGTTAACCGTTGCAGTTGCTATGATCAATAAAACATTACTCATAACTAGCTTTCAATCTAAACTGAGTATTTATTTTGCATATGATAAAATATTCCCTTTTGGGTCTATCACAAAAGGAGCAAAATGTTCTAACATCGTCCGCGTGCGCCATCAGGCACTTGCTAAAGGTTCTCAGTTACCTCAGCCTAACGAAGACAGTAAATCCAGGCGACGGGGCGGGGACTAACTACATCAGCTCCATCGGATCATTTGTATGCCGCTAGGAGAGTCCCATTGCTAAATCAATTGTGATCTCGCATGAGCTTATTACCAAGAAGAACACTCTCCTTGACTGGTAATTGCTCTTCCGGAAAAAGACAACTTTGTTGTCAGGTCATGTATGAGGCTTTTGAGCGGATTCTGAGGCCGCCTAAAGGTATTGTGTTATAAGGCTTCCAAGGTGAGTTGCAGCCTGTACCAAACATTATATGGCAAGATGTGAGGGAATAGTCATCCAGACTGGGGAAGATAAATACAGACGAAGAAATAGGTAGTCAGTTAAACGGAATGTATAAGCTGAAGAATGCTTGGATGGTCATTTTGATATTCATCTATTAGGTAGAATTAAGTGCTTGACTTGATGAATGAAAAGACAATTCACTACCTACAATTCACTGCCTACTCAAGTAATCAAATTAACTACTTCATCAACACTCACTGAAGGTTAATCAATTATAGTGAATTATAGGCGAGGGGACAACTCAGGAGATATTATAATCAAGGCAGATCCACAATGATGACTTTAGTTACAATCTATCAATTCTCAGTTAACAAAAGCCACTCCACAATGTCCAGGTAGAGTCAGCGCTATTGTTCGTCAGTGCTCTTGTCTCTCACATAACATTTTGAACATCTTAGAGCATGGCATCAGTTGCTTTTGAACCGCATTATTTTTAGCCTTATTTCAATGCATAATAATATGTGCTATTCAACGTGCCATCCTGCGCCCTCATCAAATTAATGACAGCTACGCACTGCCATCTATCAGGTGTGGCATCGAATGGATAAAGTTAACGAGTTAAATATAATGGATTGGGTAAACGAATACAAATGGCGATGAATATGAAATGGCCAATCCAAAATTGCTCCAAAGCGACAAGATCGACCGATGGAGGTGATGTAGCACAAACAGTGATCAAACTGTTTAGCTCGTAAACAAGAAAATTTCCTGAACGATAATTAGATCAGTGCTGTATCATTGCGGTTTATCAACCATTCATAAGCTTTTTGTCAGTTTGGGGCACTGACGATCGCATCATAACGTTATGTTCGATTCTCGCACCCAATGTGATGCTCCCCGTTGGCCATTCATATTGCAGATATTTGGGAATTGGTTTATAAGACAATGGCGTAAATGAAGGTGTAATTGTTAAAACGATTCAACCACTCCAATCTTATTGGAACGGACATGAATGATTGTTGGGTAATGTACCAAAAGCCTTGAATCACAGTCGAGCAAACAGTGAATTAGCAGTTAATGCCTCAAACAAGGCGATCATTTTAGCTTAAAGCTAAAATTAAAATATTTTTTGGTCCATTTCATCTTATAAAGTTGCGCTTATTTCACCAGGCTCTCATTATATTGATCAGATCAGACTGAATGACTTCCAGATAATTTCTTCCCTGAAACTCTCTTACACAGTGTACTGTACACATCATAATTAAAAGTCAATTTATGATGGCAGCATGTGTCTATGAACATAAACCTTACATGGTTCATTGCGGACTGGTTTTGTCAACCAGAGATACCGAGTCCGTTGGAAGTAATGTGCTGTGTTACCGTTAGTGATGCCGTCACGCCGACTATGGCCGTATTTATTATTGGGTGTATTGTAGCAGGCGGACGGGGTTCAAATAATGTAATTTTAACCACGTTGTATAATACGCCATGTTGCAATCCAACCTGCAATAATCTGCCCACCCGAGAGCTAGTAAGTGATTTTGGTCATAAAATAAAGATGAGGTGATTGATGTTATTGCCGGTCAAGAAAACAATAAAGGTATTCACCTCGCTCATAGGTTATCAAGTTTCACTGCTGAATGACTAGCATAGCAATAAGCATCTGGACTATTCTCTCTTAGCATATCACATCCTCATCAAATATAACAGTCATTCTTAAATGACGCCAGTTAATTGACTTCATAGTACCTGTAAAACTTTGAAGTTTGAAGATTTGATTATATCCACGGTCAGCGATGGCATTCATGGGCTACATCATAAATATATGACGCTTATAAAGATTTCGTGTGATGGAAATTATATGTCCACACCTCCTACTTAATAGCATCAATAAAATTTATGTAGTAGTTCTTGAATCCTTAGGGCTGTTTGAGATATAATAATACATTAAGGGAGGAATAATATGGTAATTTACGTCAGGTGACCAACTGAGCCGCACAAAAGTCCATATGCAGTGAAGGCGCTATAATTCATTGTAAAGTGTTATTGCACTATATGTCACGTGATAATCTGAATGATAGTTGTAGTTTTCATATAAATAATTAGCTGCCATAGTAACCATGACGATATTGTCACGTCGTGAACGAGCGGTGCCCCCCAAACATATCCTCCATGGATGAAGTAGACTTGATGAGAAGTATCTCAATGAACATTGACATACTATCACGGTTTTGATGACTTTACCCTTGAAGATGTATTTGATTTCCGCGCATTGTTCAATCTTCACATTAGTACCGTTTTTTGTGTAATTGCTAAAATAACTCGATTGTAATCTTTTCAAAGTACTGGGGACACAAGAAATCGATAATATATAGATAGCGGCCTTTTGAAAACCGCCTCCGAACATTGTTTACTAAATTGTAGAAATGCATAGCGACTTGGTCAAGTAACAACAATTGCGCAATTTCACCATCTTCTGGTATTTCGTTGTCAGCCTCGTATGTCGCGTAGCGTCTACCGCGTACCTATTCGGGTCATGTTTCACGTCCCGTCAAAATAAAGACATCAGACTGATTTAGAAAAACAGCAGGGTCACAGATTGGACTCGATTGTAAGAATTTCATTTCAATAAGTAGTGGGGATTCGGTACATTAAGTTATTTTCACAATGTTCATGAATTTTGATGGAACACTCCTATAACAAGAATAGAAAAACCCTACAACACCTAACGTAATAGTTGTAGATCATACAGGGGTTAGAAAACAAAACACAGGTTTAGAGTGTATCGAAGTTTCTATGATTGACCGATGTCATGTTTACGTGCAAGCAACCACAATAGATCGACAGGATTTCGATGAATTTGTCATTGTCATTTGTTGTTCTGATGAATGGAACTCTTAGTTTTCCTTATGTATCAAAGGAGTACAGGTTTATGAAAACATGACGCTCATTTTAACAAGGTATCATGTGACTACACAGCATGTCGGGTAATGTGATTGTCTTTATACCATCCGGCGGTGTGATGTAGAGCGCTCAAATAGCAGGGTTCGTAGAGATTCGTAATAATCTTCTACCCAGGTCGTCTATACATTTACAGACCGATATTACTAATGTAGCGTGCCCGAACCCAATGCACCAACAACTATGACAACATTGTAATAAACGTCACCGTGTCATTTTATTACCATACTTCTGTCGAAGAACACACGACAGTCACAAAATAAGAAGCACTGATTCCATCGCATTAACCACTCGAGTCATCCTTCATGCTTACTGCTGTGTGACACAAAATGTCTTTAATCCCATTGCACACACAGTGACAATTGATTAAATGATGTCATGATTTTCTTAACGAAGCCTTGTTAGTGTACCTAAGGCAAGAAGGCTGTCAATGAGACGAATCATCCTCATGATGGACAAGTGTTATTTTCATCAAGCCGCGGAGTGCTGTTTTTAATCATTATCAATGGACAGTCAGTGTCAATCTTTATTCGCATTCGCATCATTATTGTATATTTACAATCTTTATACTCATTTCCAGCGCAATTTTAACATCATAGTCGGCCGTGTTTTACTCGTGTTTGCATGCATAACACAAAAGGCGAAGACGAAATGACTCTTGGCACATCTCGTTATGTTGAAAATGCTTTCACGAATTTCTTGAATAACAGTAGTTTCTTCCACCCATCATAACATTGCCTCGTCGCTTAATGGTCAAATATGTAAATATTCAGGATTTAGTGCATGGAAATATGCAGTCCATCTATTTGCAAACCCGACAGCACAAACGGGTGTAATTCCTAGTCCTTGACCGATCGTGATGATTGGTGACTTAAATGATATGTAAAATCTCCTAAAGTTGCAAAAACATAGCGGTAAAACTTCTCATGTTATATAATCAGATACTAAATCATATTGAAGAACTTGCCCATGTCATCCGTTTGACGTTTGAATGTGAGCCCTGTCCAAAACGATCCAAATAGTCTCACTAGAGGGATCACCTACGCATTAGCAATTGTATACGCTAACTAAAGTTGCTGTTTAAGAGTTGGTGACACAGTCCGCTATAGCTACGTCCCTGTTACCTTTAGCTATGTCACTTCAACAGCAGTCTTCAGTGTCGAAATATGCCTTCATCCTCGTGTGACAGAATAAACTGTTGAATTTAAGGGCTATAAAGAATGATCTACCTTCTTTGGCACGGCACACGGATATTTGTAAGTACCCTTATGAGGGGACACTAATGCCTCATCAACACAAAGCCCATTAGCATCCTGTGAGTCTTCTTCTGATGTCGTCAATGTGGCACCGAATAATACCTCAACGGATCGATTCACCTAGTCACGTTGTGCTGAGTATGTTCCGACACTATTAAAAGTGCATTTCACAAAAACTGCATTTACCGATTATCTACTATGTTTAGTACTGATATCCAAACACTTGAGTCCAACCGATAACCCTGGCTATTTTTATGGACTTTGTTATTTATTATCGATGGGGCGTGAATATGGTACACGGCATACGCTACAATGTCCAAAGATGGGAACTAGCGGAGTTTGAGTTTTGTAAAATCTAGTTCGAAGACTGGTATCACAGCGCGCATTTATTTGCTCATTGACGAGGATTTGGTATTTAAAGTATCAAAAAGGATTATAAACTAGTTATTGTAGCAACTACATAAACTTGGAAGCAAAATACAAATTGCACCAAATGACCGATAAATGCATCTTCTAGTGAGCATCATCCAATATTCGTGTTGGATATAAGGACACAGGACCGAGACATCACAGAATACATGCTACCCAAAAGCTCAGCATCAAAGTCAACTTTGGCCATGAATAAACGAAGATGTTTGTTATTCATGCCGAACTAAAAGGAACTAGTACGTATCAATTGATATTCTGTGATCGTCAGAAGACCTTATTGGTTCGTGCCGATTCTACAAAAGAGTAATGAATGTGGTTTTTAGTTTATTGCAGTCATTCATACGCCCAGACTGATATGACAGCATGCAAGACGCATAGATAGTTCTGAGTAAACCAAGGTAATTTTTTCTGTTTGCGTTTTTTTCTATGCAAAGAACCTTTCATATTCACATGAGACACATCAGTGATAACTTTGTTCAAAGCCTTCTTAGTTAAACCTCACACGCAGCATGCTTAGATGTCTGCCTGAAGCTTTGTCACTGTGGGTCGACACCAAACTAACGACCCAGATGAGAAAAGCAATGCTGAATGAGATAAACGCATGTTAACCATGTACAATCATTGCACCATTGATTAATGACACATTTATACCATCGCTGTTTAAATCATTTGAGTATAATGGACTTGTGCATATAAATGTTGTGGAGCAAGGGTAATGCATTGAAAAGAATCTCGCCGCTACTTTGCTAAGTGGGTTCCCTTGATAAATTGAAACTCGAGTAAAGGTCACATGTATCATGTGTTGTACGTTGATACAATATGCCTGGCTTATTATATGTGTTTGCATATTGTAAGCGGGACATACAAATCCGTCCTGTTATCAAACGTGGATAGTAAAGCATGACCTTCCTGATGGAAGGCCGCAACGTAACATGTTGAGAAAAGCGATTAGTTGCATGGCATACCTCGTGACACAAAAAATGGATTGCCCAAATAGATCCAATTGTATGATGTGAGACTTTTAAGATATTTGACTAACAGAATAGAGAAGTAACCAAGAGTAATGTGTATTTACGTTCAGTCTGGCTCATTGATTTTTTCCTACTACAATGCAGTTGAACCAGAAGATACAGCTATCATATACCACCAGCCGCTGTAGATATTGCATCAACCGCCCGAATCATCCATATATCTTCTTTCTAAGGGACACGTAATGCCTTTGACACAAGTTCACCCAGAGACACAATTGAGGTAAGAATCCTATCAAAAGTTATCGTTTTGAGTAGCGAAGAAGACTATTCCAGAGACGAATCCTTCTCATCCCGTACGCGTATAATTCCCATCAGCCGCCGGGTGCTGTCGTTAATCATGTTCAGTGGAGAGTCACTTCCATTGTTGAACATGGACAACCTCTATCGTTATTACCTGCCTGGCATAAACGTCGTTGTCCGTCACCTTTTACACCCGTCTTGTTTGAATAAGTGGCGCCAAAGAAGCGATAAAAAAAATCTATACATGTCTTGCTATGTTAACTACGTACAAGTTTTGAAATAAAAGTATTGTATCTTAGCAATGATAACATTCTCTGAATACATAAGGAACATGTTTTACACACAGTATATCATAAAGCCGATTTTACTAGAGTAGTTATGTGGTCATGCACCTGTGTGAATGTACATCTTACATTAAGTTTGTAGTTCAAATATCCATCAATTAGACAATCGCTGAATGAATTATAGATGTTTACTGTAATTAAGCGCCACTTACTCTGCGGGGCTTCCTGGGGTCGGGGCTGTTCGTCGCATCCGTGTCATTATATATATGGCTTCATGCTCATCGTTTAAATTATTGTTTTAAGTTTCCTCCGATTAGATATATAAATCAACCTCATCTCGTGTAGATTCATTGAGCTTTACAAAAGTAGCTCGCCTGTAAACTATTTACCGTGTATATCCGGGGTATATCAATTATAGAAATGGAGAACGAATGATGATAACTACAATGGTTTGTTTTTCCGCTCTTGAAACAGTCCCCACAGTTTACAGTTTAAGTTCACGTTGTGTATTGATGATTGTCTAGCAGCATGCGATTGGGTGATACCTGCCTTGTATGCGGCGTATCCGGGGTTCAGTATTAACACCTTTTCATGGCACTATCTGTTTGTCATGTCAAATAAGTTTGTCAAAATACGCATTGTTCCCCAAGATTGACTGCATTAGCTTTTGTTTTGCAATGCGGTTAACATTATTCCGCTCGTCATGGCACATCATACATCAACACACCAACAAGAGATATCCGACGGCTGCGTCAAGTAAAAAATGATCTAAGAAGCTAATTAAAGAATGATAAGAAGAGGTACCTTTCTCTCAGCAGTAAAGTATCGGGCATCCATCCCCTTTGGGTTGTGAAAGCCACTGCTCCCCGCGTCCTTTTAATTTGGAAGCGCTGAGAGGATTCTAATATCATTAACTTAATATATATAGCAAAGGTTTTTGCAATAGGGATGCATGTTTGATTTTTGGAAGTGATGGTATTCACAGCGGCAATATCTGTCAGTGGTGCGATCAGCTTGTTGGCTAAATGACACCCTCACTACCCGATGGCGCAGCCTACTCTACAAGGGTCAGATATATTGCTGATTACGAAGTAATTAGAACAAGTAACCACTTTGTATTATTGGTTTGGGGGTATGATAGTCAATGCAATGATGAAATGTAATATCGTATATCTGTTTTGAACTACATGTGTAATATACATTTGTCAATAATGCAGGGCGCGTGCCCTTTTATATTCGACCATTATTATATATATATATATATATACATGGTGCCCAGAATGGGTTACGATTATATTAGAATCGTATTGTTACCTTGTTAAGCTGGTTGTTTGATAATTTGGAGTACATATTAAATGTTGTACGTTCTACTAAATGGTTGACAAAGTGTTGCTTCATGACTGGCGGCTTTTTGTGCGGATGTCACAGACGGTGGTGACACCTGGCGGACTAGTACGTCTTGCTTTCTGACATGGATAATAATAAGTGACCGCTACGGGTTTTTTATTACTTAAATGATGCAATCTTTTAAAAACTTTACAAGAGATCATTATGCTCAGAAAAGCCATGCGATATAAATTTAGTCTGAATAGGTACTGAATGACTAACGGCCTGTGTGAACCTACCTGTTTTGTAATAAATATCTGCATGATATTAACGCTGGTTTGCTCACAAGAAAAATATCACTTAGCATAAAGAAACGAATCGCTCGGTGATTGCGTTCAGCAATTTCTCCTCCTCCTTTTTCGACCGATTTATTTGACGTCCGCCACAGCTGCTTGCAGTCGACATGAGTTTATCAACTGGATACTCCTGACCTTTGCCCATCAATAGCATGATTCGTCTTTTATTCATTAAGTTATCATCATTACGTTATTTCTGTCTACAAGATCTTGAATAACCGATGTTTTATCAGGCGCTGATTATCATCAATACAACTCTTAGTTCACTTTAAATTCAACGCATAACTTTAATCCAGGTGTCTCTTGTGTCCTTGCGAGCATACATGTAAGTCTTTATGGTCAACTAAAGCGTCCCTCACTGCAATACACCAGGACGACTAATGCATAAGCAGTATTAGTCAGTTAACTCAGCTACATTAGGATTTGGAAATGCTTGTTTAAGTTGTACTCGTGTCATGGTACATAGTCATACAATAGCAATTGATGCTTTACAGAATAATGATAACGATAAATGTCATAAGTACACTTCTTATCACTGGCGCCGTTAAACAAATCCCACATCTGCCCCATGGCGCAAGTCTTGCTCCATTTTGTCTCCGTCCTAGTACTTTTTTCTTCCCTCCTAGCCAGCCTTTATTCACAAATTATTGAATCCAGTAGAGATATACCAAAATTAACTTCACGCGTGCGTTTTCTAGCCAGAGAGCCACGGCAATAAAATTGTTCTATGCGACATGCCGTACTGAGTTTTGACAGTAAGTGCCATTAAACATCACACCAATGATACGGCACCAATCGTGTACTCATAGAAATATCACTTGGTGTATTGAAATATTCTTCTGTGTGTCATAGCTAATATTGTTAAAAAGAGAGCGCATAATTATTACAGGAATGCTGCATATATTTGTCATTTGGTTTCCATTTTTCTGTAGAAGCCTTTATATACTCTACAAAGAGATACTCATTTAGGGCATGACGGCATTTCTGGGTGCATCACTTTAATTTGGCATTGTAACCCAGATAAAAAGTAGTAGAATACAGTTACAGCCAAATTTTGAAATGATCAACCAACACATGGTTGCTTTGAGTCATTTGCCGAGTAATAATGACGGTTAACTTCGTCTTCCACGACAATGTATGAATCAACACTTAGTCCATTGATGCCGCTATCAAATGTAACAGCGGATATCAAATAACGGAATTGAAATGCATTCAGCCAGTATCATACATCGCTGCCATTTTGGATTGCGTCGACAATAAAACGTGATTTGCGATTTTAGTGATTCGTTGGATGTTGATTGCACATTGATGGTTTTCGTCCATTGGGTAAACGTTTAGCAAGTTTGTTAGAGGCTGGTTGTAACTGGTTTACCGCTTTATGGTCAGCCCCTTTCCTGAATTTGTTTTGACCAAATACTTGGATGTCCATTATATATCTGAAATGCATGCTGTTGCACACGAAATTCTATGATCGCTTTTGTCTGTCCCACTAAAAGTGATCGATACCTTGCACAAATATTGCTGAATCATTTGATCTTTTCGGCTATGTATTGTCAACACTAATGATTCATCGAATTACCTTTAAACAATAAGCGTCATTGTTGCAAGCTTAATTTGAAGCCACATCAATCGGTGGCGGTGAGGCGACGCTATCGAGAACCCATGCTATGACACAGGTGCTAACTACAGTCTTTGTACGAGGGTTTTGTGAATTATTTTCAGAAGCCTCCGTTTGCAGCAGACATAATAGCATATACAGGTAGCGGTCCATTGTTTGTGAACTACATCGGTGTTGAGATAAATGCAACTAACACCCCAAAGAGGAAATTATCATCCCGTAGCTGAATATGATTCGACCAGATATAAAGCTTATACGTATCAAAGCACCAAAGGCATATGCTATAATGCGTTTTATCTTGTTCCGGGTACAACATAATAGGTTCTTGCGATTACAAATCTTTGCTCAGCCAAATTGAATGTACCGTCACTGCAAATGCCACAATCTGGTATGGAAGTGAAACCTCCACATCTAGTAGTAAACACTGCAACATGAATTATTAAAGATCCTTATACATTTCGCTAAACCTAATGCACCACATGGATCCTGTCACGGATAGTTTTTACACAGCACTTTGCAGTAAAACTATATACGCGCCATTCATCATTAAAAGGTATTCTCCCAAATTCACTGATTGACAATCCTTGTTATTGCTGGTGCTTTGGAGCTAATGCTGTGAACAACATGCTGTCTCAGTTTCAAGTCGAGATTACAAAAGATAAATCGTAGTATATACGTAGCATGTGCGAATGTATGCAGGTAGCTACATACCGAGTTTCATATGCATTATCATGGGAAGCATGAGGTCAGCTTTCCCCTGTCTTTCATTTATAGAAATATGATTAAACTCTGAAGGTTTTGTCTAACATTTCATTTATTGGTTTTATTTACTGTATAAACGCTACATACATTTGCAAAAGCGGTTATTCTGCTACCATAGGTAACTTCGACTGTGCATTGGATATGACTTTGACTTCCATGACACAATTTCATCACCATCCCAGGAGCGGTAAAGACAGAAACACTTACGTAAACTGTCTTCCCTTACAACACGATAACAGATATGACCGTACCAACGTTCTCTCATCATTTTCAATCTGCCTATTGATTGCTGTTAACTTGTGAAAGAGTTACTCCATAGGGACTGCATTTATTCCATATTGGTTGGTATTAAGAACCACAGACAATCCGTCTGAAAGCACCCAATCATCGATGCTACATTCATCAGCTGCTGAACCCATTTCTAGCGATGCATTGCAGTACACTGCCAATCAAACGACATTTAAGCAGGTCGTATAATTTGCAGTACATAACATTTACAGCGCACACTAAAGTGGAAGCAGTAATTAATGTGTATATTGGACGTGTATTCGGCGACCGTATATACCATTCCTTATGATCTCAATGAAGCTGTGTTGAACCCTGCAACAAAGTAATGATTGAAGTATTACATGTTTGGATAACATTTGACTGCTTCATTTATAGTTTCAATGTGTGGCATACTTTGAGATCATTGTGAGGTTGGTCGAAGCATGATTATGGCACTTATGCCTTTACTAGTCTGATCATGTGACTACAAAGCCCTTGTAATTTTCATCAAACCATGGCTGTGTATGCATAAATGGCATTAAGGAGGGGTTAAGCATAGATATGAATCTTATGTCTATTTGCTAACTAATAAATATTCTATGCTGGTAAGGGTTACATGCCTCATTTGCTGTATACTTATGTCTATGCGGGCCGTTATTTAGCAAACCTTTGCATTTTATTCGCATGCCATTCAGTGTGGTGGCAGTGACTAACAACAGGCAAGCCGTTCATTATAACAAAGCCACTTCAAGTTGAATCAAACTTCAATGCCCCGTCAAAATGACTAATTATACCAGAAGTGAAATCAATATATGCCAGGTTATATGCCAGTCATATAGCGTCAGGAGCGAATTGGCATTATAGAACGACATCTGAACCCTGCAACAAACCAATCCTGAAATGTTGCTATACCTATGGTACCATGCTTTCCTTCAATCCCTGGTTTGGCTTCTAATAATACTTGAGAAGAGTCAAAGCGTAGTTTTGCCATGCAAAGTCTTTGAAAAATTACAAATCTTGGAGTGTGTACGGACGATATTATTGATCTATTATGTATTTCTCAAGGTTTTTATCGCGTAAAGCGATACCGAATAGAATATCTGTAGAGAGTTTATATTAAGTTAGAAAGCAAAAGATAAACCATCTGATTAATTACATCTCCCTAGCTGCCACAGATGACCTGTCTGCATAAATAATGTCAAATCGGATATTTCAAACACGATCTATCAATTTAAGCAAGACTGTGCACAAACATCTGGGCATGATTTGTCATAATCTGCTTCTGTGCATTCTAAATGTACCTGTTATACCACTCGGATTACAACATATTCACCGTAGGCAGTTTACATTGTCGTGGTCCTAGAAACCGCATGAGTAATTTGTAAAGGCTTTGTGGGAGATTTTCCCTTTAAGCAAGCTCAAGTCATAATATTTGAATTAACAGGTTAATATCGTACAATCACATTATGCATATAATTCAAAGACCATCAAGTATATAGGAAACAGTTGCAGCACAGTATCATGATTGCTGGATGTGTCAATCGCTAAGATGATTGTAACGAAGAGGTTTGGAATAAACGCTTGCTTAATAATCTCTTCCACAACAGCTGCCATGTATTCTGCTTCATATTAAGCGACATAGCTTAAAGGGAACTAAAACAGGAAGAAGCGACTGAAACGCCCTGAAACAACACACTCACTAAGGATGCAATTGCCAGAACTCTCACGGGATCGAATTACCCTGTCATCCACTCAGCCTTATGTGTGCAGTGAATATAATCGAGCGTTTCTATAAAACAGCTCGCCTCATCGTAAAGCTGTTTGACTTGACAGGTCCATCGAAAACCTCACACAATTGCTAATGATATATGCCTTGATAGAGTCCAGTTTCATGCCTCCGCATAATGCATATTAACGTCATTAACCCGTTAGTTGGTGTTGCTCTCATTTACATAAGTAAACCAATGCTACATGTAGGTATCAGGTGGTAGCTAAGCAAGCTGAGATGGCCGATTGTCGTCACAACCATAATACCTTGATGCCATTAAAGTTCTTTACAATGTGAATATATTCTAGTCGTAAAGAGACCCTTGATCAGACAAGAAGGCAGGAAACAGGTTATAAATGGGTGCACAAATGAGTGAGATTATTAGTTCATTGAAGTAAAAGTTTTGTCATGTAGTCAGAGTGATTGACAAGACTTTCATTATCTCAAACTATGGTTAGACGAATTAAGATGTGTAGGTTATGTGCATGACGAATAGCACAATATGCGTAGCAAGTATAATGGGGCGTGTTCTAATGCTTTCTAGTTGATATGGGCATGTCGTTCTCAATCAACATAAACATATTAATGTATATGTATATATATATATATAGTTATATATATATTTATATATAGTTATATATATATATATATGCATATATATATATATATATATATATATATAAATATTTATATATGTAATAATGAGTTAAAATAGATTTTTCGGTGATAAAATTATAGAATCATTCAAATAATTTAATACTGGAATTATCTGACATGCATGATTGAATATATTTTCTGCCATTTGGAACGAAGTATATATAGTTTTAAGGAAGATGTTGAGGTTTTCGGGTTACATAACCAATGGGTAGTAACAGTTCGCTACAATATTCATAATGCAATTAAATCATTCATGAAAGATTATCTGTGTACGTTATTAGGACTAGAATATCACATTGAAATGGTCAAACCCAAGTAGTTTCGAACACTTTGAAAGAAAATGTGGATTGACTTTATGAAATCACAGTGGTATATCCGGTCGTGGACCAATTTCCGTTAAACACACACACACACACACACACACTCACATACACACATACAAGCACCCACACACACGCGCACACACATACACACACATACACACTCACATACACACACACGCACACCCACACACACACACCAATATGTGTGTGTATATTAGCGTAAGTTATATTCCCTTCTGCCGGATTTATATACTGAACTATTATACTACTGTTACCAATCATTCGAACAAATAATGAACGCATCTAGGCACAAAGGCGATAACTTCAACCGGCTATTTATCATCCATATCACCCACAGCATCGAGTAATCTCACATTATGCTTAACATCCGTCGTCGTACGTCATGCATGCCTTTACACAGCAGAAGGGTTCATTGCTCTATGTCCATGATATATCGACACCGTTCATCATCACTTATAAGCAGTTGTCTGTGCTATCGAATATCAATATTTGCCTTATCTCATTCCACTTGATGATTCCGCTCTTGAAAAAAAACCCCACCAAAGCGTAGTTAATATGTTTAGCATTTGCGAAGGCTAAATCTCACCTGGCGATGAATTTGAGTAAACCGTTTTTAGCAAAAACAGGAATGCCAAGCTGCTGTTTATTGTCCAGAACATTGACTTACATATCACAATTGAGAGTAATACACATGCCTCTCCTGCTCTGTGCTTATTAATCTGGATGGATCGGCGGTGGGGCATTGAATTATAATGCCATATGTTCTAATTTTATGTTATACTGTGACGGTGAGATTCCGTTCTGGAATTAAAATTGGAGAACAGATAGATATAGATGCTGCCATCATCGTAATTCACTTGTCCAACTGAGCTGAAAAACACAATAATTCCACGTATGTCTGTTGCAAGAAACAAATCAGTGTATTTCTGTTGCGTTATTTAAAGATTGATAGCATTTTGAGCCACGAGTTAATGAAGATTATTGCAACACTTATCTGTCTTTTTGAAGCAGTAGCATCATGTTTGCTTGGACGTTTGTAGTGGGACAAGAAGTGGCCTCGTAAACGTGGCAATATCTCATCAAGAACTGCTTGCAGTACAAGAACCGTTTGTGTTGTAGATGTTGCATATCTCAATATAATTTTAAGAACACGGCTTCACTTACGCTTATAACCTTTGTGCTTATATATTAACTGCTATCATAGTATTAGTTGGGATTTACTAATATGGAAAGCCATGCATGTATTAAAATCTAATTCAATGCGTTGAACGTGCGCCGCGACCACCAACAGTTTCTTCCACGTCAGTGTATAAATTATTAACCAGCCCATTATGTTTTACTGTGACGCATTATCCATGTTGACCAGTCTCATCTCACACAGATTTGCTTCAACGCTTTTTGCACCTGATCGTGTGTGTTTGTGTGTGTGTAAATGTGCGTAAATGGGATGTGTTGCACTGCAGCTTTGACCGATGCATCGGCTACCTTTGTTTCGTGTCTTTGACCAATTAAGTTGAATATATGTCGTGTATTGCTCGGTAAATCTGGATCCTTTATCTAATTTATGACTAAATGTCGGTGTGTCAGAAGCATAGTCTGCCAACTCAATCATCCATTCGTTCATCCTGATTTGAATATAATGGCGTCATGATTTGCGGTATTTGGATGACTGTGTGCTTTAAATGAGCCTAGATGATATTCACGACTCGATCAATCTATGTCGCATGATTGATAACTCTCAATACATATATGCTTAACCTGGCTTGGCTATCAAAGCTATCCAGGTACACACCGATTTATACTATGGTCAGGATTTGAGGAAAACAGTCTGCTATCATAAAATGTTCATCCGGTTGCACAAGATAAATACCAAGCATATAACTAAGATTATAACAATTGTATGTGTAAATGGATCAAGAGAATTTATGCTTTCCGACCTACAGCGCCATTGTGAAGCAGCATTGATAGATGGTAGGAAGTCGGCATCATTTTATCGAGCTTGCGGTTTATTATGCATGGTTAATACAGCCGTGGGAGGTTCTGATGAAGCATAGAAAACAACCATCATTTAGCTGGTTAGGTCTGTTATTAACCTATTGTCATCCGGTGGATTGAAATGATCTAGCAATCAGTCATGAAAGAGTCAAAATAGCAACAGACATAGAAATATGCTACTCGGAACACCTTTTTAAGCAATGGCTGCTAATTATTTAGAGCTGTGATCGATATGATATTTGTCCTAACAAAGGTGGGGATTCATTTTATGCTACTTATGCCCTTTGTTCCCCAGCTGCACGGTATTTTCCCAATATATAAAGTGAAACTTCTCATATTGTGTTTGGTGTTTAGTGAAATGCAAATTTTGAACGGTGATAAAATAATAATCACATGAGGTCGTATGAGATATATAAATCAGCGCGAGTATCATGAATGGCTTCATATGAGCTATACGAAGGACACATCTTTGCGATAAACAAGTAAAAAACCAAGCATCGGGGCATACTCTCTAGAGACTAAATGTAGAGAGTACGAAATCTTGCCATTGCTGGATGCCAATGCGACTGCTTGAAGTCAAAACTTTCAGATCGATTACAAGGCAACCCCCCTAAATAATACGCAGCAATGGCGACGGTACATATATTGGTGACAAAAACCCCACCAGCATAGCTGTGTTGCCTTCCGATTTCATTTGACTGCATAAAGCAACAGAAGCCAAACCATATTATTATACAGCACTAACTACAAACCCACGTTCTTGTACATAGCATGCGTTCTTTCGAGGAGTAAATGTTCCAACACTGTTATATGCCTCAGACCTCTGTCCCTCGCATCTATCGGTATGTGTAATCGCTCGGTTTTTGCCTCTCGTTCCCTCCCCCTTCACAAATATGTGAAAAAGTAATCGAACGCGAGAATCAGCCCTTAACGTGACCCATTACAAGGCAGACACGCTGGTACTAAAAAGCGAGAACTGTATCTTTAATCAACTTATCATGACGTGCATTCTTAATGAATGTACCTTATTGGTGCCTTCATTGGGGAGAAGGAATGCAGCATGGCGTGTAAGATTCTGCATCACATATCCTGTAATACACAATGAATCTATTCATACGTATATTTGCGTATGCTTCTCTAAAAGATTGAACATGCTTAAAGTAATCGCCAAATATGGTCAACACAGATAAACACTTTCCTTTGCTATCTGTTAGTATTGGCTAGTCACAGTCACGCTACACCAACGCCCACAGCTCTGGAGTTAAACATGTTACTATTTAATGCAGAAATCTAAATAGCGTGTTGACAAGCTCTTCTGCACTAAGCCCCCGGATATCGGTATGCCTTGCAATATGTTGCTTACTCAACTGAAAATAGCCTGGTAATAATTGTGTAAAAATTGTTCGATTGCAAAAAAACCAACCCAAACAGCTGGATCGTGATTCTGTTCTATGTTCTGTAACGATTTTGTGCATGATGTGTACCGTTTGTATCCAATAGAAACACCACGTATGCATAAATAGCTTTTTACTATACCTTATGTGTTTGGCTTGGTAGATGTTTATATGAACAATTGCATTGATTAAACTGAATATGGTGTTGCTAGGAACAAAGTTCTATCGGGGTCGGTCAAAGTTTGCAATAGGGCAATGATTTAGGCTGTAGAAAACCGAACACTTTGTGTTTATAGTCATAGATCATTGCTAGAATCTGGTGACTTGTGAGTCCTTGGAGTTGTCTTTATTCTAATGACATGGGTTGTGCAAGCCACCATTCACAAGGTACCACTGGTGTGACCATGAAATGCAATGTTGATTCGAAAAACTGAGAAATATCGCTCAGCTTCATTTACCTTTTTCTTTTTACCGTTTTCTATCTTCATGTGTATTGTAATAGCGGTAGTAGAGGTTTTATTATATACAAACAAAATCACTACCACTAGTGTAAAATAGTATCGGATATGCAAGTCGGGAACGTATCATCTGCATATATATATGCTGACAAATGCAATGACTAATTAATGGGTAAAATCAAATGAAACCGGGTGACGATATCTTAACATAGGAAGTAAATAGTGCACAGTGTCTTAAAATAGTGCTTCGTGTCAGGCGTTATGTTCCTAATAAATATCGTTGCATCATCACGTAGCGTTTGCGCTGATATCTGAGTCGACTTCTGTAGATTGTGTGATGTAGGATGTCTGAGTTGACTACTGTATATTGTGTGATGTAGGATGTCTGGCGGGGAGATCAGGTCCAATAAATTTGTGGAGATATGATAAAAAACACATAGAGGAGGTTGGTGCTAAACACGGTTTATATAATGTAGTTAAGGATTATAGCAGCCTAATTGCATACATAGCAGCATCATTAAAAACGCCTTGTCATGATTCCTGAGTTATTAACACAAATGCACAAAAATCACTTGAGAATCATGCATTGACGTTATTTACGTGATAAATATTCCGAGGTATGGGTCTAAAACGGTTTTGTGAACTTAACTGATGGCTCCTTAGAGGTATTGAATATTAAGCCAAAAATTAACCTATAGTTGTACGCGGTTGTTAGTGTCGCAAATATTGTCACTACGCCAGTGAGTTAGCGTAGATGAGGGGGAAAGCGATTATAAGCATGGCTCATCTTTTGACACAAAGACAAAAAGAGATTGCCCTAATAGAACTGATAGTACGACGTGAGTCTTGTCATATATATGGCTCATAGACGAGAGGCATAGGCGCTGCGATATTTCAGGACAACTAATCCATAAGCCGTGTTCCTCAGTTAGCGCCATGAATTAGGATTTACAAATGATTGCCTTAGTTGACTACGTAGCAATTGGTGATTTATGGAATAATGGTAAGATAGCGCGGTGGTAAAGATTCATGTCATAAGTGCACCTCTTATCACTAGCTCCGTTAAACCACTTCTACCTTAGTCCCAAGCGCAAAAGCTCTACTTTATTCTGTCTCATCCCTAACACCGTTTTGTTGTCTTTTTCTTTTATCTTTTAACTTAAACACCGCGCTAGTTACGAATCTTTCTATTTATACGAAATGTCTATAATGGCAGCTATTAGGGATTTCGTGGATGTATGTGTGTTGATTATATAACTGAGAAGCTAATGTGGATTTGAAGTAGTTACTGAAAAACATGAGTACAACACATTAATTGGATGATGCATACTGCGAGACAAGCCTGCATATGCATTGATAATTTTCTTGTAGTCTAGCTTATTTAAAAGTATTTTGGTTTTTGTACCATCACATAGCATCTGTATGATTAACAATTTGAAAGTGAACTAATGAACCGATTGTAAAATGCAATGTTCCTGAAAACAAATTGCACATACTGATTGTTTGGCAGGCGAGAAAGCTTTCCTAGCCACCAGACTAACAATGTTTAAAATCAAGTAGAGCGAAACCCAACTGATCTTCACACAAGAGCAACGGACATTCAATTGCTCTCAGCGACATACTTAAATGATTTATGACCGTGCGTGCCATTCATTATGCATCTCCAAAATGATACAGCATTTACCGTGGAAATGTTGAAGCTAGTTGATTGATTACACAAATAAAACAACCAGCAGAGATCAAATATATTTGATTTGTACTGTACGTGTACCAATGGAAACAACGCTTAATGCATTGGGGTGTTATTGCGTGTGCCCCTATAAAATAATATTATGAGGTTAAAACAGTGTGCATAGTTGTTACAGGAATGCTGCACATCTTTGTCATTTTTTGTTTGTCCAAGCATGATTGATGGCAAGTTTATGCCTTCGCTGTTCTTATCGTGCGACAACAAAGCCCTTGTGATTTTCATTAAACCATTGCTCTTAATCTTACGGCTATTTGCTAACTGGGTTCTTTTGATACATATTCAATGCTGATAAGGGTTACATACCTCATATGCTGTATGCTTATGTCTATGCTGGGCTGTTATTGGGCAAACGAGAGTACAAAACCTTAATGGTCAATGTATATCCGATTTGTGGCGGAGGAGTAAATCAAGTGTTCATACTGAACCAATGTAATGACCCACGGCGTCGGAACTTGCGCCAATCGATATTTTAGTATAAAAGAGGACAGGGGAATGCTAGTATTATGCTTCAGAGAGTTTTGATTATAAATGTTTATCGTCAGTCCTGAATGAAAAAAGTTTCTTATGTTGCAACCATGCATGACAAAAGGTAGATGTTCTTGGAAAAGCAATCACCAGTCGATGGGAGGAATCATATCTTATGGTGGCACATAGCGTCGGGATGCACACTTGATACCACGCAGAAAGCACAAATGATTTAACGTTGGCAATTTTATATGTGCATACAAATGATTCCATTGCGATCTTAGTTTTCCGTATATATCAAAGGAGTACATGTTTATAAAAACATGACGCTCATTTGAACAAGGTATCATATGACTACACAGCATATCGGGTAATGTGATTATCTTAATACCATCCGGCGGTGTGAAGTAGAGCGCTAAAGTAGCAGGGTTCGTAGAGATTCGTAATAATTTTCTACCCAGATCGTCTTTATTTTTACAGTCCAATATTTCTAACATAGCGCGACCGAACCCAATGCACCAACAACTATTGACAACATTGTAGTAAACGTCGTGTCATTTCATTACCATTCTCCTGTCTAAGAACACACGACAGTCACAAAATAATAAGCACTGATTCCATCGGATTAACCACCTTCATGCTTACTGCTATGCGACACGAAATGCCTTTAATCCCATTGCTCACACAGTGACAATTGATTAAATAATGTCATGATTTTCTTATCGAAACCTTATTAGTTTACCTAAGGCAAGAAGGCTGTCAATGAGACGAATCATCCTAATCCTAGAAAAGTGTTATTTCCATCAAGCCGCGGAGTGCTGTTCTTAATCATTATCAATGGACAGTCAGTGTCAATCTTTATTCGTATTGCATCATTATTGTATATTTGTCAATCTTTTTACCCATATCCAGCGCAATTTTAACATCGTAGTCGCCATGTTTCACTCAGGGCTTGTTCGCATGCGTAGCACAAAAGGTGAAGACGAAATGAATATGGCCACATCTCGTAATATTAAAAAAATGCTTTCACGAATTTCTTGAATAACAATAGTTTCTTTCACCCATCATAACTTTCCCTCGTCGCTTATTGATCATATATGTAAATATTCAGGATTTTGTGCATAGGAATGTGCAGTCAATCTATTTGCAAACCCGACAGCATAAACGAGTGTAATTCCTTGTCCTTGATCGATCGTGATGATTGGGGACTTAAATGATATATGAACTCTCCAAAAAGTTGTAAACACATAGCGATGAAACTAAATCATATTGAAGAACCTGCCCGTGCGATCAGTTTGACGTTTAAATGTGAGCCCTGTCTATAACGATCCAAATAGTCTCACTAGAGGGTTCACTTATGCATTAGAAATTGTATACGCTAAGTAAAGTTGCTGCCTAAGAGTTGGTGACGCAGTCAGCTTTAGCTACGTCCCAGTTAACTTTAGCTACGTCACGTCATAAAACAACCTTCATCCCAACCGATGACCCTGGCTATTTTTATGGACTTTGTTATTTATTATCGACGGGATGTGAATATGGTACACGGCATACGCTACAATATGTCCAAAGATGAATACTAGCGAGCTTGAGTTTTGCAAAATCTAGTTCGAAGACTGGTCTCAGCGCGCCCCTATCTGCTCATTGGCGAGGATTTGGTATTCAAAGTATCAAAAAGGATTATAAACTAGTTATTTTAGCAACTACATAAAGCAAAGTACAAATTGCACTAAATGGCCGATAAATGCATCTTCAAGTGAGCATCATCCAATATTCGTGTTGGATATTATGACACAGGACCGATACAGCACAGAATACATGCAATCCATATAAGCTCAGCATCAAAGTCAACTTTGGCCATGAATAAACGAACTAATAGGAACTAGTACGTATCAATTGATATTCTGTGATCGTCAGAAGACCTTATCGATTTCTACACAAGACTAATGAATGTGGTTGTAGTTTATTGCAGTCATTCATACGCCCAGACTGATATGGCAGCACGCAAGACGCATCGATAGTTCTGAGTAAACCAAGGTCATGTCAACTATGAATTACTCATTTTTTCAGTTTGCATATATTCCATGCAAAAAACTTTTTATATTTACACGAGACACATCAGTGATAACTTTGTTCAAAGCCTTCTCAGTTAAACCTTACACGCAGCATGCTTAGATGTCTGCCTGAAGCTTTTTCACTGTGGGTCGACACCGAACACTCCACCCAGATAGGAAAAGCAATGCTGAATGAGATAAACGCATGTTAACCATGTACAATCATTGCACCATTGATCAATGACACGTTTAAACCATCGCTGTTTAAATCATTTGAGTATAAAGAACTTGTTGACCATTCATTGTGCATATAAATGTTGTGGAGAAAGGGTAATGCATTGAAAAGAATCTCGCCGCTACTTTGCTAAGTGGGTTCCCTTTATAAACTGAAACTAGAAAAGGTCACATGTATCATGTGTTGTACGTTGATACAATATGCCTGGCTTATTATATGTGCTTGCATATTGTAAGCTGGTCATACAAACGTGGATAGTAAAGCATGACCTGATGAAAGACCGTAACGTAAAGAGGTGCCAAGTGTTTTGTGTAAATGATGAAAGATAAGTCATTGTGGTACCACCAGCTGTACCGTGTCATGCATTATGTATGTTGCCAATAACGTTTCATCATAACGTATCGTTCGACAATTGTAAAAGTGTTCAAGAATAACAGGTTAAAAGATTAGGTTGAATATATTTGTCAATAGGGAGATAAAGGAACCTCATTGCGATTGATAGGAAATCGGTGCTGAACACGGTTTATATAACGTAGTTTAGGCTAATAACAGGTTACGTGATACTGTGGCCCAATCAAATTTGGTTAACTACATTTAGAGCATCTTGTCCTGATACCTTCCAATAAACACCGAGTCATATACACCAAGCACGGGTTAATGGGTGTATCAGGCGTTGACGTTATCTATCTATATTAAACGAATGTTAAAGCGATTTCATGGATCTGAATGATGGCTCCTTGGAAGAACTGAACAATTAGTAAGATGATAACCTATTGCTGTACTGTATTGTAAAGGGTCGAGACTACAGCCTCTACTCTTCTGACAACGAGTTGATGTGAGGATTTATTGTTACAATACCTGCCAATCACGCGGTCCATCTAGTCGTGAGGCTGATGGTCGCCATCTGTATTCCCCAATAAGACCCAACATGTTTTCTCTATTTATAGTTAGGCCGTACCAAAACCATACAGGTGTATTTCATCACGCATCGAACAATCCATGTATGATATATATGAGGCCTGTACAATAAAATCATATTGTAATTGCAGTTTGTTTCAATATCCTAACATTAGATTGGTTGGATGAGCATGGATATATATTGTAAGTTGTTCTTATAAAGCAGTGTTTTTGCCGCTTGCGTCGGACTAGTCTGTCGTTGAACGAGGCATCCCGAGGCCACACAACATGTTGAGAAAAGCAATTAGATCCATAATATACCTCGTGACACAAGGAACAAATGGGGATTGTCCTCATAGATCCAATTGTATGATGTGAGTATTTACGATATTTGACTAACAGAATAGAGAAGTAACCAAGAGTAATGTGTATTTACGTTCAGTCTGGCTCATTGATGTTTTCCTACTACGATGCAGTTGAACCAGAAGGTACAGCCATCATATACCACCAGCCGCTGTAGATATTGCATCAACCGCCCGAATCATCCATATATCTTCTTTTTAAGGGACACGTAATGCCTTTGACCCAAGTACACCCTGAGAGACACAATTTAGATAAGAATCCCATCAAAAGTTATCGTTTTGAGTAGCGAAGAAGACTGTTCCAGAGACGAATCCTCCCCATCCCGGACTCGTATGATTCCCATCCGGCCGCCGAGTGCTGTCGTTAATCGTGATCAGTAGAAAGTCACTTTCATTTGTGAACATGGACAACCATTATCGTTACTATCTGCCTGGCATTAACGTCGTTATCCGTCACCTTTTACACCCGACTTGTTTAACTAAGTGGCGCCAACGACGGAGAAGAAAATAATCAATACACGTCTTGCTATGTAAACTACATAGAATACAAGTACTGTATCTTAGCAATGATTACATTCCCTGAATACCTAAGTAACACGTTTTACACACAGTATGTCATAAAGCCGATTTCACTAGCGTAGTTATGTGGTCATGCACCTGTGGAAAGGTACATCTTAAATCAAGTTTGTAGTTCAAATATCGTGTTATCGCTCTTGAAACATTCCCTATGAGGATGCATAAGAGTCCATCATCCCATTGTTGCAGTACACAGCAGGAGTATGCCGAATAATTATGAACGTTGTATGGACGTGTGGTACATATAATAGGCCTTGAAATCTATCACAGTAATATAAAGAAACCGCTCAAAAGTTTCCTGATATGACATGTTTTATAATGAGGAATAAGCTACCAAAAATGCCAAAACCATTTGAAGGCTCAATATCGTAGCCTGTCATGTAGATAGACATACTTAGGACATATATATCGAAAAACTAGTGTTATTAGTTCGTTTTCAGCGGTGCATAAAGATCTTCTTAGTAATCAGGTTTAGACTGAAATATGCAATTGTTTGTGCACGTTCACGTTGTTTATTGATGATTGTCTAGCAGCATAAGATTGGGCGATACCTGCCTTGTATGCCGCGCATCCGGGATCAGTATTAACACCTTTGCATGGCACTGTTTGTCATGTCAAATAAGTGCCGTCAATGTCGAAATAAGTATTGTTCCCCAACATTAACTGCATTAGCTTTTGTTTTGCAATGCGGTGAATAATATTCCGCTTTTCATTGCACATCATACATACACACACCAACAAGAGATATCCGACGGCTGCATCAAGTAAAAATGATCTAATGCCTGCATTGTAGATAGACACCGAGGGATATATTTGGACGCATTAAAATATCGGCATTAAGACTCCTTAATGGACAACGCGACCACCCAATCATTCTGTTGATATTCATGGAAACACCTGGTAATCTTTCAACTTTGAATTTACACATTATCGCAGGTTAAATTCTAGCTGTACAGACTGAATATTTTTTAGCAGGTTAGAGAACATTCCTCGGCGCTAATGCCCGTAATTCTTCCTATGATTAATTAATTTGTATTTTGTAAATACTTTCGGACTACCATCAATTAAATTGATCTGCATCCACAATGCATGGGTCGTTGCAACACAAATCAATATATAATGTCATAAATACATCAGTTTGTTTAATACGCCGGGTAAGGGTATAATTTTTGCACCGCATTGCTCTTCACAAAGAATTTAATAATGATGTGTCTCCGATATACACAAAAGTATGTCCCAGTAGTCGTTTATTGCTTCATAGAAGAGAGGAAGCTAATTAAAGAATGATTACAAGAGTGCCTTTCTCTCAGCGGGCATCCATCCCCTTGGGGTAATGAAAGCCACTGCTCCCCGCGTCCTTTTAATTTGGAAGCGCTGAGAGGATTATAATACCAATTAACTTTTCCTTGATATATGTATATAGTAAAGATTATTGCAATAGGGATATATGGTTAGTTTATGGAAGTGGCGGTAATCACAGCGGCAATATCTGTCAGTGGTGCCATCAGCTTGTTGGCTAAATGACACCCTCACTACCCGATGGCGCAATAAAGTATATCTGTTTTGAACTACATGTAAAATATACATTTGTCAATAATGCAGGGCGCGAGTGCTTTTATATTCGACCATTTTTATGTATATACATGGTGCCCAGAATGGGTTACGATTATATAAGACTCGTATTGCAACTTTGCTAAGCTGGTTGTTTGATTTATCGGAGTACCTGTCCGCGTTGTACATATTAAATGTTGTACGTTCTACTAAATGTTTGACAAAGAGTTTCTTCATGACTGGCTGCTTTTGTGCGGATGTTACAGACGTTGGTCCGGCGGACTAGTACGTGTTGCTTTCTGATATGGATAATAATTAGTGACCGCTACGGGTTTTTTAATACTTGAATGATGCAAGTTTTTAAAAACTTTACATGAGGCCATTATGCTTACAAATGCCAGGCGATATCAATTTAGTCTGAATAGGTACTTAATGACTAACGGCATGTGTGAACCTACATGCGAAGTAATAAATATCTGCATGAACTATGCTCTTTGATATTAACGCTGGCAGTGAGGTTTGCTCACAAGAAAAATACCACTTAGCATAAAGACACGGATCGTTCAGTGATTGCGTTAAGCCATTTCTATTTCGTCCCTTTTCGACCGATTTATTTGATGTAAGCTACATGTGCTTACAGTGGACAAATGTTTATCCACTGAATACCCCTGATCTTTGCACATCAACAACGTGATTGGTCTTTTATTCATTAATTAATCATCATTACTTTATATTGTCTAACCGATGTTTTATCAGGCGTTGGTTATTATCAATACCACTTTATGTTCACTTGAAATTCAATACATAAATTTAATCAATGTGTCTTCATGCGAGCATACATTTAAGTGTTTGGGCTCAACTAAATCATCCCTCACTGCGATGCACCAGGGCGACTATTGCATAAGCAGTGTTTGTCAGTTAACTCCTTTCCATTAGGATTTAGAAATGCTTGTTTAAGTTGTACTCGCGTCATGGTAAATAGTCATACAATAGCACTTTATGCTTTACGGAATAATGATAATGACAAATGTCATAAGTACACTTCTTATCACTGGCCCCGTTAAACAACTTTTTAAATCCAGTAGAGATGTACCAAAATTAACTTCACAAGTGCGATTTCTAGCCAGAGAGCCGAGGCCATAAAATCGTTCTATGGGACATGCTGTACTGAGTTGTGACATTAGGTGCCAGTAAACATCACAGCAATGATAAGGCATAACGTGTACTCATGGAAATATCCCTTGTGTATTGACATATTCTTCTGTGTGTCATAACTTATATTGTTCAAAAGAGAGTGCATGATTGTTACAAGAAACACTTAAACTGTCTTCCTTTACATCACGATAACAGATATGACCGTACCAACGTTCTCACATCATTTTCAATCTGCCTATTGATTGCTGTTAACTTGTGAAAGAGTTACACCATAGGGTCTGGATTCATTCAATATTGGTTGGTATTAAGCACCACAGACAATACGTCTGAAAGCACCCAATCATCGATGCTACATTCATCAGCTGCTGAACCCATTTCTAGCGATGCATTGCAGTACACTGCCAATCAAACGACATTTAATTTGCAGAACATAATTGAGCTTACATAACATTTAAAGCGCACGCTAAAGTGGAAGTAGTAATTAATTTCATTGACGCCACTTGTATTCGCGACCGTATAGGGACGGCTTGTTATCTTTTATGTATGGATAACATTTAACAACTGTTTCATTTAGAGTTCCAATGTAGGCATACTTTAAGGTCATTGTGTTTGTTGTTCGAAGCATGATTGATGGCGTTTATACCTTTTGCTGGTCTAGAGAGACTACAAAGCCCTTTAATTCTCATCAAATCCATTGCTGTGTATGTAGAAATGGCATTCAGGAAGGGTTAAGCATAGAAAGAATCTTACGACGGCCATTTGCTAATAGAGTTCTCATGATACATATTCAATGGAGAGTTAAGTGTTACATACCTCATATGTGTGTGCTTATGCCAGTTAGAGCGAATCTTAGTATTTTATTCGTATTCCATTCATTGTGGTGGCATTGAATAGCAGCAGGCTAGCCATTCATTATGACAAAGCCACTTCAAACTTCAGATTGAGGGTTTTGCTTTATATATATACAGTATTTATATATACATAAATATATATATATATCGGTATATTATACATATATATATATATCATCCTATATTGCCTTTATATGGGTCATCAATTATCAACTTCATAATGTTTATATTATATCTCATATATATATCATAGATAGCAATATATATTTATTTGTATCTCTACAGTAACACTGAAGCAGTCTCCTCTATTTAGTGTAGATATCAACGTTTATCTCTCTATCATATATGCAAGCTATATATATATAAAGACGCATTTATTTCGATGCTCGCTGCCAAAAAAAAGGCAGGAAATAGTTAACAAAAGCAACAGATTGAGGGTTTTGCGAGTAATTTGGGTTATTCATAATTCATCCTAATTGCCTTTAATGGGTCATCAATTATCAACTCATAATTTTAGTTAACCAAGAAGCAACCAACAGTAACACTGAAGCAGGTGTAGATCAACGTTTTCCTGTCATATTGCAAGCTACCAAAGACGCAAAGGATACAACAAATTCAGGGACCATATGAATAATAACCTATTATTAACCATGAACATACGAATTGAACGACAGGAGGTATTTTCACGACGTGACTCACTTGCGACAAAAAGACTGTCATCTAATATTTATGGACCGGAACTATCAAATGTTTCAATAATTATTATTTATTTATACGGTTACAAGATGATAGCAAATATAACTAGCGTTGCTAGTGGAATATGCCTGGTGTAATGCCTATCAGCAGTAACGACACAGGTGCCCAACACATAATTTGATCTACATTAATTGATGAAATGCGCGATCATTCGGCGATTGTGTATTGCAACCAATGATAAACCACTCTATCGTAGTTTAGGTGATATGTTTGATTAAATTGCATTTTGCGTCTGCAAAGAATGTAAACATCTATTCTTTTATTTACTAGTCGTATATCTGCACTTATTATGTTATTATGAAGACCTCGTAAACATGTATCGGTCCGTAATCTGCATCTTTATCATAAGAGCGCACTTAACGTTTTATCCACATACAAAAATGTCTTGAAAAGTAACCACGTTAGTTCAACGTGCCGCACATCAATCCTACCAGTAACATCCCCTAACTATTTCTCGACTTAACCGTTTTGTCCTATGTCATCATACGCGTCTCTGCCCATCATTTGCACAGCTTACCATGAATGATGAAAGAGTGTGCGCCAATCTAATGTGGTAGTCATTTCCAGGCTGGGAATCCCAGCACGGAATAGATTAGTTGATTATTTAGGCCAGCGACATTTGCGGAACATGACATGGCTTTTATATTCATGAACGGGTACAATGCACGTCATCTTTGTTAATGCGTGCTGCCACATGTTAGAAGTAGATAATAAACTGAAAGATATTGGAGTGGATTATTTCAGTCTATCCAGGATAACTGAAATATAGATGCTGTGGGGTTCCGTATGCCATTTTATTCCCAACCTTACGGTATTAAGTATATCATGTATATTTCATGAAGTAAATATCAACCATAGCATCAAAACTTATATCTATATTTGTCCATACAAGAGGCGTCTACATTTAGTCCATATATACGTCTCATAGAGATTACACTGCAATACTTGTATAATCAAGTATTGCGACACAAGCTATAGAGCCGTTGTCCGCTTGGGCTCTGTCTTTGATGTATTGGTTGACGATTCGTTGTCCGCTTGAGCTCTATCTTTGATGTATTGGTTGACGATTCACTCCCTGCTTGAGCTCTGTCTTTGATGTATTGGTTGTATGTATTGGTTGACGACTCGTTGTCCGCTCGGTCTCTGTCTTTGGTGTATAGATTGACGATTCGTTGTCCGCTTGAGCTCTATCTTTGATGTATTGGTTGACGATTCGTTGTCCACTTGGTCTCTGTCTTTGATGTATTGGTTGACGAGTCGTTGTTCGCTTGAGCTCTGTCTTTGATGTATTGGTTGACGATTCGTTGTCCACTTGTACATGCATTACACACGGCGCTCCTTTAACATAAAGCATTAGGTCTAATACTATCCCATCATCAAGAAAAGTATTTGCTGGCACTTTTGCCTACATTTACCTGCCTAGTGTCCCGTCTGTCTAAATCTTCATCAGACCGGATGACATTCCGCTCAAACAATGCAGTGTCATACTAGGTGGAAGTTGTATCGTCCTCCACAGTATAATGAGGTGACATCATCCTACAGTCCTTAGCGTTTTGCATGAGGTAGATGTTCTGGGAAAAGCAATCACCAGTCGATGGGAGGAATCATATCTTATGGTGACACATAGCGTTGGGCTGTACACTTGATACCACGCAGAAAGCACAACTGATTTAACGATGGCAATTGCATCCGTGCATACAAATGATTCCATTGCGATCATGTAGCCATATCCCCTCGGGTGTGTCATGGAAAGGCATTTCACAGCTTCATGTTGGTATGTTACAACTGGAACTGTTGCATGCAAATGAGGTCACTGTTAAGGTTTATGCACCAAATACATGCAAGAATTGCATATGACAACGGGATATTCACCACCATTAGCCTTTTCCAATTGGTGCAGTAGATTACTGATATGGAGGTGGCGCCAGTCAAATGAAACCCAACACTACATCCAATCATGCAGGTGCCATTCAAACAAATGTTACGACGACAAGCTAACTATGCAGCATGATTCGCATACTATACGTAAGATCTGAACAATGTATTGTGCTTTCTACATCAAGGAAAGCAATTATCAAATTCAACGGCCTCATATCGAATGCTCCCTGATGTAGATAGTAAATATGTACTTAGATTATATCCACATTGACAGTAAGTTAGCTGTTAGGGCGTTGATGTTAGTTTGTCACCGATACTTGTAGTTCTGTTCTGGTTGTAAATAAAGCGTTACAACCGAGAAGTGCAAGATCAATTGTAAGATCCGCCGACATTGCGGACAAGTGCTGCTTATCGGTACAGCTGCACCCGTTTGAAGTCCTTTGCTGTTTTGTCTTTGACGTAGCCATCAAATCAAATTGTCTTCATTGTTGAATGTATTGTATCAGAATAAATGGATCCGAATGATGTCCACTTTTAAGGAGGCCATGTTAGGTCCCGCCCAGCAGTAAGATATTCGCTTGGTGAGTGAATAAGTGGATTTAGCAATAAAGCACAGATAGGATGGAGGCTAATATTGCAGCTAAAAAGACAATTCAGAACTATACCTCCATAGAGCTATCAAGCTTTACTACTGACGGACTAGTATAGCAATAAGTTTCCTTGCTATTCTCTATAAGCACGGGTGAATAACATCTCCACAAAATATAAAAACCATTCATACACGACGCACTACTTGTTATGTTCTAACAGCAGTCGTTTGCTCACAATTCCTCGATGTCATTCATTGGCTAAAATACTAATTTACGGCGTTTATAAAGATGTGATGTGGTTCCAATTAATGTCTTTCAACCAGCTGACATTTATCGACTATTTGAGACTGTCGATGATATTCCGCTAAGAACCTAGTTAAGGCTGTCGATGATATTGTGCTAAGAGCCTAGTTTAGACTGTCGATGATATTCCACTAAGAGACTAGTTTCGGCTGTCGATGATATTCCACTAAGAGCCTAGTTATGACAGCCAATGATATTGCGCTAAGAAAGGAATTACATCCCAATTGACACCATTACGTGTGTAATGAACGATATATGTATAAAGTCAAAAGATCATTAGGATGAGATGGTTGGGTTTCGTCAACAATATTCAGCGGTTGGCGTTACTATGACGACAGATGATAACTATCAAATGGGGCCACTCCGAGTAGCAGTCCCAATTGTTTGATAGATGTCGGGATTATGTGCTAATCAATTAGATCGGGTTGAAATAACTATATAAATACCGATTGTGGTTCACAAGAATGGACCGCTTAGTTCGCTGTACAGTTTTAACAGCCAGATATATTAGGCGGCCAATTGTAACTCATGTCACATAATGGGTACACATCATTCAGTGGTGAAACGCAGTTATTCGTTGATATTTTCTAATCTATCAATAATATTTATATACTGCAATATTACTGATATAGAGCATACGAACGCAATATACCAACATTACCTGATACTATTGCAATAAACGTCGTAGTATTGACCCAAGGCTAATATATCGCTCTACTTCATCCATACCTGGAGCTACAGATACTATCCCAATAGCGGTCAGAATCATCCTTACAGCATACTGCTGTGTGACACAAACTGACTTGAATTCCACTGTACACACCCCAACATTTGATTTAAGGATGTCATGAAACTTTTATGAAAACATTAAGGTGTGCGAAAGCGAGGAAGATTGTCCCATGGACGAATCATCCTTACCCCATATTCGGATAATTTCCACCAAGCCACCAAGTACTGTTCTTAATCATAATCAGTGGAAGTTCAGTGGCATCCTTTAACGGCACTGCGACAGTAAAGACCCATTCCTTATTATATATTTACAACCTATATCGTAAATTCCAGAATAACATTAACGTCGTACTTGGTAATGATTTACTCCAGGCTTGTTTTTATTCGTTGCACAAACGATGAAGATCAAATCAGCATGGACACATTTCGTTAGAATGCCTATAATTTTACCATTTGTTTGATGAGAGAGTTTGAAAACAGTCCTCTGTCGATCCATTTGCAACTCTGACAGCGTGTAATCCACTTTCCCTGTAGGAGAATCTCCTGACTACTATCATATTCAAGTATTTGCTATCCCGCTCTGTGATCACACATTTAGCTGACCCATATGTCGTCTAGACCTTTTATATACCAATCACCCATAACAAGAAGCCGTATTGCTTTGCCCATCAATACTACCCTGAACTGAATACAATGTCAAGAAATTGTGTTTTTTAGGCTGTCCATTAGTCGGTTTTGGAAAGTCGTAGATTACAAATAATTATTTATACACTATGTGGAAGCATATCAACTCATCACTTTGTTATCTGAGAGAAGAAAATTGATATGACAAGTAAGAGTTACCATTGGGTATGCGTGGTACCGGTAATTCAAGTGTTGTGACGTTAATGATATTTGGACTATCCAA
>CM067353.1:16871491-16888991 GCA_034190875.2 Urechis unicinctus
GCTTGTTTTTATTCGTTGCACAAACGATGAAGATCAAATCAGCATGGACACATCTCGTTAGAATGCCTATAATTTTACCATTTGTTTGATGAGAGAGTTTGAAAACAGTCCTCGATCCATTTGCAACTCTGACAGCATGTAATCCACTTTCCCTGTAGGAGAATCTCATGACTACTATCATATTCAAGTATTTTCTATCCCGCTCTGTGATCACACATTTAGCTGACCCATATGTCGTCTAGACCTTTTATGTACCAATCACCCGAAACAAGAAGCCGTATTGCTTTGCCCATCAATACTACCCTGAACTGAATACAATGTCAAGAAATTGCGTTTTTTAGGCTGTCTATTCATCGGTTTTGGAAAGTCGCAGATTACAAATAATTCTTAATACACTATGTGGAAGCATATCAACTCATCACTTTGTTATCTGAGAGAAGAAAATTGATATGACAAGTAAGAGTGACCATTGGGTATGCGTGGTACCGGCAATTCAAGTGTTGTGACGTTAATGATATTTGGACTATCCAAAGTATTGAACAACTATAATTTGAACCATGTCCAAAACAGGCACACATAACGGTATAGAGTGGTTTATCGCTGTCTATCTAATTGTATTCCACTATCATCGTTGTTTTTTTATTTATAATGCGGCAGGGCAGAAAACTATACGCTAGAATATTAAAAAAGCTATATGTTCGTTCAGATAATTTGCTGCTATTCGCCGTTTAATATTTAACATAAATCTTCCAGCCCAACTTCGTTGTAGTGGTAGCAGAATTAATTGACATACGAATGATTAGCGCGGACACCTGACAACAAAAACACCCAACCGCGCCAGACATATACATTAACATTTCACTCACGGGTAACAACCGGTCGTTAAGTGTCTCTAACAAGGCATAGTATATTGCCATTGAAGATTTATTGGTAATCATGTGATAAACATGAACAACGCAAAGCAGTGTGAGACATATTATGCGGCAATATGGATGAATAATAAATAGTTATATATAGATGACTCCCCAAATGTTAGAAGGGTAAATATAGGTGTTAGTAGGCCCGCCATACGTCCAATACACTGTAAACGACATTAAAGTAACATCTTGATGTTATCACTCTGAAACATTGAAATTTGAAAGTAGACCGTGAACTATAGTTGCATGCCTTTGTATTACAAGTGATGCTAATATATTGTGTTTGATTGTAGTACCCCCACGCCTGCGCTCTGCTCCTGACTGCTCTCGTTCTGGCATAAACCACTTTTCTAATATCCCGCCTAGCACAGTATTATACAGCTAGACAATAAGTGATATTATGTGACCACCACGCCCTCCCTGAACACACCTAAGGTCGATTTGTCAGCTTGATGACACCGAGTAATGTCTGATATCATTATAAAGACTGTATATACCGTGTCGATTCTGACATCTCTAGAACAAGTGGGGATAACTCAGGCAAGTAATATGTTAACCGTTGCAGTTGCTATGATCAATAAAACATTACTCATAACTAGCTTTCAATCTAAACTGAGTATTTATTTTGCATATGATAAAATTCTCCCTTTTGGGTCTACCACAAAAGGAGTAAAAATTTGTTTCTAACACCGTCCGCGTGCGGCATCAGGCACTTGATAAAGGTTCTCAGTTACCCCAGCCTAACGAAGACAGGGAATCCAGACAACGGGGGCGGGGACTAACTACATCAGCTCCATCGGATCATTTGTATGCCCCCACGAGAGTCCCATTGGTAAATCAACTGTGATCTCGCCGGAGCTAATAACCAAGAAGACCCCTCTCCTTGACTGGTAATTGCTCTTCCGGAAAAAGACAACTTTGTTGTCAGGTCATGTATGAGGCTTTTGAGCGGATTCTGAAGCCGCCTTAAGGTATTGTGTTATAAGGCTTCCAAGGTGAGTTGCAGCCTGTACCAAACATTATATGGCAAGATGTGAGGGAATAGTCATCCAGACTGGGGAAGATAAATACAGACGAAGAAATAGGTAGTCAGTTAAACGGAATGTATAAGCTGAAGAAATGCTTGGATGGTCATTTTGATATTTCATCTATTAGGTAGAATTAAGTGCTTGACTTGATGAATAAAAAGACAATTCACTACTTACTCACCTGATTTTCAAAGAATTCAGTACTTACCAAAGTAATCAACGAATTAACTACGTTCTATAAACGTTTGCTTGCGCATATTATCTTTTGCACGTTGCTTTCAACAAATACTTCATCAATGCTCATTGTATGCTAATCATGTGTAGTCAATTGTCCGCGAGGGGACAACTCAGGAAATATCATATTCAAGGCAGATCCGTTATGATGACTTTTGTTACAATCTATCGATACTGAGTTAACAAAAGCCAATCCAAAATTGTCCAGGAAGAGTCAGAGCTATTGATCGTCAGTGCTCTTGTCTTTCACATAACCTTTTGAACATCTTAGATCAAAGCATCAGTTGTTTTGGAACCGCATAGTTTTTAGCCTTAATGTAATGCATAATAATATGCGCTATTCAACGTGCCATCCTGCGCCCTCATCAAATTAATGACAGCTGCGCACTGCCATTTATCAGGTGTGGCGTCGAATGGATAAAGTTGACGGGATGAATACAATGATTATTCTGTAATGTTCCAAAAGCCTTGAATGACAAGCGAGCAAACAGTGAATTAGCAGTTGATGCATCAAACAAGGCAATCATTTAAGCTTAAAGCTAAAATTAAAATATTCATTTGGTCCATTCCATCTTATAAAGTTGCGCGTAATTCACCAGGCTCTCATTATATTGATCAGACTGAATGACTTCCAGATAATTTCTTCCAACGTGAAACTCTCTTAAACAGTGAACTGTACACAGCATAATTCAAAGTCAATATATGGTAGTAGCATATGTCTATGAACATAAACCTTAGATGGTTCATTGCGGACTGGTCTTGTCAACCAGAGATGCCGAGTCCGTTGGAAGTAATGTGCTTAGTTACCGATAGTGATGACGTCACACCGACTTAAGCCGTATTTATTATCGGGTGTATTGTAGCAGGCGGACGGGGTTCAAATAATGTAACTTTAACCACGTTTTATTATACGCAATGTAGAATCCAAGAGCTAGTAAGTGATTTTGGTCATAAAATAAAGATGAGGTGATTGATGTTATTGCCGGTCAAGAAAACAATACAGGAATTCAACTCCCTCATACGTTATCAAGTTTCACTGCTGAATGACTAGCATAGCAATAAGCATCTGGACTATTCTCTCTTAGCATATCACATCCTCATCAAATATAACAGTCATTCTTAACTGACGCAAGTTAACTGACTCCACAGTACCTGTAAAACTTTGAAGTTTGAAGATTTGATTATATCCACGGTCAGCGATGGCATTCATGGGCTACATCATAAATATATGACGCTTAATTATATGTCCACAGCTCCTACTTAATGGCATCAATAAAATTTATGTAGTAGTTATTGAATCCGTGGGGCTGTTTGAGATAGTCAATAATAATATGTTAAGGGGGGAATAATATAGCAATTTATGTCAAGTGACCAACTGAACCACACAAACGTCCACATGCAATGAAAGCGCTATAATAATAATAATAATATTAATAATCTTTATTTTCGCACAGCATGTGTACAGGAACAATTATTATTTGATACAACAGCAACAAAACACACGAGAACGAATAAGCAAATAAATCAGTTAAGATAAACACAAGTCCTTTAACAGAGCTTCAGCTTCTTGTCGGGTTAGCACTGATAATGAATCCCCATCTCTAATAGAAATAAGCTCCTTTATGAGCATGGCTATATGACCATATTCAGAATTACCTGATGGCATAAACTTATAGCTGAAGTCCTTAATGCATTCACTATGCTGTAATAGATAACAATTATTGATGTTCATGGTATGCATTATAGTTCGAACATTATCGCTTACAATTGTTCTGCTATGGAAACAACATCTACTTACATAGGATACTACAACATTAGGGCTGTTCTGGCACTTATGAAAGAAATTGACAAAGCGCAACATCAATTGATTTCTAAGGGGCAATTTTCCCGAAATGAACTGTAAATACTTTGAACATGTTCTGAACTCTAATTTCCATATAGTTCGAATACACCTCCTCCAAACACTACACAATTTGGCCAGCTGGTTGGGTCTTAAACTCCACATCGCCGACCCAAAAAAACTACTACAGTATACTTCAAATAGTGAGTTTCTAACAACAGAGTTGCAGTATCCAAAGCGAGACATAATCATATTCGTTTTCGCCATCAAATCCCTACATGCACGCTGAGTATTTATCAAATTTGCACAATAACCAATATTACTTCCCAAGTGAACAGCTTGTTTTTCTTGTACAATTAGTTCATCATTTAGTGTTAAATGTACTGGACTGTCGCAAGCATTGAATGCAAGCAACCGGCTTTTTGCAGAATTGAACTTCACATAGTATTCCTCCGAAAATTCCTCGCATATTCTAAGCATTGTCTTAGCCGCTGTAACTGAAGGTGCAATGAGTGAAACATCATCAGCATAACTCAAAGCACCCATATAATGATGGCCCATGTGACATCCTACATTAGCTTCACGAAGGCGCCTTAGTAATTCATCGATATATACACAAAACAATAATGGCGAAAGAACTGCGCCTTGCTTAACACCATTCGTGCAAATAAAAGGCTCAGAGCTAGAAGCATTCCATCGGACTTTCAGGTTCTGACGTGTGTACATATTAATGAGTAATTTACATATTGTTGGACAGAGTCCTTTCTGCCTGAGCAGCGCAAACAATTTCACATAATTCACACGATCAAATGCTTTAGATGCGTCCAACAGAATAACACAAAACAAGATGACCCCTGAGTTACAAAGTGATCAACAATCTCTTGCAAACGTGCATTGAGTGGTAGAGTGTGACTGTTTGAAACCGAATTGCAGATCGCTTGTTTTCAGTGCTTCACTCTGGGATGTTAAAATAATATTGTCAAGTAATTTTCCCAAAATACTACTGATTGCTATGGACCTGTAATTATCACTATTATTCAACGATTTCTTTCTATTCTTTGGTATAGGTATCAGCGTGGAATGCAACATACCCGGTGGAGCATATGCATGCGAAAGCATCGCATTAAACAACAATGAGATATGAACAAACAATTCTTGACAGGCATTCTTAATGTGATCAGAGCTGATTTCAGAATTACCATCGGTTTTGTCTGGTTTCAAATTCCGCGTTGCGGATTCGACCTGCTTAACGGTTATGACATGATCAGAAGTGCATTTGCCCGTTTTGCAGCATAATGCGGCATCGCTACATATGGATCTGTAAAGATCGTTCATTTCAAGCTCGTTATATGAAACGGAGTTATACAGCCTCGAATACTTGTCCTTAAATGTTTCGCATATATTAACCTCATCATGAGCATCGTCCACAAGAGTAGGGTTGGACACACGTGCGCTAAATTTCTTACGCACTTCCTTCCAAAAATTGGGGTTATTTTTGGACGCGTTTGCAGCCGCCATTCTGTCGGCTACTAATTGGTCTTGTTTACGCATAACGTTCCGTGATTTCTTTTTGTAGTCTTTTTTAGCCTTAAGCATTATATCTTTAATTGTCCCGGTAGAAGGGCAGCCATTCTCTCGCCACAAAGCTGCACCAAAAAATTGATTTATTTTTCAGGGATCGGACTTCGTCGGTCCACCCAGCCCGGCGCTTCTTTGGTAGGTTAGCCGGAATACTACAGAGAGACGATGCCACGCAAGCATGAATTATGTCATCGTGAAATTGATCAATTTTTTCAACATGCTTGCAACGGCTCGGGTTCGCGCATGATAAAACTTCCGTTGGAACATCCACATTAGCCAACATTTTACGCAGAGTGTTCTTGTACAAATCAATGCCATTGCCCTTTGCGCTCTTCCAATTCCTTCTAGTATCCGATGGTAATTTGGCGATATCTACATGTAACATTCTAAAGCACAGTTTTAAGATAACCGGACTATGATCCGACATATTGTCACCATCATGAATGCATTCATAGCTTACAATTGATGACTCAAGATTCTCTGAAACCATTAAGTGATCAAGTGACGATCTGGCATGCGACATGTCACTTTCATAAGTGAAATCGACATTTGCAAGGGGTTTTATAAGGCATGGAATTAGACATTCCTGTTCACAGAAATTATTTAACGATATAGTATGCCTGGAACTATCCCGTGAAAAGTCTGTGTTAAAATCACCACCCATAATAACGAAATCAGCTTCCGTATGAGATGTAATAACCGCATTTGCTTGATCTAGAAGCTCACTATATAAGTTACTAATTGATATGCTGTTATCCTTATCACATGGCATGTAAACATTAATAATCAACATTTTAACAGGTCCGGTAGCAGTGTGACAAATAACTTCGCATGCCTGGCACCTACGACTTTTTCCAAAATCAATTGGGGCAACAGAAACTTTGGTGGATGTCTTATGTAAAATTGCACAACCACCATAAGGTCTACCGACTAACAATTCCGATTCGTCCATACCAGATATACCAACGACGGACACATTACCAATATTACGTTCAAACAGTGCAAACTCAGATTCAAATAACCAATGCTCCTGTAGTAAAAGAACATCGCATTCTCCCATTAAATGACGTATGTACATAACAGTATCGTTCTTATGTCCTCGACAGTTATAAGTACCGATTGTAAAGTTTTGACTAAGCATAGAGGAAAAACTAGAATATATAATACAGAGGTATGACCAGACTAATAATGTACATACAATCAAGGTGATTGACGAGCACTCTTACGGTAATACTTCCGCACGCAGATGCCAGTGGGCCAGAATTCATCATTCATCAATGATTTCATATCGGAGACTTTCACCTCAACTCTAAAGCTCTCAAATTTCGCTTCACTATTGGAAACGCGCTCAATGGTTCTCACCTCTATCTCCGATTCTGCAATAAACGATTTTACGTCCTCTGCACTTGTTCCTTTTTTTTCAACTCGGAACACAAACACATCCCGGCTTGGCTCTGGTGCGCCTCTAATTGCTCGCGGGGTAGAAATAACTCCCTTCACGGGCTGTTTTCGTTTCCCTGGCCCTGGTCTGGGTCGGCGACGTCGAACCTCTTGAAAGCCATCGTCCGTAGGTGGTGAAGCCTCACTCATTTGCGATTGAGGCGATGGGTCCGCTGTGGATGCAGTGGCTACTGGGACCGCAGGGGCTTTTAGAGTAGTCACCACAGGTGGGTCAATGTGAGGACTCGATGGTGGGCATGTTGTGCTAACAACAGTGGCATAAGACTTGGTCCTCTTGCAGACCGTCTCTTCTAAATGCTTTGAAAGAACTCTAATGTTTTCCTCCTCATTGTAAAATGATAATGCACCAAATGTCATGCGATCATCTGAATGATAGTTGTAGTTTTCATATAAATAATTAGCTGCCATAGTAACCATGACGATATTGTCACGTCGTGAACGAGCGGTGCTCCCCAAACATATCCTCCATGGATGAAGTAGACTTGATGAGAAGTATCTCAATGAACATTGACATACTATCACGGTTTTGATGACTTTACCCTTGAAGATGTATTTGATTTCCGCGCATTGTTCAATCTTCACATTAGTACCGTTTTTTTGTGTAATTGCTAAAATAACTCGATAATAATCTTTTCAAAGTATTGGGGACACAAGAAATCGATAATATATAGATAGCGGCCTTTTGAAAACCGCCTCTGAACATTGTTTACTAAACTGTAAAAATGCATAGCGACTGTGTCAAGTAACTACAATTGCGCAATTTCACCATCATCTGGTATTATCGTTTTCAGCTTCGTATGTCGAGTAGCGTCTACCGCGTACCTATTCGGGTCATGTTTCACGTCCCGTCAAAATAAAGAAATCAGACTGATTTAGAAACAGCAGGGTCACAGATTGGACTCGATTGTAAGAATTTCATTTCAATAAGTAGTGGGGATGCGGTACATTAAGTTGTTTTCACAATGTTCGTGAACTTTGATGGAACACTCCTATAACAAGAATAGAAAAACCCTACAACACCTAACGTAATAGTTGTAGATCATACAGGGGTTAGAAAACAAAACACAGGTTTAGAGTGTATCGAAGTTTCTATGATTGACCGATGTCATGTTTACGTGCAAAGCAACCACAATAGATCGACAGGATTTCGATGAATTTATCATTGTCATTTGTTATTCTGATGAATGGAACTCTTAGTTTTCCTTATGTATCAAAGGAGTATAGGTTTATGAAAACATGACGCTCATTTTAACGAGGTATCATGTGACTACACAGCATGTCGGGTAATGTGATTGTCTTTATACCATCCGGCGGTGTGATGTGGAGCGCTCAAATAGCAGGGTTCGTAGAGATTCGTAGTAATCTTCTACCCAGGTCGTCTATACATTTACAGACCGATATTACTAATGTAGCGTGCCCGAACCCAATGCACCAACAACTATTGACAACATTGTAATAAACGTCACCGTGTCATTTTATTACCATACTTCTGTCGAAGAACACACGACAGTCACAAAATAAGAAGCACTGATTCCATCGCATTAACCACTCGAGTCATCCTTCATGCTTACTGCTGTGTGACACGAAATGTCTTTAATCCCATTGCACACACAGTGACAATTGATTAAATGATGTCATGATTTTCTTAACGAAGCCTTGTTAGTGTACCTAAGGCAAGAAGGCTGTCAATGAGACGAATCATCCTCATGATGGACAAGTGTTATTTTCATCAAGCCGCGGAGCGCTGTTTTTTTAATCATTATCAATGGACAGTCAGTGTCAATCTTTATTCGCATTCGTGTCATTATTGTATATTTACTATCTTTATACCCATTTCCAGCGCAATTTTAACATCATAGTCGGCCGTGTTTTACTCGTGTTTGCATGCATAACACAAAAGGCGAAGACGAAATGACTCTTGGCACATCTCGTTATGTTGAAAATGCTTTCACGAATTTCTTGAATAACAGTAGTTTCTTCCACCCATCATAACATTACCTCGTCGCTTAATGGTCAAATATGTAAATATTCAGGATTTAGTGCATGGAAATATGCAGTCCATCTATTTGCGAACCCGACAGCACAAACGGGTGTAATTCCTAGTCCTTGACCGATCGTGATGATTGGTGACTTAAATGATATGTGAACTCTCCTAAAGTTGCAAAAACATAGCGGTGAAACTTCTCATGTTATATAATCAGATACTAAATCATATTGAAGAACTTGCCCATGTCATCCGTTTGACGTTTGAATGTGAGCCCTGTCCAAAACGATCCAAATAGTCTCACTAGAGGGATCACATACGCATTAGCAACTGTATACGCTAACTAAAGTTGCTGTTTAAGAGTTGGTGACACAGTCCGCAATAGCTACGACCCTGTTACCTTTAGTTATGTCACTTCAACAGCAGCCTTCAGTGTCGAAATATGCCTTCATCCTCGTGTGACAGAATAAACTTTTGAATTTAATGGCTATAAAGAATGATCTACCTTCTTTGGCACGGCACACGGATATTTGTAAGTACCCTTACACTAATGCCTCATCAACACAAAGCCCCTTAGCATCCTGTGAGTCTTCGTCTGATGTCGTCAATGTGGCACCGAATAATACCTCAACGGATCGATTCACCTAGTCACGTTGTGCTGAGTATGTTCCGACACTATTAAAAGTGCATTTCACAAAAACTGCATTTACCGATTATCTACTATGTTTAGTACTGATATCCAAACACTTGAGTCCAACCGATGACCCTGGCTATTTTTATGGACTTTGTTATTTATTATCGATGGGACGTGAATATGGTACACGGCATACGCTACAATGTCCAAAGATGGGAACTAGCGGAGTTTGAGTTTTGTAAAATCTAGTTCGAAGACTGGTATCACAGCGCGCATTTATCTGCTCATTGACGAGGATTTGGTATTTAAAGTATCAAAAAGGATTATAAACTAGTTAGTGTAGCAACTACATAAACTTGGAAGCAAAATACAAATTGCGCTAAATGGCCGATAAATGCATCTTCTAGTGAGCATCATCCAATATTCGTGTTGGATATAAGGACACAGGACCGAGACATCACAGAATACATGCTACCCAAAAGCTCAGCATCAAAGTCAACTTTGGCCATGAATAAACGAAGATGTTTGTTATTCATGCCGAACTAAAAGGAACTAGTACGTATCAATTGATATTTTGTGATCGTCAGAAGACCTTATTGGTTCCAGCCGATTCTACAAAAGAGTAATGAATGTGGTTTTTAGTTTATTGCAGTCATTCATACGACCAGACTGATATGGCAGCACGCAAGACGCATAGATAGTTCTGAGTAAACCAAGGTCATTTTTTCTGTTTGCGTTTTTTCATATTCACATGAGGCACATCAGTGATAACTTTGTTCAAAGCCTTCTTAGTTAAACCTCACACACAGCATGCTTAGATGTCTGCCTGAAGCTAACACACCACCCAGATGAGAAACGAAGCTGAATGAAATAAACGCATGTTAACCATGTACAATCATTGCACCATTGATTAATGACACATTTATACCATCGCTGTTTAAATCATTTGAGTATAATGGACTTGTGCATATAAATGTTGTGGAGAAAGGGTAATGCATTGAAAAGAATCTCGCCGCTACTTTGCTAAGTGGGTTCCCTTGATAAATTGAAACTCGAGTAAAAGTCACATGTATCATGTGTTGTACGTTGATACAATATGCCTGGCTTATTATGTGCATCTGCATATTGTAAGCGGGACATACAAATCGGTCCTGTTATCAAACGTGGATAGTAAAGCATGACCTTACAAGTCCTGATGGAAGTCCGCAACGTAACATGTTGAGAAAAGCGATTAGTTGCATGGCATACCTCGTGACACAAGGAACAAAAAATGGATTGCCCAAATAGATCCAATTGTATGATGTGAGTCTTTTAAGATATTTGACTAACAGAATAGAGAAGTAACCAAGAGTAATGTGTATTTACGTTCAGTCTGGCTCATTGATGTTTTCCTACTACGATGCAGTTGAACCAGAAGATACAGCCATCATATACCACCAGCCGCTGTAGATATTGCATCAACCACCCGAATCATCCATATATCTTCTTTCTAAGGGACACGTAATGCCTTTGACCCAAGTACACCCAGAGACACAATTGAGGTAAGAATCCTATCAAAAGTTATCGTTTTGAGTAGCGAAGAAGACTGTTCCAGAGACGAATCCTCATCCCGGACGCGTATAATTCCCATCCGGCCGCCGGGTGCAGTCGTTAATCATGTTCAGTGGAGAGTCACTTCCATTGTTGAACATGGACAACCTCTATCGTTATTACCTGCCAGGCATAAACGTCGTTGTCCGTCACCTTTTACACCCGTCTTGTTTGAATAAGTGGCGTCAAAAACGCGATAAAAAATCTATACATGTCTTGCTATGTAAACTACGTACAAGTTTTGCAATAAAAGTATTGTATCTTAGCAATGATAACATTCTCTGAATACATAAGGAACACGTTTTACACACAGTATATCATAAAGCCGATTTTACTAGCGTAGTTATGTGGTCATGCACCTGTGTGAATGTACATCTTACATTAAGTTTGTAGTTCAAATATCCATCAATTAGACAATCCCGGAATGAATTATAGACGTTTACTGTAATTAAGCGCCACTTACTCTGCGGGGCTTCCTGGGGTCGGAGCATCATACATCAACACACCAACAAGAGATATCCGACGGCTGCGTCAAGTAAAAAATGATCTAAAAAGCTAATTAAAGAATGAAGAGGTACCTTTCTCTCAGCAGTAAAGTATAGGGCATCCATCCCCTTTGGGTTATGAAAGCCACTGCTCCCCGCGTCCTTTTAATTTGGAAGCGCTGAGAGGATTCTAATATCATTAACTTAATATATATAGCAAAGGTTATTGCAATAGGGATACATGTTTGATTTTTGGAATAGTGGTATTCACAGCGGCAATATCTGTCAGTGGTGCGATCAGCTTGTTGGCTATATGACACCCTCACTACCCGATGGCGCAGCCTACTCTACAAGGGTCAGATATATTGCTGATTACGAAGTAATTAGAACAAGTAAACACTTTGTATTATTGTAGAAGCTAGGTCATTTGGGGTCAACGCTATGATGAAATGTAATATCGTATATCTGTTTTGAACTACATGTGTAATATACATTTGTCAATAATGCAGGGCGCGTGCCCTTTTATATTCGACCATTATTATATATATATACATGGTGCCCAGAATGGATTACGATTATATTAGAATCGTATTGTTACCTTGTTAAGCTGGTTGTTTGATATATTGGAGTACATATTAAATGTTGTACGTTCTACTAAATGGTTGACAAAGTGTTGCTTCATGACTGGCTGCTTTTTGTGCGGATGTCACAGACGGTGGTGACACCTGGCGGACTAGTACGGCTTGCTTTCTGACATGGATAATAATAAGTGACCGCTACGGGTTTTTTATTACTTAAATGATGCAATCTTTTAAAAACTTTACAAGAGATCATTATGCTCACAAAAAACCATGCGATATAAATTTAGTCTGAATAGGTACTTAATGACTAACGGCCTGTGCGAACCTACCCGTTTTGTAATAAATATCTGCATGATATTAACGCTGGCGATGAGGTTTGCTCACAAAAAAAATTGCACTTAGCATACAGAAACGGATCGCTTGGTGATTGCGTTCAGCAATTTCTCTTTCCTCCCTTTTCGACCAATTTGTTTGACGTCAGCCACAGCTGCTTGCAGTCGCCATGAGTTAAACCAATGGATACTCCTGACCTTTGCCCATCAATAGCATGAATGGTCTTTTATTCATTAAGTTATCATCATTACTTTATTTCTGTCTACAAGATCTTGAAATTATGACGTTTTATTAGGCGCTGATTATCATCAATACAACTCTTAGTTCACTTTAAATTCAACGCAAAACTTAAATCCAGGTGTCTCTTGTGTCCATGCGAGCATACATGTAAGTCTTTAGGGTCAACTAAAGCGTCCCTCACTGCAATACACCAGGACGACTAATGCATAAGCAGTATTTGTCAGTTAACTCCGCTACATTAGGATTTGGAAATGCTTGTTTAAGTTGTACTCGTGTCATGGTACATAGTCATACAATAGCAATTGATGCTTTACAGAATAATGATAACGATTAATGTCATAAGTACAATTCTTATCACTGGCGCCGTTCTCAATCGACATAAACATATAACTATATATATATATATAGATATATATATATATATATATATATATATATATATATATATATATATATATATATATATATATATATATATAGTTTTTATATATATATAGTTATATATATATAAATATATATATATAAATATATATATATATATATATATATATATTATATATAGCTCAAATATCATATATAGTTGAATATCATATTGAAATGGTCAAACCCAAATAGTTTCGAACACTTTGAAAGAAAATGTGGATTGACTTTATGAAAGCACAGTGGTATTTACTGTCCCGGACCAATTTATGCTAAAGGTTGGCAGTATGTATACTACACACACACACACACACACACACACACACACACACACACACACACACACACACACACACACACACACACACACACACACACACACACACACACACACACACACACACACACACACACACACACACACACACACACACACACACACACACACATACACACACACAAAAACACACACACACAATCACATACACGCATACTCGCACCCACACACACGCACACGCACACACACACATACACACACACACTCTCATACACACACACGCACACACACACACACACACACACACACACACACACACACACACACACACACACACACACACACCCACATGTGTGTGTATATTAGTGTAAGTTATATTCCCTTCTACCGGATTTATATACTGAACTATTGTACTATTGGGACCAATCATCCGAACAAATAATGAACGCATCTAGGCACGAGAGTGATAAATTCAACCGGCTATTTATCATGCATACCACCCACAGCATCGAGTAATCTCACATTATGCTTAACATCCGTCGTCGTACGTCATGCATGCCTTTACACAGCAGAAGGGTTCATGGCTCTATATCCATGATATATCGACAGCGTTCATCATCACTTATAAGTAGTGGTCTGTGCTATCGAATATCAATATTAGCTAATCTCATTCCACTTGATGATTCTGCTCTTGAAAAAAAACCCACCAAAGCGTAGTTAATATGTTTAGCATTTGCGAAGGCTAAATCTCGCCTGGCGATGAATTAGAGTAAACCGTTTGTAGCAAACACAGGAATGCCAAGCTGCTGTTTATTGTCCAGAACATTGACTTACATATCACAATTGAGAATTATACACATGCCTCTCCTGCTCTGTGCTTATTAATCTGGATGGACCGGCGGTGGGCATTGAATTATAATGCCATATGTTTCTAATTTTATGTTATACTGTGACGGTGAGATTCCGATCTGGTAAAAGTGGAGAACAGATAGATGTAGATGCTGCCATCATCGTAATTCACTTGTCCAACTGAGCTGAAAAACACAATAATTCCACGTATGTCTGTTGCAAGAAACAAATCAGTGCATTTGCAACGCATTTCTGTTGCGTTATTTGATGATTGATAGCATTTTGAGCCACGAGTGAATGAACGGAGTATGACAACAGTCATCACTCTTTGTGAAGCGGTGGCATCATGTTTACCTGGAAAGGGACAAGAAGTGGCTTCGTAAACGTGGCAACACAAAGTGTTTGATGCTTGAACATCTTATCAAGAGCTGCTTGCAGTACAAGAACCGTTTGTGTTGTAAATGTTACATGTCTTAATATAATTTAAAGAACACGGCTTCGCTTACGCTTATAACCTTTGTGTTTATAGATTAACTGCTGTTATAGTATCAGGATTTACTAAAATGGAAAGCCATGTATGTGTAAAAATCTAATTCCATGCGTTGAACGTGCGCCGCGACCACAAACAGTTTCTTTAATGTCAGTGTATGAATTCATAACCATTATGATTTACTGTGACACGCCAACATAATCGCCGCATAATCCATGTTGACCAGTCTCATCACACACAGATTTGCTTATACCTTGAGCTTCAACGCTTTTTGCACATGAACGTGTGTGTGTGTGTGTGTGTGTGTGTGTGTGTGTGTGTGTGTGTGTGTGTGTGTGTGTGTGTGTGTGTGTGTGTGTGTGTGTGTGTGTGTGTGTGTGTGTGTGTGTGTGTGTGTGTGTGTGTGTGTGTGTGTGTAAGTGTGCGTAAGTGGGATGTGTTGCACTGCAGCTTTGACCGATGCATCGGCTACCTTTGTTTCGGGTCTTGGTGCCAGCGACCAATTAAGTTGAATATATATCGTGTGTTGCTCGTTCAATCTGGATCCTTTATCTAATTTATGACTAAATGTCGGTGTGTTCATTTCAGCAAGCACTTGGTTGTCAGAAGCATAGTCTGCCTACTCAATCATCCATTCGTTCATCCTGATTTGAATATAATGGCGTCATGATTTTGAATACTTCTCCGATCGCAGTTAATTATTTGCGGTATTTGGATGACTGTGTGCTTTAAATGGGCCTTGATGATATTCACCACTCGATCAATCGATATTGCATGATTGATAATTCTCAATACATATATGCTTAAACTGGCTTGGCTCTTAAAGCTATTCAGGTTCACACCGATATATACCATGGCCACGATTTGAGGAAAACAGTCTGCTTTCATAAAATGTTCATCCGATTGCACAAGATAAATACAAGGCATATAAACTAAGATTATAACAATTGTATGTGTTAATGGATCAAAAGAATTTATGCTTTCCGACCTACAGCGCCACTGTGAAACAGCGTTGAAAGATGGTAGGAAGTCGGCATCATTCTATTGAGCTTGGGGTTCATTTTGCATGGTTAATACAGACGTGGGAGGCTCTGATGAAGCATAGCAAACAACCATTATTTAGCTGGTTAGGTCTGTTATTAAGCCATTTTCATCCGGTGGATTGAAATGATCTAACAATCAGGCATGAAAGAGTCAAAATAGCAACATACATGGAATATGCTACATAGAACACTTCTTTTTAGCAATGGCTGCTATTTATTTAGAGCTGTGATCGATATGATATTTGTCCTAACAAAGGCGGGGATTCATTTCATTGTTTCCGTCTGCTTCGCGTAAAAGTACCTTTTGGCCCTGAATAGACGAAGAGGAATATTACTCGGGTATGCAACTGGGGAGCGTATCATTTGCTATTATCTAATCATCAGAGGGCTTTATCTGGGCCAGAATTTGGTGACTGGTGAGTTCTTGTAATTGCCTTAACCCTAATGACATGGATTGTGCAAGCTACGTTTCACAAGATACCACTGGTGTGACCATGGACTGCAATGTCGATTCGAATAACTGAGAAATATCGCTCAGTTTCAATTACCTATTTCTATTTTCGGAATTAATGTTCAATTGTATTGATATAGCGGTAATAGAAGTTTTATTATTTACAACCAAAATCACTACCGCTACTGTGATATAGTTAGTGGATTGACGCACTGCAGCATTGGCGTCTTGGTTACACTAGACGCTACGTAGCATGTAAATATTCCTGCTTTAGCACCTATCACGCGCCACGTAAGAAATGGAACGTTTTGAATTTAAACGGCTAAACTCTAGGCTGCATGGCGTGTGATGATCCGTGAAGCACCTAATCGTGTGCAGCAAACATCCTTTTTGTATCATAATGAAATGCTACAAGCTGGTGCGAGGATGACTGTTTCTGGACTCTGAGCTATAGTCAACCGTCACGAAAACTATTGTTTAATGCTGCCATACTGAATACTTACTTGCATCTACGTACCGGAGGCGAGTTTATTTTCATGAACTTCACGCAATGATAGAGGCTGGCCACTTTCATCGCATGCTAGCCCTCTTAACTATAATGTGCTGAATGAAAGCTGATACTCAGCGGAGGAGGGCATGTAAATGCGGTCTGAAGAATTATCTGCACCATTATTCACATGATATTGCTTACATGGCATCCAACTAAATCCTTCACACAAGTCAGCAGCTTATTAATGATAAATGCCTCCTTGGTGGCGAAGAAATAAAGCGCGTGCGATGTGGTCATTATGCTGCGCGTTATTACATGCTAACATAATCCCGTTAAGCGGCTACAAAATCTTCATCAATAATGTGTATTTGCTTGCAGACAAATGGGTTTGTGAACATGTCTGTCATTGTAACGTGTTATGCCATCATGACTAGCAAGAGATTATTGTTCGCTTGAAGCATTTCATGTATGTGACGTAGTACACTATCATGGAGTAAACTCAATCGATATAGTTTGTAAACATATGTATTATACCGCTGACAAATGCAATGACTAATTAATGGGTAAAATCA
>CM067353.1:16893991-16963991 GCA_034190875.2 Urechis unicinctus
TCTGTAAAAAGCATAAGGGTAATCATTACTAGGACCATTGCTGGGAGCGACTAGACTAATGGTAACTGATGCATTGTCCCTCGACGCTTAATCTCCACAATCTACCGTTCCAGGTTTGTGCAAGACACCGTTTACAAAATAGCATTATATTTTCGGTTTTGATGCTTATGCGTATTGGTACAGAGTTAGCAGAATTCTTGTTAAATGCAACCAAAATCACTACCATTGCTCTGATAAAGATGCTGGATTGGCTAAACAGACACACTACAGTATTAACGGTTAGGGTATACATGTAACATTTACAAAGGTATTGCTTCAGCACTCCTCATGCACCGTAACATCATGAAATGTAACGTTTCGGATTCAAATGGCGTAACTCCACATGGCGTATGACGAGCCGGAACGCACCCTATCATATACAGCTAATCACCACTATCTATCATAATATAATGTCACAAGCTCGAGTCGCCAGTTGGAGAGGTTTTCTGTCCGTCGATAAGGTATTGCAATGAGATCATGATAAAACTGGAAGATATAGGAGGGGATTATTTCAGTCATAATATGGGATTCCGTATGCTATTATATTCACAACCTTTTCGATATTATATATACTTCATGAAGTAAAGATCAACCATAGCATCAAAACTTACATCTTTATGTGTCCATACAAGACGCGTCTACATTTGGTCGATGCACACGTCTCGTAGAAATTACAGTACAATACATATATAATCAAGTATTGCGACACAGGTTGTAGAGCTCATTTCCGGGATAAGCACGATGCACGCGAGAAGATCTACTTTAACTATAAGGGCCACTTTCACAATATTTAAGAATAAAAACAGCAAACGGTGATATGAGGAAAGTGGTCAGCTACTGTGATGTAGACTATATATAGACTCTTAACTATAGTCAACCGTCGAGTTAATTATAGTTTAATTCTGCCATATAGACTTCGAATTTGCGTACCGGAGGCGAGCTTCTTATTTGGAATGTTGCGCTTAGTATGAACACATTCACATGTATGCTGCATTAAAACAGGCCGTCAGTATCTATATATGCTTTATTTCACAATATTGACTGCATAAGATTACGCATTGAACACAATGAGTAATTTTCCAGCGTTTTATTGACACCATACATAAACAGATAACAATATGTTTTAGGGTGTGTCGAGTGGAAATTTGCGAATATAAACATGGCAGACACGATCGGATATATTTAAACGCATTGACAAAGCAATAGTAAGACCGCTTTCGTGTGATTTCGGTATAAGTGACATTCGTTGGAGTTTTAGTCTCCTATATCATGCGCCAATTAGCATTTTGACTGAGCAAAGATTTTAAATAGCATTTGACATTAAAGTTTGGGGATAAAATTTTGTTAAAAAATAAACGCCTCTATTTCCTCCCTTTTCAATCGATTTATAGAATGTCAGCCACAGCTGCATTTAGTCGGAATCTGCTAATCCACTGGACCGGCATCTGGTTTTATAACTTCCAGAAAACGTTTGAGAAATTCAATATGGACTGGATCTTTGTATATTAATTGCCTGATAGGTGCTTTTTCTTTCATATATTTTTGTAGGTCCATTTTGGCGTTAACACTCTTGTCTATCTGAATGTTAATGCGATCGTGATCAATATCAGTACACACACACACACACACACACACACACACACACACACACACACACACACACACACACACACACACACACACACACACACACACACACACACACACACACACACACTTACACACACACACACACACACACGCACACACACACACACAGATATATATATATGTATAAATAAATATATAAATATATATATATATATATATATTAATCTATATATATCTATATATATATTTATATATGCATATATATATATGCATATATATGTATAAATATATACATATATATATGTATGTATTCATATATATATATATGTTTATATATATGTATATATGAATAATTTATGTATATATATATTTATATACATATATATATACATGTATATATATATATATATAAATATATGTATATATATATATATATATATATATATATATATATATATGTATATGTATATATATATCTCTCTATATATCTATCTATATATCTCTATATCTATCTATATATATATATCTATATATATATATATCTCTATGCATATATAAATATTAACACATTCACACACAATCTGACACACACACCCATATGGATATGTACATATATACATGTGTTTGGTTTCCAATGTCAAGCTTCAAAGCCGCTGTTGTATGCATATGTAGTTATTTAGAGATCGAGTGTCGTCAGCTTTTTGATTGCACGGGGGACGTCCAATTCAATCTGTCGGTGAGACGAAGAGTCTGTCTGCCGACCAACCTATCCAGCCGCTTAAAACATCGCCGACTGTAGCGCCACTCGTTTTCCGCTTGACCGAGCGAAAAGGGAAAAACGAATTTGCTTGATGTTTTCTGTTTTTTGTCTTGACAGCATGTTGAAGCCAGGTGATTTCTAGTTTCCTTATGAAGAGAATACATTTAGCGCTGTTTCTATCTTTGCTTTCTTTTGCTTCGGTGGTGATTACGCAAGGGATATGAACAGCGATGTTGAAATGAAAGTTGCTCCTCCGTGTCAATGTTCACACGATTTCATCAAATGACAAGTCATGCTCAACGTTTGAACCAGTCGGAGTAATAATCAAACAGCTAAAAGCTAAGATGAGAGGGCCCTCTGATGCCTCCGCCTGAGAAAATATGTGATCACGCCATCTGTGAATTATCTGATTAATTCGGGGGCGTGGTCGCCTCGACCAATCGGACCCAATTTCTGAGCCTCGAAACGTGTTTTTTTATTTTAAGATTTCAAACGCCCGTCACCTGAAGACGAGCGTGTGTTGCACTCATTTTCATGATCATCGGACAGCTAGTCGGAGTGAACCCTCTTAGCTTCTAAAGAATTTGATTATAATAACGAACTGATATTAAGGATGTTGAGCGGGGGACAAAGAATGTCTCGACGGTTAACCCCTTCTTGAAGCTGTAATGACTAACTGAATTATTGTATATAATCGAAGGGTGTATTACTGAACATCTTCTGCAGCAGGTCATCCACATTGGCAGCTATTCTATGGTCTAAATATTGTCTCCTACTATCCAAAATCCAGCTCATATCTTCGATACGACAGGTGTAATTAGTGCACCATTGTGAAATGTACTTCCAATCCATCATGACCTGATGACCGTACCGATGTCATCGTCATCCAGCTAGTCATCCACAATGGATATGTAGCTATTCTATGTTCTAAATATTGTCTCCTGCTATATAAACCAGCTCATATCTTCAATAAGACAGGTGCAATTTTTGCACAGTTATAGAATGTGACCGCACCGAAGATCGCATAGATTAAACTATTCCATCAAGCTTTAAACGGTTCTGAATCAACACCGCCTAACTATCTATTTATCAGTGCAGAGATGGGATCGGGTGTACTGTCAGAAGCACCGCTCTTGTGTCATAGCCATTTTTAATAATGCAATTGCATATATCAATAACAGATCATACAGATATCAGCTACGCGAAGAGATCATTTTGTTGGACAACATATGATATAATTATCCATGCGTACTTAAACAGAGAAAGACAAAATTGTATGACATCGCTGGCATGTTGTATCAGGTTTCCTGGTAAAACGCTCAGTTACCTCAGCGCTGTCACCACGCGAGGACAGCTTTCTCAGGTGATAACTACATGATCTCAATCGGATCATTTATATGCCCCCACGAGAGTCCCATGGGCTAAACCAGTTGTGCTCCCGCCGGGGTATCAAGTGTTCAGGTCGCAGCTAAGTGTCACTACAAGTAATGACCATGAAGATTCCTCTCCTCGACTGGTAATTGCTTTTCCAAGACAAGCTAACTTGGTTGTCAAGTCATGTATTACGATTTTGAGCGGCTGTCGATGTAACCCCATTTAATTGAGTTGTAAGTTTCGGCTTGCACCACGCATTACATTGCAAGGTTTGAACTGAAAGTCATCGTGTTTGAGTGAGATAATGACAGACAGAGAACTTGGGGGTTAGATACACGGGATTTTAGAAATTGACGGACTAGTAAAATTATAAACATTCAGTTTGAATGGGTCGGTTCGTTACAGATGAAAACGCTCCTGCGTGCTGTCAATCCAAGGGACACCGTATCATATCCTATTCTGTATATACGCTATCATTGTATAAATGGATGATGACAACAGGTATATGGGGATATTAGTTATGGATAAGAGACCATAGGTAATTAGGCATGAGCGGATCATGGCTCTATAATGACGCTTCAATGACAGGTCGTGTTCGTGCATCCTGAGTGGCTAATATAGATATTCTATGTACATCACAATCTGGCTGTAGCCGGAAGTGCAATAGCAACATGTAGGCAACCATTCCTTTCAACTAATCCATTGGACTTATGAAGAAATCAATTGACTTCATTCTTGAGCCTTCGGGTGGACCAAAAATGTATGGTGGCATCGAGCATATATTTGGAGTATCAAAGTCCAGAGATCGATTCAATTTTCCTTTGATGGTAATTGACATCTCTGGTATCTGTCTCTTGTCAGAGGACTATACACTAGTAAGAATTTACCGTCTTTTCAGGTAGCATGAAAAACATATGACAGAAAATGCTATGCCCAACAGATTCTATTTGTTTTCTAATAAGATTGTCATTTAAACTGATAATGTCCACCTTGAGGCGTTACGATCGCCTGTTTGTACGTTATGACGACGGTGCTGTCATATTATTTCTCGACTGAAAATACCTGAATCTGAACAAGGTACAGAAAGTTGCTAAAAATCATCGGCACTACTTGGAAGAAAGGAGACTGTTATGATATAATACTTCCAAATCCCCTAAAGTTTGGTATTTTTATTTCCTTTATTTGAAAATAATAGGACGGTGTGTTGTTATTGACTCTGCTCGTGTAGGTATGACATCCAATGGATACGGCAGCAGTAGAAGGACTTGATGTGTTATGACCACACTTGGGAAGCGTTTATTATTGTGATCTGCATTATAAAAAAGTGATATAATGCGATCAGTATAATATAATGTGATTTATTTGATCACTATAACAAAAGGTGATTAATTTCGATGAGTGTAATAAAATGTGATTAACTTCGATTAGTATAATAAAATGTGATATATTTTGATCAATATAATAAAAGATGTTTAATCTCGATCAGTATAATAAAATGTGATTCATTTCAATCAATATGATAAAATGAGATTAATTTCGATCAGTATGTACAGAGGTGATTTATTCTAATCTGTAAAATAAAAGGAGATTTATTTGACCTGTATAATAACAGGTCACACTCTGAATAAAATGATAATGATTAAAACAGTTACGTTTAATCTCGGCCCATCAGATTGACGGGTGTATGCTACATCACCTCAGCATACAAAGGATGACAATTAGTGTGGAGCTGTAGATATAGCTGTCACTAAACAGGCCAAATACTGACGCATGCTAGTTCAAAATGACCATTTTGTCTTGGGCATCATACTGTTATGTTTGATCTCACGTCCAATGTGATGCTGACTTCGGACAAATTTATACATAGTGCCGATCATGAGGTGTTGGTATAAAGCATTAAATGAACGAATAATTGTTCAAACAATTCAACCACTTAAACATTATTGGGACGGACATAAGTGATTGTTTGGTGATGCACAAAATGCGTTGAATCACAGACCAGTAGGCCGCGAACTGGCAATACATGCATTACACACGGCGCTCTTTTAACTTAAAGCATTATGTCTAATACCATCCCATCACCAAGAAAAGTATTTGATGGCACTTGTTGATCCATTTCAGCTTATAAAGTTCATCAGACTGAATGACATTTCGCTAAAACAATGCAGTGTCATACTGTGTGGAAGTATTTTCCCCAACAATATACTGAGGTGACAATAAAGTCCCTTTCATTATTATATATTTACAACCTTTATCGTAGCATAGTTATTTTGCTACTATCTGCCGTTGAATATTCAACATATATCTTCCAGTACAATTGCGTTGTAATGGTAGCAGAATTAATTGACATAAGAATGACTAGCGCGGACACCTGACAACAAAAATACCCCACCGCGCGAGACATATACATTAATACATCACTCACGGGTAACAACCTGTCGTTAAGTGTCTCTAACAAGGCATAGTATATTGCCATTGAAGATTTATTGGTAATCATGTGATAAACATGGACAACGCAAGGCAGCGTGAGACATATAATGGGGCAATATGGATAAATAATGAATAGTTATATTACAAGATGCCGATGTCTCCCCATATGTTAGAGGGGTAAATATCGGTGTTAGAAGGCCCGCCATACTTCCAATACACTGTAAACGACATTAAAGTCTTGGGTAGAAAATACCCTACAAACATAATTGTGTTCCTTTCTCAATCAATGATAAGAATTTGGCTGCACCTGCTGCTCAATGTCCTTCCTCATACATTACATGCCTCCGTATCAAGCTCGTTATGTTTCAATACTGTCCTCCATCCCTGACCTCCGTCCCTTTTAACTGCGTCATACCTTATCATTACCATCATCATTAGATATAAGACGGCACTATTAGCCTGTGGCGATATGACTCAGAGTTACATCTTGATGTTATCACACAGTAAGTAGACCGTGAACCATAGTTGCATGCCTTTGTATTACAAGTGATGTGATAATTACCCCACCTGATTGCACTTGGGGATGCTATTATATCCTGCTCGATTGTAGAAGGTTCAGCTTGTGTTGTAAAAACGGCACTGTATTATCCATTGTCCGATCGTTGCTTACCGCCGCCAAGCGCGCAGCCACAAGCTAAGGCGCCCACGACAAACCTTTGTGTCGGTTAGAGTTTATTTACCACACGCGATATAATATTAAGCTCAATGTAAATAGATCAACGATGGATGATACAATGAAATCATAGAATAAACATTTGATGTCATATCATAATCAGGTAGTTCTGAAAGAGAAATACGATGGATAAAAAGTGATGAGCATTGTCACATAACGTAAAGCTATTGAGCAGTAGATGTCACAGTGCTCTCGGCCAATAGACAACTGCTGATGTACTGTGCAAATACAATGAAGTCATCAACAGTATAATTAGTATTTTCATAAGGAGATTTTCCAAATAAAACAAACACGATTGTAGTAAATGATGGATAAGGAGTGATGGGCATTGTCACATAACGCTGACAAATTGAGCAGTACATATCCTCGCGCTCTCGACCACTGGACCACTACTCATGCTTCAATATTTATTCGTCGAGAAGAGCGCAATAATTCTAGCATCCAAAGTATTATACAGCTTAGCTATACAATCTATTAGTACTATTCTGTGACCACTTTCAACACATCTAAGTCCGATTTGTCAGCTTGATGACACCGAGTAATGTCTGATATCATTATAAAGACTGTATATACAGGGTCGATTCTGACTTCTTTAGACCAAGTGGTGATAACCCCAGGCAAGGAATATGTTAACCGTTGCAGTTGCTATGATCAATAAAACATTACTCATAACTAGCTTTCAATCTAAACTGAGTATTTATTTTGCATATGATAAAATTCTCCATTTTGTGTCTATCAGCACAATTTTCTAACACCGTTCGCGTGCGGCATCAGGCACTTGATAAAGGTTCTCAGTTACCCCAGCCTAACGAAGACAGGGAATCCAGGCGACGGGGGCGGGGACGAACTGCATCAGCTCCAATGGATCATTTGTATGCCCCCACGAGAGTCCCATTGCTAAATCAATTGTGATATCGCCGGAGCTAATTACCAAGAAGAACACTCTCCTTGACTGGTAATTGCTCTTCCGGAAAAACGACAACTTTGTTGTCAGGTCATGTATGAGGCTTTTGAGCGGATGCTGAGACCGCCTAAAGGTATTGTGTTATAAGGCTTCCAAGGTGATATGCGCCATTCAACGTGCCATCCTGCGCCCTCATCAAATCAATGACAGCTGCGCACTGTCATCTATCAGGTATGGCATCGAATGGATAAAGTTGACGGGATAAACACAATGGATTGGGTAAACGAATGCAAATTGGGATGAATATGATGAATAGTCAATTGGTTTCCATGGCCCATCAAAGCGACATGGTGGACCGATGGAGGTGATGTAGCAAAAACAGTGATAAAGCTGTTGCGCTCGTAAACAAGATACATCTCCTGAGCGATAATTAGTTGAGTTGCTGTATATATTGCGTTTACTGAACAGGTCATTGAAGCTTGTTCGTCAGTTTGAAATAATTATTATATCTGGGCACTTAGCGATCGCATCATAACGTTATGTTCGATCTCACACCCAATGTGATTCATTCATAGTGCAGATATGTGGGCATTGGTATACGACAATGGTTAAATGAAGGTATAATTGTTCAAAGGATTTGACCACTCAAATTATTGGAACGGACGTAAATGATTGTTCGGTAATGTACCAAAAGCCTTGAATCACAGGCGAGCAAACAGTGAATTAGCAGTTAATGCCTCAAACAAGGCGCTCCTTTTAACTTAAAGCAAAAATTAAAATATTTATTTGGTCCATTTCAGCGTATAAAGTTGCGCTTATTTCACCAGGCTCTCATTATATTGATCCGACTGAATGACTTCCAGTTAATTTCTTCCAGCGTGAAACTCTCTTACACAGTGAACGGTACACAGCATAATTCAAAGTCAATATATGGTGGCAGCATATGTCTATGAACATAAACCTTACATGGTTCATTGCGGACTGGTGTTGTACACCAGAGATGCCGAGTCCGTTGGAAGTAATGTGCTGAGTTAACTTTAGTGATGCCGTCACACCGACTATAGCCGTATTTATTATTGGGTGTATTGTAGCAGGCGGAAGGGGTTCAAATAATGTAATTTTAACCACGTTGTATAATACGCCATGTTGCAATCCAACCTGCAATAATCTGCCCACCCGAGAGCTAGTAAGTGGTTTTGGTCATAAAATAAAGATGAGGTGATTGATGTTATTGCCGGTCAAGAAAACAATAAAGGAATTCAACTAGCTCATAGGTTATCAAGTTTCACTGCTGAATGACTAGCATAGCAATAAGCATCTGGACTATTCTCTCTTAGCATTTCACATCCTCATCAAATATAAGTCATTCTTAAATGACGCCAGTTAACTGACTTCATAGTACCTGTAAAACTTTGAAGTTTGAAGATTTGATTATATCCACGGTCAGCGATGGCATTCATGGGCTACATCATAAATATATGAAGCTTATAAAGATTTCGTGTGATGGAAATTATATGTCCACACCTCCTACTTAATGGCATCAATAAAATTTATGTAGTAGTTCTTGAATCCTTAGGGCTGTTTGAGATATAATAATACATTAAGGGAGGAATAATGTGGCAATTTATGTCAGGTGACCAACTGAGCCGCACAAACGTCCATATGCAGTGAAGGCGCTATAATTCATTGTAAAGTGTTATTGCACTATATGTCACGTGATAACCTGAATGATTGTTGTGGTTTTCATATAAATAATTAGCTGCCATAGTAACCATGACGATATTGTCACGTCGTGAACGAGCGGTGCCCCCCCAAACATATCCTCCATGGATGAAGTAGACTTGATGAGAAGTATCTCAATGAACATTGACATACTATCACGGTTTGGATGACTTTACCCTTGAAGATGTATTTGATTTCCGCGCATTGTTCAATCTTCACATTAGTACCGTTTTTTGTGTAGTTGCTAAAATAACTCGATTGTAATCTTTTTAAAGTATTGGGGACACAAGAAATCGATAATATATAGATAGCGGCCTTTTGAAAACCGCCTACGAACATTGTTTACTAAACTTTAAAAATGCATAGCGACTTGGTCAAGTAACAACAATTGCGCAATTTCACCATCTTCTGGTATTTCGTTGTCAGCCTCGTATGTCGAGTAGCGTCTACCGCGTACCTATTCGGGTCATGTTTCACGTCCCGTCAAAATAAAGACATCAGACTGATTTAGAAACAGCAGGGTCACAGATTGGACTCGATTGTAAGAATTTCATTTCAATAAGTAGTGGGGATTCGGTACATTAAGTTATTTTCACAATGTTCATGAATTTTGATGGAACACTCCTATAACAAGAATAGAAAAACCCTACAACACCTAACGTAATAGTTGTAGATCATACAGGGGTTAGAAAACAAAACACAGGTTTAGAGTGTATCGAAGTTTCTATGATTGACCGATGTCATGTTTACGTGCATTGCAACCACAATAGATCGACAGGATTTCGATGAATTTGTCATTGTCATTTGTTGTTCTGATGAATGGAACTCTTAGTTTTCCTTATGTATCAAAGGAGTACAGGTTTATGAAAACATGACGCTCATTTTAACAAGGTATCATGTGACTACACAGCATGTCGGGTAATGTGATTGTCTTTATACCATCCGGCGGTGTGATGTGTTGCGCTCAAATAGCAGGGTTCCTAGAGATTCGTAATAATCTTCTACCCAGGTCGTCTATACATTTACAGACCGATATTACTAATGTAGCGTGCCCGAACCCAATGCACCAACAACTATTGACAACATTGTATAAACGTCACCGTGTCATTTTATTACCATACTTCTGTCGAAGAACACACGACAGTCACAAAATAAGAAGCACTGATTCCATCGCATTAACCCACTCGAGTCATCCTTCATGCTTACTGCTGTGTGACACGAAATGTCTTTAATCACATTGCACACACAGTGACAATTGATTAAATGATGTCATGATTTTCTAAACGAAGCCTTGTTAGTGTACCTAAGGCAAGAAGGCTGTCAATGAGACGAATCATCCTCATGATGGACAAGTGTTATTTTCATCAAGCCGCGGAGTGCTGTTTTTAATCATTATCAATGGACAGTCAGTGTCAATCTTTATTCGCATTCGCATCATTATTGTATATTTACAATCTTTATACCCATTTCCAGCGCAATTTTAACATCATAGTCGGCCGTGTTTTACTCGTGTTTGCATGCATAACACAAAAGGCGAAGACGAAATGACTCTTGGCACATCTCGTTATGTTGAAAATGCTTTCACGAATTTCTTGAATAACAGTAGTTTCTTCCACCCATCATAACATTGCCTTGTCGCTTATTGGTCAAAAATGTAAATATTCAGGATTTAGTGCATGGAAATATGTAGTCCATCTATTTGCAAACCCGACAGCACAAACGGGTGTAATTCCTAGTCCTTGACCGATCGTGATGATTGGTGACTTAAATGATATGTGAACTCTCCTAAAGTTGCAAAAACATAGCGGTGAAACTTCTCATGTTATATAATCAGATACTAAATCATATTGAAGAACTTGCCCATGTCATCCGTTTGACGTTTGAATGTGAGCCCTGTCCAAAACGATCCAAATAGTCTCACTAGAGGGATCACCTACGCATTAGCAATTGTATACGCTAACTAAAGTTGCTGTTTAAGACACAGTCCGCAATAGCTACGTCCCTGTTACCTTTAGTTATGTCACTTCAACAGCAGCCTTCAGTGTCGAAATATGCCTTCATCCTCGTGTGACAAAATAAACTTTTGAATTTAATGGCTATAAAGAATGATCTACCTTCTTTGGCACGGCACACGGATATTTGTAAGTACCCTTATGAGGGGACACTAATGCCTCATCAACACAAAGCCCCTTAGCATCCTGTGAGTCTTCTTCTGATGTCGTCAATGTGGCACCGAATAATACCTCAACGGATCGATTCACCTAGTCACGTTGTGCCGAGTATGTTCCGACACTATTAAAAGTGCATTTCACAAAAACTGCATTTACCGATTATCTACTATGTTTAGTACTGATATCCAAACACTTGAGTCCAACCGATGACCCTGGCTATTTTTATGGACTTTGTTATTTATTATCGATGGGACGTGAATATGGTACACGGCATACGCTACAATGTCCAAAGATGGGAACTAGCGGAGTTTGAGTTTTGTAAAATCTAGTTCGAAGACTGGTATCACAGCGCGCATTTATCTGCTCATTGACGAGGATTTGGTATTTAAAGTATCAAAAAAGATTATAAACTAGTTATTGTAGCAACTACATAAACTTGGAAGCAAAATACAAATTGCACTAAATGGCCGATAAATGCATCTTCTAGTGAGCATCATCCAATATTCGTGTTGGATATAAGGACACAGGACCGAGACATCACAGAATACATGCTACCCAAAAGCTCAGCATCAAAGTCAACTTTGGCCATGAATAAACGAAGATGTTTGTTATTCATGCCGAACTAAAAGGAACTAGTACGTATCAATTGATATTTTGTGATCGTCAGAAGACCTTATTGGTTCCAGCCGATTCTACAAAAGAGTAATGAATGTGGTTTTTAGTTTATTGCAGTCATTCATACGCCCAGACTGATATGGCAGCACGCAAGACGCATAGATAGTTCTGAGTAAACCAAGGTAATTTTTTCTGTTTGCGTTTTTTCTATGCAAAGAACCTTTCATATTCACATGAGACACATCAGTGATAACTTTGTTCAAAGCCTTCTTAGTTAAACCTCACACGCAGCATGCTTAGATGTCTGCCTGAAGCTTTGTCACTGTGGGTCGACACCAAACTAACGATCCAGATGAGAAGCAATGCTGAATGAGATAAACGCATGTTAACCATGTCCAATCATTGCACCATTGATTAATGACACATTTATACCATCGCTGTTTAAATCATTTGAGTATAATGGATTTGTGCATATAAATGTTGTGGAGAAAGGGTAATGCATTGAAAAGAATCTCGCCGCTACTTTGCTAAGTGGGTTCCCTTGATAAATTGAAACTCGAGTAAAGGTCACATGTATCATGTGTTGTACGTTGATACAATATGCCTGGCTTATTATGTGTGTTTGCATATTGTAAGCGGGACATACAAATCCGTCCTGTTATCAAACGTGGATAGTAAAGCATGGCCTTACAAGTCCTGATGGAAGGCCGCAACGTAACATGTTGAGAAAAGCGATTAGTTGCATGGAATACCTCGTGATACAAGGAACAAAAAAGGGATTGCCCAAATAGATCCAATTGTATGATGTGAGTCTTTTAAGATATTTGACTAACAGAATAGAGAAGTAACCAAGAGTAATGTGTATTTACGTTCATTCTGGCTCATTGATGTTTTCCTACTACGATGCAGTTGAACCAGAAGATACAGCCATCATATACCACCAGCCGCTGTAGATATTGCATCAACCGCCCGAATCATCCATATATCTTCTTTCTAAGGGACACGTAATGCCTTTGACCCAAGTACACCCAGAGACACAATTGAGGTAAGAATCCTATCAAAAGTTATCGTTTTGAGTAGCGAAGAAGACTGTTCCAGAGACGAATCCTTCTCATCCCGTACGCGTATAATTCCCATCAGCCGCCGGGTGCTGTCGTTAATCATGTTCAGTGGAGAGTCACTTCCATTGTTGAACATGGACAACCTCTATCGTTATTACCTGCCTGGCATAAACGTCGTTGTCCGTCACCTTTTACACCCGTCTTGTTTGAATAAGTGGCGCCAAAGACACGATGAAAAAAATCTATACATGTCTTGCTATGTTAACTACGTACAAGTTTTGCAATAAAAGTATTGTATCTTAGCAATGATAACATTCTCTGAATACATAAGGAACACGTTTTACACACAGTATATCATAAAGCCGATTTTACTAGCGTAGTTATGTGGTCATGCACCTGTGTGAATGTACATCTTACATTAAGTTTGTAGTTCAAATATCCATCAATTAGACAATCCCTGAATGAATTATAGACGTTTACTGTAATTAAGCGCCACTTACTCTGCGGGGCTTCCTGGGGTCGGAGGTGTTCGTCGAATCCGTGTCATTATATATATGGCTTCATGCTCATCGTTTAAAGCATTGTTTTAAGTTTCCTCCGATTAGATATATAAATCAACCTCATCTCGTGTAGACTCATTGAGCTTTACAAAATTAGCTTGCCTGTAAACTATTTACAGTGTATATCCGGGGTATATCAATTATAGAAATGGAGAACGAATGATGATAACTACAGTGGTTTGTTTTTTCGCTCTTGAAACAGTCCCCACGGGGATGCATAATAGTCCATCCTTCCATTGCTGCAGTACACAGCAGGAGTATGCCGAACAATTATGAACTCTGTATACGTGTGGTGCATAAAATAGGCCTTCAAATCCATCACAGTAATATAAAGAAACCTCTAAAAATTTTCGTGATATGACATGTTTTATAATGAGGAATAAGCTACCAAAAATGCCAAAACAATTTGTAGGCTCAATCTCGTAGCTCGACAGCGGTGCATAAAGATCTACTAAGTAATCAGGTTTAGATTGACATATGCAATTGTTTGTGCAAGTTCACGTTGTGTATTGATGATTGTCTAACAGCATGAGATTGGGTGATACCTGCCTTGTATGCGGCCTATCCGGGGTTCAGTATTAACACCTTTTCATGGCACTATCTGTTTGTCATGTCAAATAAGTGCCGTCATTGTCAAAATACGCATTGTTCCCCAAGATTGACTGCATTAGCTTTTGTTTTGCACCGCGGTTAACAATATTCCGCTAGTCATGGCACATCATACATCAACACACCAACAAGAGATATCCAACGGCTGCGTCAAGTAAAAAATGATCTAAGAAGCTTATTAAAGAATGATAAGAAGAGTTACCTTTCTCTGAGCAGTAAAGTATAGGGCATCCATCCCCTTTGGGTTATGAAAGCCACTGCTCCCCGCGTCCTTTTAATTTGGAAGCGCTGAGAGGATTTTAACATCAACGTAATAAATATAGCAAAGGTTATTGCAATAGGGATACATGTTTGATTTTTGGAAGTGGTGGTATCCACAGCGGCAATATCTGTCAGTGGTGCCATCAGCTTGTTGGCTAAATGACACCCTCACTACCAGATGGCGTAGCCTACTCTACAACGGTCAGATATATCGCTGATTACGAAGTGATTAGAACAAGTAACCACTTTGTATTATTGTATAAGCTAGGTCATTTGGGGGTATGGTAGTCAACGCTATGATGAAATGTAATATCGTATATCTGTTTTGAACTACATGTGTAATATACATTTGTCAATAATGCAGGGCGCGTGCCCTTTTATATTCGACCATTATTATATATATATACATGGTGCCCAGAATGGATTACGATTATATTAGAATCGTATTGTTACCTTGTTAAGCTGGTTGTTTGATATATAGGAGTACATATTAAATGTTGTACGTTCTACTAAATGGTTGACAAAGTGTTGCTTCATGACTGGCGGCTTTTTGTGCGGATGTCACAGACGGTGGTGACACCTGGCGGACTAGTACGTCTTGCTTTCTGACATGGATAATAATAAGTGACCGCTACGGGTTTTTAATTACTTAAATGATGCAATCTTTTAAAAAACTTTACAAGAGATCATTATGCTCACAAAAGCCATGCGACATAAATTTAGTCTGAAAAGGTACTTAATGACTAACAGCCTGTGTGAACCTACCTGTTTTGTGAGAAGTAATAAATATCTGCATGAACTATGCTCTTTTATATTCACGCTGGTGGTGAGGTTTGCTCACAAGAAAAATACCACTAAGCATATCGAAACGGATCGCTCGGTGATTGCGTTCAGTCATTTCTATTTCCTCCCTTTTCGACCGATTTATTTGACGTCAGCCACAGCTGCTTGCAGTCGACATGAGTTTAACCAATGGATACTCCTGACTTTTGCCCATCAATAGCATGAATGGTCTTTTATTCATTAAGTAATCATCATTACTTTATTTCTGTCTACAAGATCTTGAATAACCGATGTTTAATCAGGCGCTGATTATCATCAATACCACTCTTAGTTCACTTTAAATTCAACGCATAACTTTAATCCAGGTGTCTCTTGTGTCCATGCGAGCATACATGTAAGTCTTTAGGGTCAACTTAAGCGTCCATCACCACGATACACCAGGACGACTAATGCATAAGCTATTTGTCAGTTAACTCCGCTACTTTAGGATTTGGAAATGCTTGTTTAAGTTGTACTCGTATCATGGTACATAGTCATACAATAGCAATTGATGCTTTACAGAATAATGATAACGATAAATGTCATAAGTACACTTCTTATCACTGGCGCCGTTAAACAAATCCCACCTCTGCCCCATGGCGCAAGTCTTGCGCCATTTTGTCTCCGTCCTAGTACTTTTTTCTTCCCTCCTAGCCAGCCTTTATTCACAAATGATTGAATCCAGTAGAGATATACCAAAATTAACTTCACGCGTGCGTTTTCTAGCCAGAGAGCCACGGCCATAAAATTGTTCTATGCGACATGCCGTACTGAGTTTTGAGGGTAAGTGCCATTAAACATCACAACAATGATACCGCATAAATCTTGGAAATTTGTTGAAGCTAGCTGATGGATCACAGAACGAAAACAATCAGCAGCGATCCAATATCTTTTTATTTGCACTAATCGTGTACTCATAGAAATATCACTTGGTGTATTGAAATATTCTTCTGTGTGTCATAGCTAAAATTGTTATTACAGGAATGCTTGATATATTTGTCATTTGGTTTTCCATTTTTCTGTAGAAGCCTTTATATACTCTACAAAGAGATACTCACTTAGGGCATAACGGCATCACTGGGTGCATCACTTTTATTTGGCATTGTAACCCAGATAAAAAGTAGTAGAACACAGTTACAGTCAAATTTGCCGGGTAATAATTACGGTTAACTTCGTCTTCCACGACAATGTATGAAACAACACTTATTCCATTGATGCGGCTATCAAATGTAACAGCGGATATCAAATAACGGAAATGAAATGCATTCAGCCAGTATCATACTCCGCTGCCATTTTGGATTGCGTCGACAATAAAACGTGATTAGCGATTTTAGTGATTCGTTGGATGTTGATTGCGCATTGATGGTTTTCGTCCATTGGGTAAAAGTTTAGCAAGTTTGTTAGAGGCTGGTTGTAACTGGTGTACCGCTTTATGGTCAGCCCCTCTCCTGAATTTGTTTTGACCGAATACTTGAATGTCCATTATATATCTTGAATGCATGCTGTTGTACACGAAATTCTATACTCGCTTTTGTCTGTCCCACTTGAAATTGTTTCCGGAAGTAATCGATACCTTGCACAAATATTGCTGAATCATTTGATCTTTTCGGCTATGTATTGTCAACACTAATGATTCATCGAATTACCTTTAAACAATTAGCTTCATTGTTGCAAGCTTAATTTTAAGCCACATCTATCGGTGGTGGTGAGGCGACGCTATCGAGAACCCATGCTTTGACACAGGTGCTAACTACAGTCTTTGTACGAGGGTTTTGTGAATTATTTTCAGAAGCCTCCGTTTGCAGCAGACATAATGGCATATATAGGTAGCGGTCCATCGTTTGTGAACTACATCGGTGTTGAGATAAATGCAACTAACACTCCAAAGCGGAAATTATCATCCCGTTGCTGAATATGATTCGACCAGATATAAAACTTATACGTATCAAAGCGCCAAAGGCATATGCTATAATGGTTTTTATTTTGATCCGGGTACAGCATAATATGTTCTTGCGATTACAAATCTTTGCTCAGCCAAATTGAATGTACCGTCACTGCAAGTGCCCCAATCTGGTATGGCAGTGAAACCTCCACATCTAGTAGTAAACACTGCAACATGAATTATTAAAGATCCTTATACATTTCGCTAAACCTTATGCCCCACATGGAACCTGTCAGGGATAGTTTTTGCACAGCACTTCGCAGTAAAACTATACACGCGCCATTCATCATTAAAAGGCATTCTCCACAATTCACTGATTGACAATCCTTGTTATTGCTGGTGCTTTGGAGCTAATGCTGTGAACAACATGCTGTCTCAGCTTCAAGTCGAGATTACAAAAGATAAATCGTAGTATATACGTAGCATGTGCGAATGTATGCAGGTAGCTACATAACAAGTTTCATATGCATTATCAACGGAAGCATGAGGTCAGCTTTCCATTGTCTTTCATTTATAGAAATATGATTAAACTCTGAAGGTTTTGTCTAACATTTCGTTTATTGGGGTTTATTTACTGTATAAACACTACATACATTTGCAAAAGCGGTTATTCTGCTACCATAGGTAACTTCAACTGCGCATTGGATATGACTTTGACTTCCATGACACAATTTCATCGCCATCCCAGGAGCGGTAAAGACAGAAACACTTACGTAAACTGTCTTCCCTTTTAACACGATAACAGATATGACCGTACCAACGTTCTCTCATCATTTTCAATCTGCCTATTGATTGCTGTTAACTTGTGAAAGAGTTACTCCATAGGGTCTGCATTTATTCCATATTGGTTGGTAAAAAGGACCGCAGACAATCCGTCTGAAAGCACCCAATCGTCGTTGCTACATTCATCAGCTGCTGAACCCATTTCTACGATGCATTGTCACGACATTTAAGCAGGTCGCATAATTCGCAGTACATAACATTTAAAGCGCACACTAAAGTGGAAGCAGTAATTAATGTGTATATTGGACGTGTATTCGGCGACCGTATATACCATTCCTTATGATCTCAATGAAGCTGTGTTGAACCCTGCAACAAAGTAATGATTGAAATATTACATGTTTGGATAACATTTGACAACTGCTTCATTTATAGTTTCAATGTGTGGCATACTTTGAGATTATTGTGTGGTTGGTCGAAGAATGATTGATGGCCCTTATGCCTTTACTAGTCTGATCATGTGACTTTACAAAGCCCTTGTAATTTTCATCAAACCGTGGCTGTGTATGCATAAATGGCATCGAGGAGGGGTTAAGCATAGATATGAATCTTATGCCTATTTGCTAACTAATAAATATTCAATGCTGGTAAGGGTAACATGCCTCATTTGCTGTATGCTTATGTCTATGCGGGCCGTTATTGAACAAACCTTTGCATTTTATTCGCATGCCATTCAGTGTGGTGGCAGTGACTAACAACAGGCAAGCTGTGCAACAAACCAATCCTGAAATGTTGCTATACTTATGATACCATGCCTTACAATCAATCCCTGGTTTGGCTTCTAACAATACTTGATTCAAAAGCGTAGTTTTACCATGCAAAGTCTTTGAAAATTTACAAATCTTGGAGTGTGTACGGACGATATTATTGATTAATTATGTATTTCTCAAGGTTTTTATCGCGTAAAGCGATACCGAATAGAATATCTGTAGAGAGTTTATATTAAGTTAGAAAACAATAGATAAACCATCTGATTAATTACATCTCCCTAGCTGCCACAGATGACCTGTCTGCATCAATAATGTCAGATTGGATATTTCAAATACGATCTATCAATAACCTTAAGCAAGACTGTGCACAAACATCTGGGCATAATTCGTCATATTCTGTCTAAATGTACTTGTTATACAACATATTCACCGTAGGCAGTTTACATCTTCGTGCTCCTAGAAACCGCATGAGTAATTTGTAAAGGCTTTGTGGGAGATTTTCCCTATGAGCAAGCTCAAGTCATAACATTTGAATTAACAGGTCAATATCATACAATCACATTATGCATATAATTCAAAGAGCATCACTTATATAGGAAACAGTTGCAGCACAGTATTATGATTGCTGGATGTGTCAATCGCTAAGATGATTGTAACGAAGAGGTTTGGAATAACCGCTTGCTTAATAATCACTTCCACTACAGCTGCCATGTATTCTGCATCATATTAAGCGACATAGCTTAAAGGGAACTACAACAGGAAGAAGCGACTAAAACGCTCTGAAACATCACACTCACTAAGGCTACAATTGCCAGAACTCTCACGGCATCGAATTACCCTGTCATCCACTCAGCCTTATGTGTGCCGTGAATATAAGCGAGCGTTTCTATATAACAGCTCGCCTCATCGTAAAACTGTTTGACTTGACAGGTCCATCGAAAACCTCACACAATTACTAATGATATATGCTTTGATAGAGTCCAGTTACATGCCTCCGCATAATGCATATTAACGTCATTAACCCGTTAGTTGGTGTTGCTCTCATTTACATAACCAATGCTACATCAGGTAGCAAGCTGAGATGGCCGATTGTCGTCACAACCATAATACCTTGATGCCATAAAAGTTCTTTACAATGTGAATATATTCTAGTCGTAAAGAGACCCTTGATCAGACAAGAAGGCAGGAAACACTCATATTAAGCATTAAGAATTAACTCGCCACGGCCTAGATTAATTGCGATCACTTATGCTACCACATTCATCAGTAGAGTATAAATATGTGCTCAAATGAGTGAGATTATTAGTTCATTGAAGTAAAAGTTTTGTCATGTAGGCAGAGTGATTGACATGACTTTCATTATCTCAAACTATGGTTATATGAATTACGATGTGTAGGTGATGTGCATGACGAATAGCACAATATGCGTAGCAAGTATAATGGGCTGTGTTCTAATGCTTTCTGGTTGATATGGGCTTGTTGTTCTCAATCGACATAAACATATAAATGCATATATATATATATATATAGTTATATATATATATATATATATATATATATATATATATATATATATGTATATATATATATATGTATATATTTATATATAGTTATATATGTGTATATATATATATATATATATATTTATATATCATTTTATATATAGTTATATATATATATATATATATATATATATATATATATATATATATATATGTAATAATGAGTGTAAATAGATTTTTCGGTGATAAAATAATAGAATCATTCAAATAATTTAATACTGGAAATATCTAACATGCATGATTGAACATATTTTCTGCCATTTGGAACGAAGTAGTATATATAGTTTTTAGGGAAGATGTTGAGGTTTTCGGGCTATATAACCAATGGGTAGAAACAGTTCGCTACAATATTCATAATGCAATTAAATCATTCATGAAAGATTATCTGTGTACGTTATTAGGACTAGAATATCATATTGAAATGGTCAAACCCTAATAGTTTCGAACACTTTGAACGAAAATGTGGATTGACTGTATATCCTGTCCTGGACCTATTATGCTAAAGGTTGGCAGTATGTATACTACACACACACACTTACACCCACACACACACAAACACACACACACGATCACATAGACACTTACACGCACCCACACACACGCGCGCGCACACACACACACACACACACACACAAACACACTCACATACACACACACACGCACACCCACACACATCCACATGTGTGTGTATATTAGCGTAAGTTATATTCCCTTCTGCCGGATTTTCTATACTGAGCTATTGTACTATTGTTACCAATCATTCGAACAAATAATGAACTCATCTAGGCACAAAAGTGATAACTTCAACCGGCTATTTATCATCCATATCACCCACAGCATCGAGTAATCTCACATTATGCTTAACATCCGTCGTCGTACGTCATGCATGCCTTTACACAGCAGAAGGGTTCATTGCTCTATGTCCATGATATATCGACACCGTTCATCATCACTTATAAGTAGTGGTCTGTGCTTTCGAATATCAATATTTGCCTTATCTCATTCCACTTGATGATTCTGCTCTTGAAAAAACCCCACCAAAGCGTAGTTAATATGTTTAGCATTTGCGAAGGCTAAATTTCACCTGGCGATGAATTAGAGTAAACCGTTTTTAGCAAAAACAGGAATGCCAAGCTGCTGTTTATTGTCCAGAACATTGACTTACATATCACAATTGAGAATAATACACATACCTCTCCTGCTTCTGTGCTTATTAATCTGGATGGATCGGCGGTGGGGCATTGAATTATAATGCCATATGTTCTAATTTTATGTTATACTGTGACGGTGAGATTCCGTTCTGGAATTAAAAGTGGAGAACAGATAGATATAGATGCTGCCATCATCGTAATTTACTTGTCCAACTGAGCTGAAAAACACAATAATTCCACGTATGACTGTTGCAAGAAACAAATCAGTGTATTCGCAACGCATTTCTGTTGCGTTATTTAAAGATTGATAGCATTTTGAGCCACGAGTTAATGAAAAGATTATTGCAACACTTATCAGTCTTTTTGAAGCAATAGCATCATGTTTGCTTGGACGTTTGTAGTGGGACAAGAAGTGGCCTCGTAAACGTGGTAATATCTCATCAAGAACTGCTTGCAGTACAAGAACCGTTTGTGTTGTAGATGTAGCATTTCTCAATATAATTTGAAGAACACGGCTTCGCTTACGCTTATAACGTTTGTGCTTATGTATTAACTGCTATCATAGTATTAGTTGGGATTTACTAATATGGAAAGCCATGTATGTATTAAAATCTAATTCAATGCGTTGAACGTGCGCCGCGACCACCATCAGTTTCTTCAACATCAGTGTATAAATTATTAACCAGCCCATTATGTGTTACTGTGACGCGCCAACATAATCGCTGCATAATCCATGATGACCAGTCTCATCACACGCAGATTTGCTTATACCTTGAGCTTCAACGCTTTTTGGACTTGAACGTGTGTGTGTGTGTAAATGTGCGTAAATGGGATGTGTTGCACTGCAGCTTTGGCCGATGCATCGTCTACCTTTGTTTCGTGTCTTGGTGCCAGCGACCAATTAAGTTGAATATATGTCGTGTATTGCTCGTTAAATCTGGCTCTTTTATCTAATTTATGACTAAATGTCGGTGTGTCAGAAGCATAGTCTGCCAACTCAATCATCCATTCGTTCATCCTGATTAGAATATAATGGCGTCATGATTTGCGGTATTTGGATGACAGTGTGCTTTAAATGAGCCTAGATGATATTCACGACTCGATCAATCTATGTTGCATGATTGATAACTCTCAATACATATATGCTTAACCTGGCTTGGCTATCAAAGCTATTCAAGTACACACCGATTTATACAACGGTCAGGATTTGAGGAAAACAGTCTGCTATCATAAAATGTTCATCCGGTTGCACAAGATAAATACCAAGCATATAAACTAAGATTATAACAATTGTATGTGTAAATGGATCAAGAGAATTTATGCTTTCCGACCTACAGCGCCACTGTGAAGCAGCATTGATAGATGGTAGGAAGTCGGCATCATTCTATCGAGCTTGCGGTTTATTATGCATGGTTTATACAGCCGTGGGAGGTTCTGATGAAGCATAGAAAACAACCATCATTTAGCTGGTTAGGTCTGTTATTAACCCATTGTCATCCGGTGGATTGAAATGATCTAGCAATCAGTCATGAAAGAGTCAAAATAGCAGCAGACATAGAAATATGCTACTCGGAACACCTTTTTAAGCAATGGCTGCTAATTATTTACAGCTGTGATCGATATGATATTTATCCTAACAAAGGTGGGGATTCATTTTATGCTACTTATGCCCTTTGTTCCCCAGCTGCACGGTATTTTCCTAATATATAATTTGAAACTTCTCATATTGTGTTTGGTGTTTAATGAAATGCAAATTTTGAACGGTGATAAAATAATAATCACATGAGGTCGTATGAGATATATAAATCAGCGCGAGTATCATGAATGGCTTCATATGAGCTATGCGAAGGACACATCTTTGCGATAAACAAGTAAAACACCAAGCATCGGGGCATTATCTCTAGAGACTAAATGTAGAGAGTACGAAATCTTGCCATTGCTGGATGCCAATGCGACTGCTTGAAGTCAAAACTTTCAGATCGATTACAATGCAGCTCCCCTAAATAACACGCAGCAATGGCGACGGTACATATATTGGTGACAAAAATCCCACCAGCATAGCTGTGTTGCCTTCCGATTTCATTTGACTGCATAAAGCAACAGAAACCAAACCATATTATTATACAGCACTAACTACAAACCCACCTTCTTGTACATAGCATGCGTTCTTTCGAGGAGTAAATGTTCCAACACTGTTATATGCCTCAGACCTCTGTCCCTCGCACCTATCGGCATGTGTAATCGCTCGTTTTTTGCCTCTCGTTCCCTCCCCCTTCACAAATATGTGAAAAAGTAATCGAACGCGAGAATCAGCCCTTAACGTGACCCATTACAAGGCAGACACGCTGGTATTAAAAAGCGAGAACTGTATCTTTAATCAACTTATCATGACGTGCATTCTTAATGAATGTACCTTATTGGTGCCTTCATTGGGGAAAAGGAATGCAGCATGGCGTGTAAGATTCTGCATCACATATCCTGTAATACACAATGAATCTATTCATGCGTATATTTGCGTATGCTTCTCTGAAAGATTGAACATGCTTAAAGTAATCGCCAAATATGGTCAACACAGATAAACACTTTCCTTTGCTATCTGTTAGCATTGGCGAGTCACAGTCACGCTACACCAACGCCCACAGCTCTGGAATTAAACATGTCACTATTTAATGCAGAAATCTAAATAGCGTGTCGACAAGCTCTTCTGCACTAAGCCCCCGGATATCGGTATGCCTTGCAATATGTTGCTTACTCAACTGAAAATATCCTGGTAATAATTGTGTAAAAATTGTTCGATTGCAAAAAAACCAACCCAAACAGCTGGAAGAATCGTGATTCTGTTCTATGTTCTGTAACGATTTTGTGCATGATGTGTACCGTTTGTATCCAATAGAAACACCACGTATGCATAAATAGCTTTTTTCTATACCTTATGTGTTTGGCTTGGTAGATGTTTATATGAACAATTGCATTGATTAAACTGAATATGGTGTTGCTAGGAACAAAGTTCTATCGGGGTCGGTCAAAGTTTGCAATAGGGCAATGATTTAGGCTGTAGAAAACCGAACACTTTGTGTTTATAGTCATAGATCATTGCTAGAATCTGGTGACTTGTGAGTCCTTGGAGTTGTCTTTATTCTAATGACATGGGTTGTGCAAGCCACCATTCACAAGGTACCACTGGTGTGACCATGAAATGCAATGTTGATTCGAAAAACTGAGAAATATCGCTCAGCTTCATTTACCTTTTTCTTTTTACCGTTTTCTATCTTCATGTGTATTGTAATAGCGGTAGTAGAGGTTTTATTATATACAAACAAAATCACTACCACTAGTGTAAAATAGTATCGGATATGCAAGTCGGGAACGTATCATCTGCATATATATATGCTGACAAATGCAATGACTAATTAATGGGTAAAATCAAATGAAACCGGTTGACGATATCTTAACTTAGGAAGTAAATAGTGCACAGTGTCTTAAAATAGTGCTTCGTGTCAGGCATTATGTTCCTAATAAATATCGTTGCATCATAACGTAGCGTTTGCGCTGATATCTGAGTCGACTTCTGTAGATTGTGTGATGTAGGATGTCTGAGTTGACTACTGTATATTGTGTGATGTAGGATGTCTGGCGGGGAGATCAGGTCCAATAAATTTGTGGAGATATGATAAAAAACACATAGAGGAGGTTGGTGCTAAACACGGTTTATATAACGTAGTTAAGGATTATAGCAGCCTAATTGCATACATAGCAGCATCATTAAAAACGCCTTGTCATGATTCCTGAGTTATTAACACAAATGCACAAAAATCACTTGAGAATCATGCATTGACGTTATTTACGTGATAAATATTCCGAGGTATGGGTCTAAAACGGTTTTGTGAACTTAACTGATGGCTCCTTAGAGGTATTGAATATTAAGCCAAAAATTAACCTATAGTTGAACGCGGTTGTTAGTGTCGCAAATATTGTCACTACGCCAGTGAGTTGGCGTAGATGAGGGGGAAAGCGATTATAAGCATGGCTCATCTTCTGACACAAAGACAAAAAGAGATTGCCCTAATAGAACTGATAGTACGACGTGAGTCTTGTCAGATTTATGGCTCTATAGACGAGAGGCATACGCGCTGCGATATTTCAGGACAACTAATCCATAAGCCGTGTTCCTCAGTTAGCGCCATGAATTAGGATTTACAAATGATTGCCTTAGTTGACTACGTAGCAATTGGTGATTTATGGAATAATGGTAAAATAGCGCGGTGGTAAAGATTCATGTCATAAGTGCACCTCTTATCACTAGCTCCGTTAAACCACTTCTACCTTAGTCCCAAGCGCAAAAGCTTTACTTTATTCTGTCTCATCCCTAATACCGTTTTCTTGTCTTTTTCTTTTATCTTTTAACTTAAACACCGCACTAGTTACGAATCTTTCTATTTATACGAAATGTCTATAAAGGCAGCTATTAGGGATTTCGTGGATGTATGTGTGTTGATTATATAACTGAGAAGCTAATGTGGATTTGAAGTAGTTACTGAAAACATGAGTACAACACATTAATTGAATGATGCATACTGCGAGCCAAGCCTGCATATCAATCGATAATTTTCTTGTAGTCTAGCTTATTTAAAAGTATTTTGGTTTATGTACCATCACATAGCATCTGTATGATTAACAATTTGAAAGTGAACTAATGAACCGATTGTAAAATGCAATGTTCCTGAAAACAAATTGCACATACTGATTGTTTGACAGGCGAGTAAGCTTTCCTAGCCACCAGACTAACAATGTTTAAAATCAAGTAGAGCGAAACCCAACTGATCTTCACACAAGAGCAACGGGCATTCAATTGCTCTCAGCGACATACTGTAATGATTTATGACCGTGCGTGCCATTCATTATGCATCTCCAGAATGATACAGCATTTACCGTGGAAATGTTGAAGCTAGTTGATTGATTACACAAATAAAACAACCAGCAGAGATCAAATATCTTTTATTTGTACTGTACGTGTACCAATGGAAACAACGCTTAATGCATTGGGGTGTTATTCCGTGTGCCCCTATAAACTAATATTATGAGGTTAAAACACAGTGTACATAGTTGTTACAGGAATGCTGCACATCTTTGTCATTTTTTGCTGTAGAAGCCTTAATACGGTTCAGCCATATTATACAAAGATACAATAGTTTTTCCTTTAGGGTGCAATTGGCGCCACTAGGTGCATCAAATGGATTCGGCAGTATAAACTCTGATAGTACGAGACAGTTAAACCAAACTGTAAATGATAAACCAGCATGATTGTGTCATTTACCGGGTAATAGCAAAATTTATGAATCGGTGTTCAGTCCAGTGATACCGTCATAAAACGTTACAGCAGATATTAAATCTTTGCTTTTATATGATTTAGCTGGTTCCATGTTGTGGGCTGTTTTTAATTACGTCAACAACAAAAGTTGCGATCTGTTTGATTCTTAAAATGTTGATTTTGCTTGCATGTTGTTCGTTAATTGGGCTATTGATAATTGTTAAGCAGGTGACTGGTTATAATTGGCGTACCGTTCACACAAGAGAGCTAACAGGGACAATCTGTATAGAGAAAAATATAGACATATATACATATATATGTATATTTATACATATATATATACATAGATGAATATATATTTATGTATATATATATATATATTTATATATATATATGGACATATATATATATATATATATATATATATATATATATATATATATATATTTAAGTATTAGCGTATGTTATCTATGTATACATTTATAAGGATATATATATATATATATATATATATATATATATATATATATATATATATGTATATATAATCGTATGATCTCAAAAAATAGATATCAAGGTGCTTAGCTGATGAAGTGATTACCGTATGCTTACCTCTAATGGGTATAAGATTTCTACTTGGTGTTATGTCACCAGGTGTGACATTCATGGACAATATTAAAACCAGCATCAAACCAAATATTACATATTTGAATAAATGTAACTAATGTCTTGTGTGATATACTTATAGATCATAGTTTTGTTTGTCCAAGCATGATTGATGGCAAGTTTATGCCTTCGCCGTTTTTATCGTGCGACTACAAAGCCCTTGTGATTTTCATTAAACCATTGCTCTTAATCTTACGGCTATTTGCTAACTGGGTTCATTTGATACATATTCAATGCTGATGAGGGTTACACACCTCATATGCTGTTTGCTTATGTCTATGCTGGGCTGTTATTGAGCAAACGAGAGTACAAAACCTTAATGGTCAATATATATCCGATTTGTGGCGGAGGAGTAAATCAAGTGTTCATACTGAACCAATGTAATGACCCACGGCGTCGGAACTTGCGCCAATCGATATTCTAGTATAAAAGAGGACAGGGGAATTCTAGTATTATGCTTCAGAGAGTTTTGATTCTAAATGTTTATCGTCAGTCCTGAATGAAAAAAAGTTTCTTATATTGCAACCATGCTTTGGATATCAAGATAACTCTTAATCATCACCACTTACTCAGACCCTCGCCATTTATGGCTGTTATATCCATTTAAAGCCCGATTGTGATTGTAATACCTTTTTATATATTTTCTGGTGGCGTTGATTAATTTCGATGCTGCTAAAAAAAGCAGGGAATGGTAAAACATAAGCAACAGATTAAGAGTTTTACGAGTAACTTGGATTATTCATGATCATCCTAATTGCCCTTAATGGGTCATTATTTATCAACGACAAAAATTAGGTTTTAACCAATTCTACTTTAAAGATGGGTCTCATGCTAGCCTCACGAGAGGCTAGATGGATTGTAATGAAATAAACATTCAGTTTGCTGATGTACGTAATGCTTAGTTACGTCAATATATTCACGAAGCAATCAACAGTAACACAGAAGCCGGTGTAGATCAACATTTTCCTGCCATATTCCAAGCTACAAACCGTGGAAGATACAACCTTATCAAGGACCATGTAAATGATAACCTATTTTTAACCATGAACATACGAATTGAAAGACAGGAGGTATTTCCACGACGAGACTCACTTACGAAAAAAGACTGTCAACTAATATTTATAGCCCGTAACAATCGAATGTTCCAATTATTATTATTATACTTATACGGTTACCAGATGATAGCAAATATAACTAGCATTGTAAGTGAAATATGCCTGGTGTAATGCTTATTCATCAGTAATGAAACCAAACACATAATTTGATGTACATTAATTGATGTAATGCGCGACCATTCGGCGATGGTGTATTGAAACCAATGATAAACAACTCTGTCGTTCATTTATCTTTGACCGGCATGCTCGTATGTTACCCACATATCAAACGCCATCTATGCAAGCGCCGACGTTGCGCACCAACGATATAGGTGATATGTTTGATTAAATTGCATTTCGCGTCTGCAAAGAATGTAAACTTTTATTCTTCTATATACTAGTTTAAATTCTAATCGTGTGTGATGCCAAAATATCACGAAACATATCTGCATTGAGTTAGTATGAAGACCTCGTAAACCTGTGCCGTAATCTGCATCTGTATCATAAGGGCGCACTTAAAGTTTTATCCACATACAAGTATTGCTAACACATACTGATATCATCTGGTATGAATAAACAAAGCAGCACATATTTCGATTGTTTAGCTTTAACTGCGGCTAAAGTAGAGTTCCTTATATGAAATTAACTTACTCACACATTGCCAAATCACTGCACGGCCATTGATTGTCTACATTCTCGTAATACCACAGTTTGACCACATGCAATCAATCACAATGGGACACTGGGCCCTATGTGTGGGGTTCATTGTAAGGACAAAAGATGTCTTGAAAAGCAACCCTTTAGTTCAACGTGCTGCACATCAATCCTACCGGTACCATCATCCTAACTATTTCTCGACTTAACCGTTTGTCCTATGTCATCATACGCGTCTCTGCCCATCATTTGCACAGCTTACCATGAATGATGAAAGAGTGGGTGCCAATCTAATGTGGTAGTCATTCCCAGCACGGAATAGATTAGTTGATTATTTAGGCCAGCGACATTTGCGGATGATGGCATAGCTTTTATATTCTTGAACGGGTAAAAAGCACGTCATCTTTGTTAATGCGTGCTGCCACCTGTTAGAGGTAGGTTACGTAGGAAAACATAGGGGCAAAAATTGAGGCAACATCGACCTACGGGTTAATAACGTCCATATGGATTACATGGCGCGAATGAAACCGGACTCTAATAAGGCATATATCGTCAGTGGTAATGTGCCACTCTCGGTCTTTATCGCCAAATGAACGATGGGCAAGTCATACCCGACAGCTTGACGTTAGTATCACATGCCAACTGTATATTTCAAATCACGAAATTTCGTTGCAGTGTGTATCACAAAATAGACAACATGTGGACTTTCTGTAATTTAATTCCTCTTGTAAAAGTGGTACAATTTTATTTCGGTTATATTTCGATTACAATGTGTGATAGGCGAACCCTCGTCATATTCCACACAACGGATGTATTTGCGATAGCCCCCGATATATATATATATATATATATATATATATATATATATATATATCTATATATATATATATATATATATATATATATATATATATATATATATATATATATATATATATATATATATATATATATATATATATATATATATATATATATATATATCTATATATATATATATATATATATATATATATATCTCTATATATATATATATATAAATATTAATATATAAACTTTGTCGTTTATAATTGACTGTTGATGCCCGGCAATGCTGACACACTAAATAGAGAGCCATTCAAAAGTAATTACAGCAACTTTAATCAATTGCCGTTTATGTTCATCATTAGTAAATATATCTTTTTAGTGTTTTCACGGAGTCAAGCAATGGACCATTGCATCACATCTCCTGCAACCTCGTCAGTCTGTTCATGCGTATATTTGTGCATGTTTCTCTGAATAATAATTTTTTTTTAAAGCAATTGGCAAATCATATATGCCTGAACGGATAAATGCGTGGTTGATGTTAATATGTAGCATTGCATGGTTATAGTAAATAGGGTGTGGCTAGGTACAAATAATGTATGATATTATAACTGTATGCCCTTTTGTGCTTGGCATAAAAGGCAATTTTGGCCATAAGCTGACAAGGAGGAACAAAATCGCATGGTTTTTTTCGCTGTTATCAGAGCGTCAAAAAACGCTATCTGTGCTAGCCAAATTCCGCAAAAGGACAATGACTTAAGTTGTTGTTTGTTCAAAGCATAAGTGTTCACAACGGATACAGTAATGGGCAAGTTACACTGTTATTCATTGGTAAAGCATTGTAATATGAAATATAAACTGCCATTACCTATTTTGTTGGCAAGCGCAGAGAACCTTTCATATTCTCAGTGCTGACACATAGCACTAATAGACATAGACCATTCCGAGAATCAGGCGAATGGTGAGTTTCTGTAATTGCTTTTGCCTTTGTCATCGGTCTGTAAAGCGCATTAGGGTAATCATTGCTAGGACCATTGCTAGGAGAGACTAAATTGTGTGGTAACTGATGCTTTGTCCCTCGACGACTAATATCTACCGCTCCATAATATCTACAAAATACCATTCTGTTTTCGGTATGGATGTTTTTGCGTATTGGTAAGGTGTTAGCAGAAGTCTTGTTATTTGCAACCAAAATCAATACCATTGCTGTGAAATATATGTTGGATTGGCTAAACGGATACACTGCAGTTTTAAAGTTTGGACATGATACATCTACAAAAGTATTGCTTTAGCGTACATCATGCGCCGCACCATCATGAAATGGAACGTTTCGGATTTAAATGGCGTAACTCCACCATGCTGCATGGCGTGTGACGAGCCGTAACGCACCCAATCTAATACAGCAAACCTCTCCTCTAATCATAATGAAATGTCACAAGCTTGAGATGTTCTGTCTGTCGAGATAATATTGTACTTAGATCGTAATAGACTGGAAGGTATAGGAGGGGATTATTTCAGTCTATCCAGGATAACTAAAATATAGATGCGGTGGGGTCCCGTATGCCATTATATTCCCAACCTTACGGTATTAAGTATATCGTGTATATTTCATGAAGTAAATATCAACCATAGCATCAAAACTTTCATCTTTATGTGTTCATACAAGAGGAGCCTACATTTATTCCATATATACGTCTCGTAGAGATTACACTACAATACTTTCAAGATTTCAAACGCCCGTCACCTGATGACCAGCGTGTGTTGCACTCATGAATTAATGGATATAAGCTAAGTGTGTGTTATTAAACATCTTTGGCAGCCAGTCAGCCAAATTGAATATTTAGCTATTCTATGTTCTAAATATTGGCTCCGGCTATACAAAACCCAGCTCATATCTTCGATAAGACAGGTTTAATTACTGCACCATTATAGAATCTACTTCCATTCGGTCATGACCTAATAACCGTACCAATGATCGCATATGTTAAACTATTCCATCAAGCTGTAAACGGTTCTGAATCAACACCGCCTAACATTTATCTATTTATCAGTGCAGAGATGGGATCAGGTGTATTGTCAGAAGCGCCGCTTTCGTGTCATAGCATACAATTGCATATATCAATAACAGAGTATACAGATATCAGCTACGCCAAGAGATAATTTTGTTGGACAACATATGATATAATTATCCATGCGTACTTAAACAGAGAAAGACAAATTGCATGACATCGTTGGCATGTTGTACCAGGTTTTCTAGTAAAACGCTTAGTTACCTCAGCGCTGTCACCGCGCAAGGACAGCTTTCTCAGGCGATAACTACATGATCTCCATCGGATCAATTGTATGCCCCACGAGAGCCCCATGGGCTAAACCAATTGTGCTCCCGCCGGGGTATCAAGTTTTCAGGTCGCAGCTAAGTGTCCCCACAAGTAATGACCAAGAAGATTCCTCTCCTCGACTGGTAATTGCTTTTCCAAGACAAGCTAACTTCGTTGTCAAGTCATGTATTACGATTATGAGAGGCTGTCGATGTAACCTCATTTAATTGAGTTGTAGGGCTTCTTGAGTAAGTTTCGGCTTGCACCACACATTACATAGCAAGGTTTGAACTGAAAGTCATCGTGTTTGATGGAAATTATGACACACAGAGGACTAAGTGGTTGGATACACGGGGTTTTAGAAATTGACGGATTAGTACAATTAAAAACATTCATTTTGAATGGGTCGATTCGTTACAGATGAAAAACCTCAGTCATTGATGTATCGATTGATGATTCTTGTCCGCTTGACCTCTATCTTTGATGTATTGGTTGACAATTCACTCTCTGCTTGAGCTCTGTCTTTGATGTATTGGTTGACGATTCGTTTTCCGCTTGAACTCTATATTTGATGTATCGATAGACGATTCGTTGTCCGCTTGAGCTCTATCTTTCATGTATCGATTGACGATTCGCTGTCCGCTTGAGCTCTATCTTTGATGTATTGATTGACGATTTGTTGTCCGCTTGAGCTCTATCTTTGATGTATTGATTGATGATTCGTTGTCCGCTTGAGCTCTATCTTTGATGTATCGATTGACGATTCGCTGTCCGCTTGAGCTCTATCTTTGATGTATTGATTGACGATTTGTTGTCCGCTTGAGCTCTATCTTTGATGTATTGATTGATGATTCGTTGTCCGCTTGAGCTCTATCTTTCATGTATCGATTGACGATTCGCTGTCCGCTTGAGCTCTTTCTTTGATGTATTGGTTGACGATTCGTTGTCCGCTTGTACATGCATTACACACGGCGCTCCTTTAACTTAAAGCATTAGGTCTAATATTATCCCATCATCAAGAAAAGTATTTGATGGCACTTTTGCCTACATTTACCTGCCTAGTGTCCCGTCTGTCTAAATCTTCATCAGACCGGATGAAATTCCGCTCAAACAATGCAGTGTCATAATATGTGGAAGCTGTATCTTCCTCCACAGTATAATGAGGTGACATCATCCTGCAGTCCTTAGCGTTTTGCATGACAAAAGGTAGATGTTCTTGGAAAAGCAATCACCAGTCGATGGGAGGAATCATATCTTATGGTGGCACATAGCGTCGGGATGCACACTTGATACCACGCAGAAAGCACAACTGATTTAACGTTGGCAATTTCATCCGTGCATACAAATGATTCCATTGCGATCTTAGTTTTCCGTATATATCAAAGGAGTACAGGTTTATAAAAACATGACGCTCATTTGAACAAGGTATCATATGACTACACAGCATATCGGGTAATGTGATTATCTTAATACCATCCGGCGGTGTGAAGTAGAGCGCTAAAGTAGCAGGGTTCGTAGAGATTCGTAATAATTTTCTACCCAGATCGTCTTTATTTTTACAGTCCAATATTTCTAACATAGCGCGACCGAACCCAATGCACCAACAACTATTGACAACATTGTAGTAAACGTCGTGTCATTTCATTACCATTCTCCTGTCTAAGAACACACGACAGTCACAAAATAATAAGCACTGATTCCATCGGATTAACCACCTTCATGCTTACTGCTATGCGACAAGAAATGCCTTTAATCCCATTGCACACACAGTGACAATTGATTAAATAATGTCATGATTTTCTTATCGAAACCTTATTAGTTTACCTAAGGCAAGAAGGCTGTCAATGAGACGAATCATCCTAATCCTAGAAAAGTGTTATTTCCATCAAGCCGCGGAGTGCTGTTCTTAATCATTATCAATGGACAGTCAGTGTCAATCTTTATTCGTATCGCATCATTATTGTATATTTGTCAATCTTTTACCCATATCCAGCGCAATTTTAACATCGTAGTCGGCCATGTTTCACTCAGGGCTTGTTCGCATGCGTAGCACAAAAGGTGAAGACGAAATGAATATGGCCACATCTCGTAATATTGAAAATGCTTTCACGAATTTCTTGAATAACAATAGTTTCTTTCACCCATCATAACTTTCCCTCGTCGCTTATTGATCATATATGTAAATATTCAGGATTTTGTGCATAGGAATGTGCAGTCAATCTATTTGCAAACCCGACAGCATAAACGAGTGTAATTCCTTGTCCTTGATCGATCGTGATGATTGGGGACTTAAATGATATATGAACTCTCCAAAAAGTTGTAAACACATAGCGATGAAACTAAATCATATTGAAGAACCTGCCCGTGCGATCAGTTTGACGTTTAAATGTGAGCCCTGTCTATAACGATCCAAATAGTCTCACTAGAGGGTTCACCTATGCATTAGAAATTGTATACGCTAAGTAAAGTTGCTGCCTAAGAGTTGGTGACGCAGTCAGCTTTAGCTACGTCCCAGTTAATTTTAGCTACGTCACGTCATAAAACAACCTTCATCCCAACCGATGACCCTGGCTATTTTTATGGACTTTGTTATTTATTATCGACGGGATGTGAATATGGTACACGGCATACGCTACAATATGTCCAAAGATGAATACTAGCGGAGCTTGAGTTTTGTAAAATCTAGTTTGAAGACTGGTCTCAGCGCGCCCCTATCTGCTCATTGGCGAGGATTTGGTATTCAAAGTATCAAAAAGGATTATAAACTAGTTATTTTAGCAACTACATAAAGCAAAGTACAAATTGCACTAAATGGCCGATAAATGCATCTTCAAGTGAGCATCATCCAATATTCGTGTTGGATATTATGACACAGGACCGATACAGCACAGAATACATGCAATCCATATACACTCAGCATCAAAGTCAACTTTGGCCATGAATAAACGAACTAAAAGGAACTAGTACGTATCAATTGATATTCTGTGATCGTCAGAAGACCTTATCGATTTCTACACAAGACTAATGAATGTGGTTGTAATTTATTGCAGTCATTCATACGCCCAGACTGATATGGCAGCACGCAAGACGCATCGATAGTTCTGAGTAAACCAAGGTCATGTCAACTATGAATTACTCATTTTTTCAGTTTGCATATATTCCATGCAAAGAACTTTTTATATTTACACGAGACACATCAGTGATAACTTTGTTCAAAGCCTTCTCAGTTAAACCTTACACGCAGCATGCTTAGATGTCTGCCTGAAGCTTTTTCACCGTGGGTCGACACCGAACACTCCACCCAGATGGGAAAAGCAATGCTGAATGAGATAAACGCATGTTAACCATGTACAATCATTGCACCATTGATCAATGACACATTTATACCATCGCTGTTTAAATCATTTGAGTATAAAGAACTTGTTGACCATTCATTGTGCATATAAATGTTGTGGAGAAAGGGTAATGCATTGAAAAGAATCTCGCCGCTACTTTGCTAAGTGGGTTCCCTTTATAAACTGAAACTAGAAAAGGTCACATGTATCATGTGTTGTACGTTGATACAATATGCCTGGCTTATTATATGTGCTTGCATATTGTAAGCTGGTCATACAAACGTGGATAGTAAAGCATGACCTGATGAAATGCCGTAACGTAAAGAGGTGCCAAGTGTTTTGTGTAAATGATGAAAGATAAGTCATTGTGGTACCACCAGCTGTACAGTGTCATGCATTATGTATGTTGCCAATAACGTTTCATCATAACGTATCGTTCGACAATTGTAAAAGTGTTCAAGAATAACAGGTTAAAAGATAAGGTTGAATATATTTGTCAATAGGGAGATAAAGGAACCTCATTGCGATTGATAGGAAATCGGTGCTGAACACGGTTTATATAACGTAGTTTAGGCTAATAACAGGTTACGTGATACTGTGGCCCAATCAAACATATAATGCCAACCAATTACGACGAATTTGGTTAGCTACATTTAAAGCATCCTGATACCTTCCAATAAACACCGAGTCATATACACCAAGCACGGGTTAATGGGTGAATCAGGCGTTGACGTTATCTATCTATATCAAACGAATGTTAAAGCGATTTCATTGATCTGAATGATGGCTCCTTGGAAGAACTGAACAATTAGTAAGATGATAACTTATTGCTGTACTGGATTGTAAAGGGTCGAGACTACAGCCTCTACTCTTCTGACAACGAGTTGATGTGAGGATTTATTGTTACAATACCTGCCAATCACGCGGTCCATCTAGTCGCGAGGCTGATGGTCGCCATTTGTATTCCCCAATCAGACCCAACATGTTTTCTCTATTTATAGTTAGGCCGTACCAAAACCATACAGGTGTATTTCATCACGCATCGAACAATCCATGTATGATAGATATGAGGCCTGTACAATAAAATCATATTGTAATTGCAGTTTGTTTCAATGTTCTAACATTAGATTGGTTGGATGAGCATGGATAGATATTGTAAGTTGTTCTTATAAAGCACTGTTTTTGCCGCTTGCGTCGGACTAGTCTGTCGTTGAACGAGGCATCCCGAGGCCACACAACATGTTGAGAAAAGCAATTAGATGCATAATATACCTCGTGACACAAGGAATAAATGGGGATTGTCCTCATAGATCCAATTGTATGATGTGAGTATTTACGATATTTGACTAACAGAATAGAGAAGTAACCAAGAGTAATGTGTATTTACGTTCAGTCTGGCTCATTGATGTTTTCCTACTACGGTGCAGTTGAACCAGAAGGTACAGCCATCATATACAACCAGCCGCTGTAGATATTGCATCAACCGCCCGAATCATCCATATATCTTCTTTCTAAGGGACACGTAATGCCTTTGACCCAAGTACACCCTGAGAGACACAATTTAGGTAAGAATCCCATCAAAAGTTATCGTTTTGAGTAGCGAAGAAGACTGTTCCAGAGACGAATCCTCCCCATCCCGGACTCGTATGATTCCCATCCGGCCGCCGAGTGCTGTCGTTAATCGTGATCAGTAGAAAGTCACTTTCATTTGTGAACATGGACAACCATTATCGTTATTATCTGCCTGGCATTAACGTCGTTATCCGTCACCTTTTACACCCGACTTGTTTAACTAAGTGGCGCCAACGACGGAGAAGAAAATAATCAATACACGTCTTGCTATGTAAACTACGTAGAATAAAAGTACTGTATCTTAGCAATGATTACATTCCCTGAATACCTAAGTAACACGTTTTACACACAGTATGTCATAAAGCCGATTTCACTAGCGTAGTTATGTGGTCATGCACCTGTGGAAAGGTACATCTTAAATCAAGTTTGTAGTTCAAATATCGTGTTATCGCTCTTGAAACATTCCCTATGAGGATGCATAAGAGTCCATCATCCCATTGTTGCAGTACACAGCAGGAGTATGCCGAATAATTATGAACGTTGTATGTACGTTATAAGTTCACAGTAATATAAAGAACCGCTCAAAAGTTTCCTGATATGACATGTTCTATAATGAGGAATAAGCTACCAAAAATGCCAAAACCATTTGAAGGCTCAATATCGTAGCCTGTCATGTAGATAGACATACTTAGGACATATATATCAAAAAACTAGTGTTATTAGTTCGTTTTCAGCGGTGCATAAAGATCTACTAAGTAATCAGGTTTAGATTGAAATATGTAATTGTTTGTGCAAGTTCACGTTGTTTATTGATGATTGTCTAGCAGCATGAGATTGGGTGATACCTGCCTTGTATGCCGTGCATCCGGGGTTCAGTATTAACACCTTTGCATGGCACTGTTTGTCATGTCAAATAAGTGCCGTCAATGTCGAAATAAGCATTGTTCCCCAACATTAACTGCATTAGCTTTTGTTTTGCAACGCGGTGAATAATATTCCGTTTTTCATGGCACATCATACATACACACACCAACAAGAGATATCCGACGGCTGCATCAAGTAAAAATGATCTAATGCCTACATTGTAGATAGACACCGAGGGATATATTTCGACGCATTAAAATATCGGCATTAAGACTCCTTAATAGATAACGCCGACCGCACAATCATTCGGTTAATATTCATGGAAACACCTGGTAATGTTTCAACTTTGAATTTACACATTATCGCAGGTTAAATTCTATCTGTACAGACTGAATATTTTTTAGCAGGTTAGAGAACACTCCTCGGCGCTAATGCCCGTAATTCTCCCTATGATTAATTATTTTGTATTTTGTAAATCTTTATGGACTACCATCAATTAAATTTATCTGCATCCACTTTTCCTAACTATTCAATGCATGGGTCGTTGCAACACAAATCAATATATACTGTCATAAATACATCAGTTTGTTTAATACTCCGGGTAGGGGTATAATTTTTGCACCGCATTGCTCTTCACAAAGAATTTAATAATGATGTGTCTCCGATATACACAAAAAGTATGTCCCAGTAGTCGTTTATTGCTTCATTGAAGAGAAGAAGCTAATTAAAGAATGATTACAAGAGTGCCTCTCTCTCAGCGGGCATCCATCCCCTTGGGGTTATGAAAGCCACTGCTCCCCGCCTCCTTTTAATTTGGAAGCGCTGAGAGGATTATAATAACAATTAACTTTTCCTTGATAAATATAAAGTAAAGGTTATTGCAATAGAGATATATGGTTAGTTTATGGAAGTGGCGGTAATCAGAGCGGCAATATCTGTCAGTGGTGCCATCAGCTTGTTGGCTAAATGACACCCTCACTACCCGATGGAGCAATAAAGTATATCTGTTTTGAACTACATGTGAAATATACATTTGTCAATAATGCAGGGCGCGAGTGCTTTTATATTCGACCATTTTTATGTATATACATGGTGCCCAGAATGGGTTACGATTATATAAGACTCGTATTGCAACTTTGCTAAGCTGGTTGTTTGATTTATCGGAGTACCTGTCCGCGTTGTACATATTAAATGTTGTACGTTCTGCTAAATGGTTGACAAAGAGTTTCTTCATGACTGGCTGCTTTTTGTGCGGATGTTACAGACGTTGGTCCGGCGGACTAGTACGTGTTGCTTTCTGATATGGATAATAATTAGTGACCGCTACGGGTGTTTTTAATACTTGAATGATGCAAGTTTTTAAAGACTTTACATGAGGCCATTATGCTTACAAATGCCAGGCGATATCAATTTAGTCTGAATAGGTACTAACGGCATGTGTGAACCTACATGCGAAGTAATAAATATCTGCATGATCTATGCTCTTTGATATTAACGCTGGCTGTGAGGTTTGCTCACAAGAAAAATACCACTTAGCATAAAGACACGGATCGTTCAGTGATTGCGTTCAGCCATTTCTATTTCGTCCCTTTTCGACCGATTTATTTGATGTAAGATACATGTGCTTACAGTGGACAAATGTTTATCCACTGAATACCCCTGATCTTTGCACATCAACATGTGATTGGTCTTTTATTCATTAATTAATCATCATTACTTTATCTTGTCTAACCGATGTTTTATCAGGCGTTGGTTATTATCAATACCACTTTAAGTTCACTTGAAATTCAATACATAAATTTAATCAAGGTGTCTTCATGCGAGCATACATGTAAGTGTTTGGGGTCAACTAAATCATCCCTCACAGCACCAGGGCGACTATTGCATAAGCAGTGTTTGTCAGTTAACTCCTTTCCATTAGGATTTAGAAATGCTTGTTTAAGTTGTACTCGCGTCATGGTAAATAGTCATACAATAGCACTTTATGCTTTACGGAATAATGATAACGACAAATGGCATAAGTACACTTCTTATCACTGGCTCCGTTAAACAACTTTTTGAATCCAGTAGAGATGTACCAAAATTAACTTCACGAGTGCGATTTCTAGCCAGAGAGCCGAGGCCATAAAATCGTTCTATGGGACATGCTGTACTGAGTTGTGACATTAGGTGCCAGTAAACATCACAGCAATGATACGGCATAACGTGTACTCATGGAAATATCCCTTGTGTATTGACATATTCTTCTGTGTGTCATAACTTATATTGTTCAAAAGAGAGTGCATGATTGTTACAAGAAACACTTACGTAAACTGTCTTCCTTTACATCACGATAACAGATATGACCGTACCAACGTTCTCACATCATTTTCAACCTGCCTATTGATGGCTGTTAACTTGTGAAAGAGTTACTCCATAGGGACTGCATTTATTCCATATTGGTTGGTAAAAAGGACCGCAGGCAATCCGTCTGAAAGCACCCAATCATCGATGCTACATTCATCAGCTGCTGAACCCATTTCTAGCGATGCATTGCAGTACACTGCCAATCAAACGACATTTAAGCAGGTCGTATAATTTGCAGAACATAACATTACATAACATTTAAAGCGCACGCTAAAATGGAAGTAGTAATTAATGTTTTCATTGGACGTGTATTCGCGACCGTATATATCACGGCTTGTTATCTTTATGTATGGATAACATTTAACAACTGTTTCATTTATAGTTCCAATGTGTGGCATACTTTGGGGTCATTGTGTTGTTGTTCGAAGCATGATTGATGGCGTTTATACCTTTGCTGGTCTAATCATGTTACTACAAAGCCCTTGTAATTCTCATCAAACCATTGCTGTGTATGTATAAATAGCATTCAGGAAGGGTTAAGCATAGAAATGAATCTTACGGCCATTTGCTAATAGAGTTCTCATGATACATATTCAATGCTGTTAAGTGTTACATACCTCATATGCTGTGTGCTTATGCCAGTTATTGAGCGAATCTTAGTATTTTATTCGTATTCCATTCATTGTGGTGGCATTGAATAGCAGCAGGCTAGCCATTCATTATGACAAAGCCACTTCAAACTTCAATATATAATTTATATATATATATATATATATATATATATATATATATATATATATATATATTTATATATATGCATCTTTATATATGCATAGATATTTATATATATACATAAATATATATATATATATAGATATATATATATATATATATATATATTTCATGTATATATATACATATATATATATATCTATATTAATATAGATATATTATATATATATATATACATATAAATATATAGCGATATATATAGTATATATATATATATATATTATTTATATATACAATTATTTATATATATATATGTACATATATATATCTCTATATCTATATATGTACATATATATATATATATATATATGTGTATATATATGGTTATTTGTATCTATATAAATCTGAGAGAGATCTCTCTGTCTCTCTCCCTCTATCTCTAGTCCCTCTATAGAAATATCTCTATAGATCTCTCTCTCTATCTCTGGATCTATCTATGATATATCTCTCTCTCTCTTTCCTGTAGATCTCTCTCTTTCTCCCTATCTCTCTATATATACATCTCTCTATCTCTCTCTCTATATATCCTCTATCTCTCTCTCTCTCTCTCTTTCTCTCTCTATCTCTCTCTCTATATATCTCTATCTCTCTCTCTCTCTCTCTATCTCTCTATATCTCTATATATCTATATATATATATATATATATATATATATATATATATGCATTTATTTCGATGCTGCCAAAAAAGGCAGGAAATAGTTAACAAAAGCAACAGATTGAGAGTTTTGCGAGTAATTTGGGTTATTCCTAATTCATCCTAATTGCCTTTAATGAGTTATCAATTATCAACGTCATAATGTTTAGTTAAGTCAATATATTCAAGAAGCAACCAACAGTAACACTGAAGCAGGTGTAGATCAACGTTTTCATGTCATATTGCAGGCTACCAAAGACGCAAAGGATACAACAAATTCAGCGACCATATGAATAATAACCTATTATTAACCATGAACATACGAATTGAAAGACAGGAGGTATTTCCACGACGTGACTCACTTGCGAAAATAAAGACTGTCATCTAATATTTATGGAACGGAACTATCAAATGTTTCAATAATTATTATTTATTTATACGGTTACAAGATGATAGCAAATATAACTAGCGTTGCTAGTGGAATATGCCTGGTGTAATGCCTATCAGCAGTAACGACACAGGTGCCCAACACATAATTTGATCTACATTAATTGATGAAATGCGCGATCATTCGGCGATTGTGTATTGCAACCATGATAAACCACTCTATCGTAGTTTAGGTGATATGTTTGATTAAATTGCATTTTGCGTCTGCAAAGAATGTAAACATCTATTCTTTTATTTACTAGTCGTATATCTGCACTGAGTTATTATGAAGACCTCGTAAACATGTATCGGTCCGTAATCTGCATCTTTATCATAAGAGCGCACTTAACGTTTTATACACATACAAAAATATCTTGAAAAGTAACCACGTTAGTTCAACGTGCCGCACATCAATCCTACCAGTAACATCCCCTAACAATTTCTCGACTTAACCGTTTTGTCCTATGTCATCATACGCGTCTCTGCCCATCATTTGCACAGCTTACCATGAATGATGAAAAAGTGTGCGCCAATCTAATGTGGTAGTCATTTCCAGGCTGGGAATCCCAGCACGGAATAGATTAGTTGATTATTTAGGCCAGCGACATTTGCGGAACATGACATGGCTTTTTATATTCATGAACGGGTACAAAGCACGTCATCTTTGTTAATGCGTGCTGCCACCTGTTAGAGGTAGATAATAAACTGAAAGATATTGGAGTGGATTATTTCAGTCTATCCAGGATAACTGAAATATAGATGCTGTGGGGTTCCTTATGCCATTTTATTCCTAACCTTACGGTATTAAGTATATCATGTATATTTCATGAAGTAAATATCAACCATAGCATCAAAACTTATATCTATATGTGTCCATACAAGAGGCGTCTACATTTAGTCCATATATAGAGATTACACTGCAATACTTGTATAATCAAGTATTGCGACACAAGCTATAGAGCCGTTGTCCGCTTGGGCTCTGTCTTTGATGTATTGGTTGACGATTCGTTGTCCGCTTGAGCTCTATCTTTGATGTATTGGTTGACGATTCACTCTCTGCTTGAGCTCTGTCTTTGATGTATTGGTTGTATGTATTGGTTGACGACTCGTTGTCCGCTCGGTCTCTGTCTTTGGTGTATAGATTGAGCTCTATCTTTGATGTATTGGTTGACGATTCGTTGTCCACTTGAGCTCTGTCTTTGATGTATTGGTTGACGATTCGTTGTTCGCTTGAGCTCTTTCTTTGATGTATTGGTTGACGATTCGTTGTCCGCTTGAGCTCTGTCTTTGATGTATTGGTTGACGATTCGTTGTCCACTTGTACATGCATTACACACGGCGCTCCTTTAACTTAAAGCATTAGGTCTAATATTATCCCATCATCAAGAAAAGTATTTGCTGACACTTTTGTCTACATTTACCTGCCTAGTGTCCCGTCTGTCTAAATCTTCATCAGACCGGATGACATTCCGCTCAAACAATGCAGTGTCATACTAGGTGGAAGTTGTATCGTCCTCCACAATATAATGAGGTGACATCATCCTACAGTCCTTAGCGTTTTGCATGAGGTAGATGTTCTGGGAAAAGCAATCACCAGTCGATGGGAGGAATCATATCTTATGGTGACACATAGCGTTGGGCTGTACACTTGATACCACGCAGAAAGCACAACTGATTTAACGATGGCAATTTCATCCGTGCATACAAATGATTCCATTGCGATCATGTAGCCATATCCCCTCGGGTGTGTCATGGAAACGGCATTTCACAGCTTCATGTTGGTATGTTACAACTGGAACTGTTGCATGCAAATGAGGTCACTGTTAAGGTTTATGCACCAAATACAAGCAAGAATTGCATATGACAACGGGATATTCACCACCATTAGCCTTTTCCAATTGGTGCAGTAGATTACTGATATGGAGGTGGCGCCAGTCAAATGAAACCCAACACTGCATCCATTCAAACAAATGTTACGACGACAAGCTAACTATGCAGCATGATTCGCATACTATACGTAAGATCTGAACAATGTATTGTGCTTTCTACATCAAGGAAAGCAATTATCAAATTCAACGGCCTCATATCGTAAATATGTACTTAGATTATATCCACATTGACAGTAAGTAGCTGTTAGGGCGTTGATGTTAGTTTGTCACCGATACTTGTAGTTCTGTTCTGGTTGTAAATAAAGCGTTACAACCGAGAAGTGCAAGATCAATTGTAAGATCCGCCGACATTGCGGACAAGTGCTGCTTATCGGTTCAGCTGCACCCGTTTGAAGTCCTTTGCTGTTTTGTCTTTGACGTAGCCATCAAATCAACTTGTCTTCATTGTTGGATGTATTGTATCAGAATAAATGGATCCGAATGATGTCCTCTTTTAATAATAATAATAATAATCTTTATTTTCGCACAGCATGTGTACAGGAACAATTATTATTTGATACAACAGCAACAAAACACACGAGAACGAATAAGCAAATAAATCAGTTAAGATAAACACAAGTCCTTTAACAGAGCTTCAGCTTCTTGTCGGGTAAGCACTGATAATGAATCCCCATCTCTAATAGAAATAAGCTCCTTTATGAGCATGGCTATATGACCATATTCAGAATTACCTGGTGGCTTAATCTTATAGCTGAAGTCCTTAATGCATTCACTATGCTGTAATAGATAACAATTATTGATGTTCATGGTATGCATTATTGTTCGAACATTATCGCTTACAATTGTTCTGCTATGGAAACAACATCTACTTACATAGGATACTACAACATTTAGGCTGTTCTGGCACTTATGAAAGAAATTGACAAAGCGCAACATCAATTGATTTCTAAGGGGCAATTTTCCCGAAATGAACTGTAAATACTTTGAACATGTTCTGAACTCTAATTTCCATATAGTTCGAATACACCTCCTCCAAACACTACACAATTTGGCCAGCTGGATGGGTCTTAAACTCCACATGGCCGACCCAAAAAAACTACTACAGTATACTTCAAATAGTGAGTTTCTAATAACAGAGTTGCAGTATCCAAAGCGAGACATAACATAATCATATTCGTTTTCGCCATCAAATCCCTACATGCACGCTGAGTATTTATCAAATTCGCACAATAACCAATATTACTTCCCAAGTGAACAGCTTGTTTTTCTTGTACAATTAGTTCATCATTTAGTGTTAAATGTACTGGACTGTCGCAAGCATTGAATGCAAGCAACCGGCTTTTTGCAGAATTGAACTTCACATAGTATTCCTCCGAAAATTCCTCGCATATTCTAAGCATTGTCTTAGCCGCTGTAACTGAAGGTGCAATGAGTGAAACATCATCAGCATAACTCAAAGCACCCATATAATGATGGCCCATGTGACATCCTACATTAGCTTCACGAAGGCGCCTTAGTAATTCATCGATATATACACAAAACAATAATGGCGAAAGAACTGCGCCTTGCTTAACACCATTCGTGCAAATAAAAGGCTCAGAGCTAGAAGCATTCCATCGGACTTTCAGGTTCTGACGTGTGTACATATTAATGAGTAATTTACATATTGTTGGACAGAGTCCTATCTGCCTGAGAAGCGCAAACAATTTCACATAATTCACACGATCAAATGCTTTAGATGCGTCTAATAGAATAACAAAACAAGATGACCCCCGAGTTACAAAGTGATCAACAATCTCTTGCAAAACAAACGTGCATTGAGTGGTAGAGTGTGACTGTTTGAAACCGAATTGCAGATCGCTTGTTTTCAGTGCTTCACTCTGGGATGTTAAAATAATATTGTCAAGTAATTTTCCCAAAATACTACTGATTGCTATGGACCTGTAATTATCACTATTATTCAACGATTTCTTTCTATTCTTTGGTATAGGTATCAGCGTGGAATGCAACATACCCGGTGGAGCATATGCATGCGAAAGCATCGCATTAAACAACAATGAGATATGAACAAACAATTCTTGACAGGCATTCTTAATGTGATCAGAGCTGATTTCAGAATTACCATCGGTTTTGTCTGGTTTCAAATTTCGCGTTGCGGATTCGACCTGCTTAACGGTTATGATATGATCAGAAGTGCATTTGCCCGTTTTGCAGCATAATGCGGCATCGCTACATATGGATCTGTAAAGATCGTTCATTTCAAGCTCGTTATATGAAACGGAGTTATACAGCCTCGAATACTTGTCCTTAAATGTTTCGCATATATTAACCTCATCATGAGCATCGTCCACAAGAGTAGGGTTGGACACACGTGCGCTAAATTTCTTACGAACTTCCTTCCAAAAATTGGGGTTATTTTTGGACGCGTTTGCAGCCGCCATTCTGTCGGCTACTAATTGGTCTTGTTTACGCATAACGTTCCGTGATTTCTTTTTGTAGTCTTTTTTAGCCTTAAGCATTATATCTTTAAGGAGGCCATGTTAGGCCCGCCCAGCAGTAAGATATTCGCCTGGTGAGTGAATAAGTGGATTTAGCAATAAAGCACAAATAGGATGGAGGCTAATATTGCAGCTAAAAAGACAATTCAGAACTATACCTCCATAGAGCTATCAAGCTTTACTACTGACGGACTAGTATAGCAATAAGTTTCCGTGCTATTCTCTATAAGCACGGGTGAATAACATCTCCACAAAATATAAAAACCATTCATACACGACGCACTACTTGTTATGTTCTAACAGCAGTCGTTTGCTCACAATTCCTCGATGTCATTCATTGGCTAAAATACTAATTTACGGCGTTTATAAAGATGTGATGTGGTTCCAATTAATGTCTTTCAACCAGCTGACATTTATCGACTATTTGAGACTGTCGATGATATTCCGCTAAGAACCTAGTTAAGGCTGTCGATGATATTGTGCTAAGAGCCTAATTTAGACTGTCGATGATATTCCACTAAGAGACTAGTTTCGACTGTCGATGATATTCCACTAAGAGCCTAGTTATGACAGTCAATGATATTGCGCTAAGAAAGGAATTACATCCCAATTGACACCATTACGTGTGTAATGAACGATATATGTATAAAGTCACAGGATCTTTAGGATGAGATGGTTGGGTTTCGTCAACAATATTCAGCGGTTGGCGTTACTATGACGACAGATGATAACTTGATGTCATGTGTATCAAATGGGGCCACTCCGAGTAGCAGTCCCAATTGTTTGATAGATGTCGGGATTATGTGCTAATCAATTAGATCGGGTTGAAATAACTATATAAATACCGATTGTGGTTCACAAGAATGGACCGCTTAGTTCGCTGTACAGTTTTAACAGCCGGATATATTAGGCAGCCAATTGTAACTTATGTCACATAATGGGTACACATCATTCAGTGGTGTAACCCAGTTATTGGTTGATGTCTTCTAATCTATCAATAATATTTATATACTCCAATATTACTGATATAGAGCATACGAACGCAATATACCAACATTACCTGATACTATTGCAATAAACATCTTAGTATTGACCCAAGACTAATATATCCCCCTACTTCATCCATACCTGGAGCTACAGATACTATCCCAATAGCGGTCAGAATCATCCTTACAGCATACTGCTGTGTGACACAAACTGACTTGAATTCCATTTTACACACCCCAACATTTGACTTAAGGATGTCATGAAACTTTTTGAAAACATTAAGGTGTGCGAAAGCGAGGAAGATTGTCCCATGGACGAATCATCCTTACCCCATATTCGGATAATTTACACCAAGCCACCAAGTAGTGTTCTTAATCATAATCAGTGGAAGTTCAGTGTCATCCTTCAACGGAGTAGCGACAGTAAAGTCCTATTCCTTATTATATATTTACAACCTATATCGTAAATTCCAGTATAGCATTAACGTCGTACTTGGTAATGATTTATTCCAGGCTTGTTTTCATTCGTTGCACTAACGATGAAGAACAAATCAGCATGGACACATCCCGTTTGAATGCCTATAATTTTACTATTAGGTTGATGAGAAAGTTCGAAAACAGTCCTCTGTCGATCCATTTGCAACTCTGACAGCGCGTAATCCCCTTTCCCTGTAGGAGAATCTCATGACTACTATCATATTCAAGTATTTTCTATCCCGCTCTGTGATCACACATTTAGCTGACCAATATGTCGTCTAGACCTTTAATGTACCAATCACCCATAACAAGAAGCCGTATTGCTTTGACCATCAATAATACCCTGAACTGAATACAATGTCAAGAAATTGCGTTTTTTAGGCTGTCCATTCGTCGGTTTTGGAAAGTCGTAGATTACAAATAATTCTTAATACACTAGGTGGAAGCATGTCAACTCATCACTTTGTTATCTGAAAGAAGAAAATTGATATGACAAGTAAGAGTGAACATTGGGTATGTGTGGTACCGGTAATTCATCTTGAAACCTATCACAGCGACATACAAAGTGTTGTGACGTTAATGATATTTGAACTATCCAATGTATTGAACAACTATAATTTGAACCATGTCCAAAACAGGCACACATAACGGTATAGTATGGATTATCGCTGTTTATCTAATTGTATTCCCATATCATTGTTGTTCTTTGATTTATAATGCGGCAAGGCAGAAAACTATACGCTAGATTATTAAAAAAGCTATATGTTCGTTCAGATAACTTACTACTATTTGCCATTGAATATTCAACATAAATCTTCCAGCACAATTTCGTTGTAATGGTAGCAGAATTAATTGATCGTTACATTACTCACGGGTAACAACGGTCGTTAAGTGTCTCTAACAAGGCATAGTATATTGCCATTGAAGATTAATTGGTAATCATGTGATAAACATTGACAACGCAAGGCAGCGTGAGACATAATATGGGGCAATATGGATGAATAGTAAATAGTTATATGTAGATGACTCCCCAAATGTTAGAAGGGTAAATATAGTTGTTAGTAGGCCCGCCATACGTCCAATACACTGTAAACGATATTAAAGTAACATCTTGATGTTATCACTCTGAAACATTGAAATTTGAAAGTAGACCGTGAACCATAGTCGCATGCCTTTGTATTACAAGTGATGGTAATATATTGTGTTTGATTGTAGTACCCCCACGCCTGCGCTCTGCTCCTGGCTGCTCTCGTTCCGGCGTAAACCACTTTTCTAATCTCCCGCCTAGCACAGTATTATACAGCTATACAATCCATAAGTGATATTATGTGACCACCACGCCCTCCCTGAACACACCTTAGGTCGATTTGTCAGCTTGATGACACCGAGTAATGTCTGATATCATCACGAAGACTCTATATACCGTGTCGATTCTGACATCTCTAGACCAAGTGGGGATAACTCAGGCAAGTAATATGTTAACCGTTGCAGTTGCTATGATCAATAAAACATTACTCATAACTAGCTTTCAAAACAAACAGAGTATTTATTTTGCATATGATAAAATTCTCCCTTTTGGGTCTACCACATAAGGAGCAAAATTTTCTAACACCGTCCGCGTGCGACATCAGGCACTGATAAAGGTTCTCAGTTACTTCAGCCTAACGAAGACAGGGAATCCAGGCGACGGGGCGGGGACGAACTGCATCAGCTCCAATGGATCATTTGTATGCCGCTCGGAGAGTCCTATTGCTAAATCAATTGTGTTCTCGCTTGAGCTTATTACCAAGAAGACCCCTCTCCTTGACTGGTAATTGCTCTTCCGGAAAAAGACAACTTTGTTGTCAGGTCATGTATGAGGCTTTTGAGCGGATTCTGAGGCCGCCTTAAGGTATTGTGTTATAAGGCTTCCAAGGTGAGTTGCAGCCTGTACCAAACATTACATGGCAAGATGTGAGGGAATAGTCATCCAGACTGGGGAAGATAAATACAGACGAAGAAATAGGTAGTCAGTTAAACGGAATGTATAAGCTGAAGAAATGCTTGGATGGTCGTTTTGATATTTCATCTATTAGGTAGAATTAAGTGCTTGACTTGATGAATGAAAAGACTGCCTACTCACCTGATTTTCAAAGCATTCAGTACTTAACAAAGTAATCAACGAATTAACTACGTTCTATAAACGTTTACTTGCGCATATTATCTTTTGCACGTTGCTTTCAACAAATACTTCATCAATGCTCATTGAAAGCTAATCATGTGTAGTCAATTGTCCGTGAGGGGACAACTCAGGAAATATTATAATCAAGGCAGATCCGTTATGATGACTTTTGTTACAATCTATCGATACTCAGTTAACAAAAGCCATTTTAGATCAAAGCATTAGTTGTTTTGGAACCGCATAGTTTTTAGCCTTAATGTAATGCATAATAATATGCGCTATTCAACGTGCCATCCTGCGCCCTCATCAAATTAATGACAGCTGCGCACTGCCATTTATCAGGTGTGGCATCGAATGGATAAAGTTGACGGGATGAATACAATGATTGTTCGGTAATGTTCCAATAGCCTTGAATCACAGGCGAGCAAACAGTGAATTAGCAGTTGATGCATCAAACAAGGCGATCATTTAAGCTTAAAGCTAAAATTAAAATATTTATTTGGTCCATTTCAGCTTATAAGGTTGCGCTTATTTCACCAGGCTCTCATTATATTGATCAGACTGAATGACTTCCAGATAATTTCTTCCAACGTAAAACTCTCTTACAGTACACAGCATAATTCAAAGTCAATATATGGTGGCAGCATATGTCTATGAACATAAACCTTAGATGGTTCATTGCGGACTGGTGTTGTCAACCAGAGATGCCGAGTCCGTTGGAAGTAATGTGCTGTGTTACCGTTAGTGATGCCGTCACACCGGCTTAAGCCGTATTTATTATCGGGTGTATTGTAGCAGGCGGACGGGGTTCAAATGATGTAGCTTTAACCACGTTTTATTATACGCAATGTAGCAATCCAAGAGCTAGTAAGTGATTTTGGTCATAAAATAAAGTTGAGGTGATTGATGTTATTGCCGGTCAAGAAAACAATAAAGGAATTCACCTCTCTCATAGGTTATCAAGTTTCACTGCATAGCAATAAGCATCTGGACTATTCTCTCTTAGCATATCACATCCTCATGAAATATAACAGTCATTCTTAACTGACGCCAGTTAACTGACTTCATAGTACCTGTAAAACTTTGAAGTTTGAAGATTTGATTATATCCACGGTCAGCGATGGCATTCATGGGCTACATCATAAATATATGACGCTTATAAAGATTTCGTGTGATGGAAATTATATGTCCACAGCTCCTACTTAATGGCATCAATAAAATTTATGTAGTAGTTATTGAATCAATAATAATATGTTAAGGGGGGAATAATATAGCAATTTATGTCAGGTGACCAACTGAACCACACAAACGTCTATATGCAATGAAAGCGCTATAATTCACTATACAATGCTAATGCACCAAATGTCACGCGATCATCTGAATGATAGTTGTAGTTTTCATATAAATAGTAATTAGCTGCCATAGTAACCATGACGATATTGTCACGTCGTGAACGAGCGGTGCCCCCCAAACATATCCTCTATGGATGAAGTAGACTTGATGACAAGTATCTCAATGGACATTGAGATACTATCACGGTTTGATGACTTTACCCTTGAAGATGTATTTTATTTCCCATGAGTGTTCAATCTTCACATTGGTACCGTTTTTTGTGTAGTTGCTAAAATAACTTGATAATAATCTTTTCAAAGTATTGGGGACACAAGAAATCGGTAATATATCGATAGCGGCCTTTTGAAAACCGCCTCTGAACATTGTTTACTAAACTGTAGAAATGCATAGCGACTTGGTCAAGTAAATACAATTGCGCAATTTCACCATCATCTGGTATTATCGCTTTCAGCCTCGTATGTCGAGTAGCGTCTACCGCGTACTTATTCGGGTCATGATTCACGTCCCGTCAAAATAAAGAAATCAGACTTATTTAGAAGCAGCAGGGGTCACAGATTGAACTCGATTGTAAGAATTTCATTTCAATAAGTAGTGGAGGTTCGGTACATGAAGTTGTTTTCACAATGTTCATGAATTTTGATGGAACACTTCTATAACAATAGATAAACCCTACAACACCTAACATAATAGTTGTAGATCATAACGGGGTTAGAAAACAAAACACAGGTTTAGAGTGTATTGAAGTTTCTATGCTTGACCCATGTTGTGTTTACGTGCAGGATTTCGATGAATTTATCATTGTCGTTTTTTGTTCTGATGAATGGAACTCTTAATTTTCCTTATGTATCAAAGGAGTACAGGTTTTTGAAAACATGACGCTCATGTTAACAAGGTATCAAATGACTACACAGCACGTCGGGTAATGTGCTTGTCTTTATAAGAGGCACAAGTAGCAGGGTTCGTAGGGATTCGTAATAATCTTCGACCCAGGTCGTCTATATTTTTACAGACCAATATAACTAATGTAGCGTGCCCGAACCCAATGCACCAACAACTATTGTTAACATTGTAATAAACGTCACCGTATGATTTTATTACCATACTTCTGTCGAAGAACACACGACAGTCACAAAATAAGAAGCACTTATTCCATCGCATTAACCACCAGAGTAATCCTTCATCCTTACTGCTGTGTGACTCGAAATGTCTTTAAACCCATTGCACACACAGTGACAATTGATCCAATGATGTCATGAATTTCTTAACGAAACCTTATTACTTTACCTAAAGCAAGAAGGCTGTCAATAAGACGAATCATCCCCATCCTAGAAAAGTGTTATTTCCATCAAGCCGCGGAGTTCTGTTCTTAATCATTATCAATAGTCAGTCTGTGTCAATCTTTATTCGCATTCCCATCGTTATTGTATATTTACAATCTTTTTACCTATTTCCCGGGTGATTTAAACATCGTAATCGTCCATGTTGTACTCAGGGCTTGTTTGCATGCGTAGCACAAAATGCGAAGACGAAATGAACATGGCCACATCTCGTTATGTTGATGACAAGCTTTCACAAATTTCTTGAATAACAATAGTTTCTTCCACCCATCATAACTTTCCCTTGTCGCTTATTGATCAAATATGTAAATATTCAGCATTTAGTGCATGGAAATATGCCGTCACTCTTTTTGCGAACCCGACCGCACAAACGAGTGTAATTCCTTGTCCTTGACCGATCGTGATGATTGAGGTCTTAAACAATATGTGAACTCCCCAAAAAGTTGCAAAAACATAGCGGTGAAACTTCTCATGTTATATAGCCAGTTACTAAAACATATTGAAGAACTTGCCCTTGTCATCCGTTTGACGTTTAAGTGTGAGCCCTGTCCAAAACGATTCAAATAGTCTCACAATTGTATACGCTAACTAAAGTTGCTGTTTAATAGTTGGTGACACAGTCAGCTTTAGCTATCTCCAAGTTTCCCTTAAGCTACGTCACTTCAAAAACAGCCTTCATCCTGTGTGACTGAATGAACTGTTGAATTTCAGGGCTTGGATCTACCTTCTCTGGCACACGGATATTTGTAAGTTCCCTTACAAGGAGATAACAGGGTCTCATCTGTGAGTCGTCTTCTGATGTCGTCAATGTGGCACCGAAAAATATCTCAACGGATCGATTCACATGATCACGTTGAGCTGCGCATGTTCCGACATTATCAAAAGTGCATTTCACAAATAATCTATTTTCAAATACTGCATTTACCGATTCACTACTACCCTGGCTGCTGTAATATTAATTACGATTTTATTATCGCTGGGACGTGAATATGGTACACTGCATACGCTACCATATGTCGGATATAAGGACACAGGACCGAGACTTCAGAGAATACATGCAACCCCTATAAGCTCAGCATCAAAGTCAACTTTGGCCCGGAATAAAAGAAGATGTTAGCTATTCATACCGAACTGGAAAGCAACTATTACGCATCAATTGTTATTCTGTAATCGTCTGAAGACCTTATCAGTTCTAGTTTATTGCAGTCAATCGTTCGCACAGACTGATATGGCAGCACACAAGACGCATCGATAGTTCTGATTAAACAAGATCATGTGAACCATGAAAAAATCTTTTCTTCTGTTTGCGTATTTTCTATGCATAGAACCTTTCATATTCACATGAGACACATCAGTGATAACTTTCCTCAAAGCTTTCTAAGTTAAACCTCACACGCAGCGTGCCTAGTTATACAAGATTCTCACATTTGATAATTAACGAGTGCTTGCGATATCTGGTGCATTGATAAAATCATTACAGTTGTCATTACTAGGACTATTGCGGACAGCGACATAAACTGTGAGGTTATACGGTACATTTGCCCTCGACGCATTTTTCTTGTGAATTATCACATATAATTGTTTAACCAATTTGTTGTTATTTACCGTATGAGGTGAAGAAGTGGTTTTATTTACAACCAACAATCTTTGCCGATGCTGCAATATATATATATATATATATATATATATATATATATATATATATATATATATATATATATATATATATATATATATATATATATATATATATATATATATATATATATATATATATATATATATGTATGTATATATGTATATAAATATATATATATATATATATTTATATAACATGCAATATCATGCATATATATAAATATATATATATAAATATATGTATGCATATATATATATATTTATATATATGTAAATATAAATATATATACATATATATATATAGATAACATGCAATATACATATATAAATATATATATATATATATATATATGTATGTATATATATATAAAACTATAAATATATATATATATATATATTTATATTACATGCATGTATATATACATATATATTTTTGGCTCTATTGACATGCTGTAGTACTGTTATTATATTGGGCCTGTGATGTTATGCACTGTGTAAAGATCACAAGCTGGAGCCGCGAGAGTCTTATGGTCTTATGAATAAGATGCTTCTATTGAAGAGAAATTATAATGAAAGTGAAGATGTATGAGATATGATTATGCATCAAAAAAGGTGATAGGGTAATAACTCTAGTAAAGGTGTCATGTATCATATGTTGTACGTTGATACAATATGCCTGGCTTATTATATGTGTTTGTATATTGTAAGCGGGTCATACAAATCCGTCCTGTTATCAAACGTGGATAGTAAGGCATGACCTTACAAGTCCTGATGGAAGGCCGCGACGTTAAGAGGTAGCAAGTGAATCGACTCCTGTAAACGAATTATGTGTTTTGTGTAAATGATGAGAGATAAGACATGATGGTACCCCCAGCTGCACCGAGTCATGCATTATGTATGCTGTCAATAACGTTTCATCATAACGTATCGTTCGTCAATTGTAAACGTGTTCAAGAATGTCAGGTAAAGAGATTAGGTTGAATAGATTTGTTGACAGGGAGATGTGATAAAGGAACCTTATTGTGACTAATAGAAGATCGGTGCTGAACACGGTTTATATAACGTAGTAAATGCCAATAACCGGGTAACAACATACATCGTGACACTGTGGCCCAAGCAAACATCAAATTCCAACCAATTACGACGAATTTGGTAAGCAACATTTAAAGCATCTTGTCCTGATTCCTGCCAATAAACACCGAGTCATATACACCAAGCACGGGTTAAAGGGTGAATCTATCCATATCAAACGAATGTTAAAGCGGTTTTATGGATCTGAATGATGGCTCCTTGGAAGTGCTGAACATTTAGTAAGATGATAACTTATTGCTGTACTGGGTTGTAGAGGGTCGAGACTACAGCCTCTCTTCTTCTGACTACGAGTTGATGTGAGGATTTATTGTTACATTACCTGCCAATCACGCGGTCCATCTAGTCGTGAAGCTGATGGTCGCAGTCCGGGTGTGGGTCAATAAGGATTCCTTCTGTGCTGTCTTAATGCTTAATATATCTTGTAGTGTCAAATTTTTCAGTTTTTGTCAATTTATAGTGAGGCCGTACCAATCCCGTACAGGTGTATTATATCAAGCATCGAATATTCAGTATACGATAGATATGAAACCTATTCAATAAAGTCATATTGAAATAGAGAAATGCGGTTTGTTTCAATGTCCTTACATTAAAATGGTTGGATGAGCATGGATAGATATTGTAAGCTGTTCTTGTAAAGCACTGATTTGCCGCTTGCGTCAGACAAGTCTATCATTGAGCGAGGCATCCAGAGGCAACGCAACATTGAGAGATGCATGGCATACCTCGTGACACAAGGATGCCGCCGGGTGCTGTCGTTAATCATGATCAGTGGAAAGTCACTTTGATAGTTGAACATGGTCAACATTTATCGTAATTACCTGCCTGGCATAAACATCGTTATCCGTCACCTTTTACATCCGTTTTGTTTGACTAAGTGGCGCCAACGACGGCGAAGGAAATAATCAATACACGTCTTGTTATGTAAACTACGTAGATTTTTAGCAATAAGAGTACCGTATCTTAGCAATGATAACATTGCCTGAATACCTTTTACGCACAGTATATCATGAAGCGGATTTCATTAGCGTAGTTATGTGGTCATTCACCTATGGGAAGGTACATCTTACGTTAAGTTTGTAGCTCAAATATCCATCAATTAGACAATCCCTGAATCACTTATAGACGATTATTGTTAGTAAGTGCCACTTACTTCGCGGGGATTCCTTGGGTCAGAGATGCTCGTCGAATCTTAGTCATTATACATATGGCTTCATGCTCATCTTTTCAAGCATTGTGTTTAGTTTCCTCCGATTAGATATATAACTAAACCTCATCTCCTGTAAATTCATTGAGCTTTACAAAACTGGCTCGCTTGTGAAATATTTATAGTGTATAGCAATAAAGTATTGCGCAACTATAGAAATGGAGAACGAATGATGATTATTTCAATAGTTTGCTTTTTCGTGTTATCGCTCTTGAAACATTCCCCACGGGGATGCTTAAGAGTCCAACATTCCACTGCGGCAGAAAACAGAAAGAATATGGCGAACAATTATGAACGTTCTATGGACGTGTAGCACATTTAATAGACCATGAAATCTATCGAGGTAATGTAAAGGAACCCCTAAAAAGTTTCGTGATATTACATGTTTTATAATGAGCAATAAGCTACCAAAATGCCAAAAAACAATTGGAAGGCCTAATCTGGTAGTCTGTCATGTAGACAGACATACTTAGGACATATATATATAGAAAAACTAGTGTTATTAGTTCGTTTGTCAACGGTGCGTAAAGATCTTCTTAGTAATCACGTTTAGATTGACATATGCAATTGATTGTGCTAATTCACGTTGTTTATTGATGATTGTCTAGCAGCATAAGATTGGGTGATACCTGCCTTGTGTGCGGTGCCTCCGGGGTTCAGTATTAACACCTTTTCATGGCACTATCTGTGTCGAAATACGCATTATTCCCCGCATTAGCTTTTGTTTTGCAACGCGGTGAATAATATTTCGCTTTTCATGGCACATTATACATAAACACACCAACAAGAGTTTCAGACAGCTGCATCAAGTAAAAATGATCTAATGCCTACATTGTAGATAGACACCGAGGGATATATTTCGACGCATTAAAATATCGGCATTAAGACTCCCTACTGGACAACGCCGACCGCCTAAGCATTCTGTTGATATTCATTGAAACACCTGCTAATCTTTCAACTTGGAATTTACACATTATCGCAGGTTAAATTCTATCTGTACAGACTGAATATCTTTTAGCAGGTTAGAGAACACTCCTCGGCGCTAATGCCCGTAATTCTCCCTATGATTAATTATTTTGTATTTTGTAAATCTTTTTGGACTACCATCAATTAAATTGATCTGCATCCACTTTTCTTTACTATTCAATGCATGGGGTGTTGCAACTCAAATCAATATATACAGTCATAAATACATCAGTTTGTTTAATACGCCGGGTAAGGGTATAATTTTTGCACCGCATTGCTCTTCACAAAGAATTTAATAATGATGTGTCTCCGATATACACAAAAAATATGTCCCAGTAGTCGTTTATTGCTTCATTGAAGAGAAGAAGCTAATTAAAGAATGATTACAAGAGGTGCCTTTCTCTCAGCGGGCATCCATCCCCTTGGGGTTATGAAAGCCACTGCTCCCCGCCTCCTTTTAATTTTGGAAGCGCTGAGAGGATTATAATATCAATTAACGTTTACGTGATATATATAAAGTAAAGGTTATTGCAATGGGGATATATGATTAGTTTATGGAAGTGGTGGTACTCACAGCGGCAATATCTGTCAGTGGTGCCATCAGCTTGTTGGCTGAATGCCACCCTCACTACGGCGCAATAACGTGAATCTGTTTTGAACTACATGTGTAATATACATTTGTCAATAATGCAGGGCGCGAGTGCTTTTATATTCGACCATTATTATGTATATACATGGTGCCCAGAATGGGTTACGATTATATAAGATTCGTATTGCAACTGTGCTAAGCTTGTTGTTTGATTAATCGGAGTACCTGTCCGCCTAGTACTTATTAAATGTTGTACTTTCTGCTAAATGGTTGACAAAGTGTTTCTTCATGACTGGCTGCTTTTTGTGCGGATGTCACAGACGGTGGTCCCTCCCGGCGGACTAGTACGTGTTGCTTTCTGATATGGATAATAACTAGTGACCGCTGCGGGTTTTTTAATACTTGAATGATGCAATTTTTAAAAACTTTACATGAGGTCATTATGCTCACAAATGCCAGACGATATCAATTTAGTCTGAATAGGTATTTAATGACTAACGGCATGTATGAGCCTACATGCGAAGTAATAAATAACTGAATGAACTCTGCTCTTTGATATTAACGCTGGCTGTGAGGTTTGCCACTTAGCATAAAGAAACGGATCGCCCAGTGATTGCGTTCAGCCATTTCTATTTCCTCCCTTTTCGAGGATGCTCACAGTGGACATATGTTTATCCACTGAATACCCTTGACCATTGCACATCAACAGCATGATTGGTCTCTAATTCATTAATTAATCATCATTACTTTGATTCTGTCTACACGATCTTGTCTAACCGATGTTTTATCAGGCGTTGGTTATTATCAATACCACTTTAAGTTCACTTTAAATTCAACACATAAATTTAATGAAGGTGTCTCCATGCGAGCATACATGTAAGTGTTTGGGGTCAATTAAATCATCCCTCACTGCGATGCACCAGGGCGACTAATGCATAAGCAGTGTTTGTCAGTTAACTCCGTTCCATTAGGATTTAGAAATGCTTATTTAAGTTGTACCCGCGTCATGGTAAACAGTCATATAATAGCATTTTATGCTTTACGGAATAATGATAACGACAAATCTTATAAGTACACTTCTTATCACTGGCCCCCGTTAACCAACTCCCACCTCAGCCCCAATGGCCCAGGTGTTGCTCCATTTTGTCTCCGTCATAGTACTTTTTTCAGTAGAGATGTACCAAAATTAACTTCACAAGTGCGATTTCTAGCCAGAGAGCCACGGCCATAAAATTTGTTCTATGGGACATGCTGTACTGAGTTGTGACATTAAGTGCCAGTAAACATCACAGCAATGATACAGCATAAATCTTGGAAATTTGATGGATCACAGTTGATGAATCACAGAACGAAAACAACCAGCAGAGATCCAATGTCATTTTATTAGTACCAAACGTGTACTCATGGAATTATCCCTTGTGTATTGACGTATTCTTCTGTGTGTCATAACTTATATTGTTAAAAAGAGAGTGCACAAGAATGCTGCATATATTTGTCATTTAGTTTCCTATTTTCTGTAGAAGCCTGTATATACTTAATAAAGAGACAATCACTTAGGGCGCAATTTGCTATCGCACTAATAACGGCATCACTAGGCGCATCACTTTATTTGGCATTGTAACCCAGATACACATTTGAAGAACACAGTCACAGCCACATTTTAAATGATCAACCAACATGGTTGCTATGAGTCATTTACCGGGTTATAATGACAGTTAGCTTCAACTTCCACGACAATGTATGAATCGACACCTAGTCCATTGATGTGGCCATGAAATGTAACAGCGGATATTAAATAATGGAAGTAAAACTATACACGCGCCATTCATCATTAAAAGGCATTCTCCACAATTCACCGATTGACAATCCTTGTTATTGCTGGTGCTTTGGAGCTTATGTTGTGAACAACATGCTGTTTCAGCAGTCGAGATTACAAAAGATAAATTGTAGTATATACTTAGCATGTATGAATGAATGCAGGCAGCTACATAAAACATTTCATATGCATTATCAACGGAAGTATGAGGTCAGCTTTCCCCTGTCGTTCATTTATAGAAATATGATTATACTCTGAAGGTTGAGTGTAACATTTCGTTCATTGGTTTAACTTACTGCATAATTGATACGCTCATTTGCAAAACCCGGTTTTCTGCAACCAAAGGTAACTTCGACTGTGCATTGGATATGACTTTGACTTCCATGACACAATTTCATCATCATCCCAGGAGCGGTAAAGACAGAAACACTTACATAAACTGTCTTCCTTTACATCACGATAACAGATATGACCGTACCAACGTTCTCACATCATTTTCAATCTGCCTATTGATTGCTGTTAACTTGTGAAAGAGTTATTCCATAGGGTCTGCATTTATTCCATATTGGTTGGTATAAAGCACCACATACAATCCGTCTGAAAGCACCCAATCGTCGTTGCTACATTCATCAGTTGCTGAACCCATTTCTAGCGATGCATTGCAGTAGAGTATCAATCAAACGACATTTAAGCTGGTCGCATAATTCGCAGTACATAACATTACATAACATTTAAAGCGCACACTAAAGTGGAAGTAGTAATTAATGAGTTCATTGGACGTGTTTTCGGCGACCGTATTTATCACTCTTTGTTATCTCAATAAAGCTGTGTTGAACCCTGCAACAAGGTAATGATTGAAATATTCTATGTTTGGATAACATTTAACAACTGTTTCATTTATATTTCCAATGTGTGACATACTTTGAGGTCATTGTGTTGTTGGTCGAAGCATGATGGATGGCGTTTATGCCTTTGCTGTTCTGATCATGTGACTACAAAGCCCTTCCCATCAAACCATTGCTGTGTACGTATAAATGACATTCAGGAATGGTTAAGCATAGAAATTAATCTTTTGGCTATTTGCGAACTGATACATATTCAATGCTTGTAAGGGTTACATACCTCATATGCTGTATGCTTATGTCTATGCGGGCCGTTATTGAACAAACCTTTGCATTTTAATCGCATGACATTCAGTGTGTTGTGACTAACAACAGGGTAGCCGTTCATTACAACAAAGCCACTTCAAGTTGAATCAAACGTCAATGCCCCGCCAAAATGACCAATTATACCAGATGTGAAATCAATATACGCCAGGTTATATGCCAGTCATATAGCGCCTGGAGGGAATTGGCATTATAGAACGACGTCTGAACCCTGCAACAAACCAATCCTTAAATGTTGCTATACTTATGATACCATGCCTTACAATCAATCCCTGGTTTGGTTTCTAACAATACTTGAGAAGAGGCCAAAGCGTAGTTTTGCCATGCAGAGAAAAATTAAAAAACTTGCAGTGGGTACGGACGAGATTATTGATTTATTATGTAATTTTCTAGGTTTATATAGCGTAAAGCGATACCGAATGGAATATCTGTAGACAGTTTGTATTGATTTAGAAATCAATATATAAACCATCTGATTAATTACGTCTCCTTAATTGCCAAAATGTACCTGTCTTTCTCCATAATGTCACATTAGATATTTCAAATACTATCCATCAATAATCTTAAGCAAGACTGTGCACAAACATCTGGGCATAAATTGTCATATTCTGCATCTATGCATTCTAAATGTCCCTGTTATGCCACTCGGATTACAACATATTCTCCTAGAAACGGCATGAGCAATTTGTAAAGGTTTTTTGGGAGATTTTCCTTTTGAGCAAGCTCTAGTCATAGTATTAACAGGTAAATATCACATAATGCATATAATATAAAGACCATGACTTATATAGGAAACAGTTGCAGCACAGTATCATGATTGCTAGATGTGTCAATCGCTAAGATGATTGTAACGAAGAGTTTTGGAATTAACGCTTGCTTCATAATCACTTCCACTACAGCTGCCATGTATGCTGCAACATATTGAGCGACATAGCTCAAAGGGAACTAAAACAAGAAAGCGACTGAAAAGCTCTGAAACAACACACTAAGGAACCAATTACCAGAACTCTCACGGGATCAAATCACCCTGTCATTCACTCAGCCTTATGTGTGCAGTGAATATAATCGAGCGCTTCTATAAAACAGATGATATCTCGCCTCATCATAAAGCTGTTAGACGTGACAGGTTCATCGAAAACCGCACAAAATTGCTATTGATATATGCTTTGATAGAGTCCAGTTTCATACCTTCGCATAATGCATATTGACGTCATTAATCCGTTAGTGGGTGTTGCTCTCATTTACATCAATTAACCAATACTACATGTAGGTATCAGGTGGTAGCTAAGCAAGCTTAGATGGTCGATTTTCTTCACACCCAAAATACCTTGATGCCATAATAGTTCTTCACAATGTGATTATATATCCTAGCACTGAAGAGACCATTGAACAGACACGAAGGCAGGAAACACTCATATTAAACATTAAGAATTAACTCGCCACGGCCTAGATTAATTGCGATCACTTATGCTACCACATTCATCAGTAGAGTATATATATATGTGCTCAAATGAGTGAGATTATTAATTCATTTAAGTAAAAGTTCAGTCATGTAGTCAGAGTGGTTGACAGGACTCGCATAATCTAAAACGATGGTTATATACCACGCAATTTGTAATCATTTCAGTAATACGATGCGCAGGTGATGTGCATGATGATGGTTTAATACAGAACAGCAATAATACAATATGCCCAGCAAGTTGAATGGGGCGGGTTCTAATGCTTTTTGGTAGATATGGGCATGTCGTTTTCAATCGACAGAAACATATATATATATATATATATATATATATATATATATATATATATATATATATATAGATATATATATATATATATATATATATATAGATAGAGATATATATATATATATATATATATTTATATCTATCTATATGTATATATATATATATATATATATATATATATATGTATATATATGTATATATATACATATATATATATGTATGTATATATCTACTCTCTCTATATATATATATATATATATATATTTTATCTTTATATATATATATATATATATATAATAATGAGTGAAAATTGAGTTTTCGGTGATAACAGTTAAGAATCATTTAATACTTGAAATACACACACGCACACACACACACGCACACACACACACACTCACTCACATAAACACACACGCACGCACACACACACACACACACACACACACACGCACACACACACACTCTCACACACATACGCTCCCACACACACATGTGTGTGTATATCAGCTTAAGTTATATTCTCTTCTGCCAGATTTATATACTGAAGAGTTGTACTATTGTGACAAATCATCCGAACAAATAATCAACGCATCTAGGCACAAAAGTGATAATTTCAACTGTCTATTTATCATCCACATCAACCACAGCAACGAGGAATCTCCCATTATGCTAAACGTCCGTCGTCGAATGTCGTGCATACCTTTACACATCAGAAGGGTTCATTGCTCTATGTCCATGATACATCGACACCGTTCATCATCACTTATAAGCAGTTGTCTGTGCTATCGGATATCAATATTTGCCTTATCTCATTCCACTTGATGATTCTACTCTTGAAAAAACCCACCAAAGCGTAATTAATATGTTTAGCATTTGCAAAGGCGAAATCTCGCCTGGCAATGAATTAGAGTAAACCGTTTTTAGCAATAGAGGAATGCCAAGCTGCTGTTTATTGTCCAGAACATTGACTTATATGGACATTGAATTATAAGGCGCATATGCTCTAATTTTATGTTATACTGTGACGGTGAAATTCCGATCTGGAAGTAAAAGATAAGAACAGATAGCTGTAGATGCTGGCATAATCGTACCTAATCTTTCCCATTGAGCTGACAAACAAAATAATTCCATGTATGTCTGTAGCAAGTAACAAATCAATGTATTTGCAATGCATTTTTGTTGCGTTATTTGAAGATTGATTGCATTTTAGCCACGAGTAAATGAACGGATTATTACAACAGTTATCAGTCTTTGTGAAGCAGTAGCATCATGTTTGCTTGGACGTTTGGAAAGGGACAAGAAGTGGCCTCGTAAACGTGGCAATATCTCATCATGAACTGCTTGCAGTACAAGAACCGTTTGTGTTGTAGATGTTGCATATCTCAATATAATTTTAAGAACACGGCTTAGCTTACGCTTATAACCTTTGTGCTTATATATTAACTGCTATCATAGTATTAGTTGGGATTTACTAATATGGAAAGCCATGTATGTATTAAAATCTAATTCATTTCGTTGAACGTGCGCCGCGACCACCAACAGTTTCTTCAATGTCAGTGTATAAATTATTAACCAGCCCATTATGTTTTACTGTGACGCGCCAACATAATCGCTGCATAATCCATGTTGACCAGTCTCATCATACGCATATTTGCTTATACATTGAGCTTCTAACGCATTTGCATTTAAACGTGTGTGTGTGAATGTGCGTTAGTGGGATGTGTTGTACTGCAGCTTTGACCACTGCATCGGCTACCTTTGTTTCGTGTCGTGGTGCCAGCGACCAATTAAGTTGAATATATGTCGTCCGTTGCTCGTTAAATCGGGATCCTTTATCAAATTAATGACTAAATGATGTTGTGTTCATTTCAGCAAGCACTTGGTTGTCAGAAGCATAGTCTGGCTTCTCGATCATCCATTAATGGATCGCTTAATAGATATTGCATGATTAATAATTCTCAATACATATGTGCTTAAACTGGCTTGGCTCTCAAAGCTATTCAGGTACACACCGATTTATACCATGGTCAGGATTTGAGAAAACAGTGTGCTATCATAATATGTTCATTCAATCTGTTCGTCCGGTTGCACAAATTAACTGTGAAACAACGTTGAAAGATGGCATGAAGTCTGTATTATTCTTTCGAGCTTGCGTTCATTTTGCATAATTAATACAGCCTCGGGAGGTTTTGATAAGGCATAGCAAACAACCATTATTTAGTGTCGCAAATACAGTCATTACGCCAGTGACTTAGCGTAGGTGAGGGGGAAAGCGGTTATAAGCATGGCCCATCTTGTGACACAAGGAAAAAAAGAGATTGTCCTAATAGAACTGAGCGCCCGACTTGAGTCTTGTCAGATTTATGGCTCACAGAATAGAGTTGTAACCAGAGGTAATGTGTATTTACTTTTATTTGTCGATAATATTTTGTGTGCAGCCGAAGCTGAAGGTACAGCCGCCATATATCAACAGCCACTCATACTATCATTACTCGTCTGAATCCTCTATATATTCTCTTACAATAAAGCACGAAATTGCTTTGATCCCATTACAACCACAGAATCAAGGGATTTAAGAATCCAACTTTAGGTTCATGATAAATTATCGTTTTGTGCGGTGAAGAAGACGTTACTACAGACGAATAATCCACATCCTAAAAGCATATAATTCCCTTCCAGCCATCGAGTGTTGTCGTTAATCATGACCAGTGCACTTTCATTGTCATACGTTAAAGGTATTGGGACTGAGTTGTTACTTTCATTATTGTACTTGTACGACCTTTGTCCTTTTAACCTGTTTTGCGTTCTCACATGGATCATAATAGTGACCGCTACTTGCTTATCAATACTTGGATGATTGCAAAATTGCAAAATTGTTTGCATGAGGTCGTTATGCTCATAACAGCCAAGCGATATTGGTTTAGTCTGGATACGTTTCTGAAAACGTCCTGTACAGGAATGGTACCTAATGTTTATGTGAACCTACCGGATTTGTGCGATGTAATGAATGTCTGTACGAACGACGCGCCTTGATATTTTCGCCGGTGGATAAGGTTTACTGACAAGAAAAATACTACTTGAACAGCCATTTCGGTTTCCTCCCTTTTCGCGACCGATTTATTAGATGTCAATCAACTAGACCAACACCTGAAACAGAAATGCAATGTAGTCCTGACCTTATATCAACAGCATGATTGGTGTTATATTCATTAATCAATCATTATTAGTTCCTTTTTGTCTACACGGTCTTGTATAACTGAACATCTATCATACAATCAATCACCAATTTCCGTTTATTTTCAACGCGAAAATTTAATCAACTTTTCTCCTCTGCCAGTATATATATTCGTTGCAACTCTTGGCGGCTTTACTCGTTGTGTGTCGAGCAGCAAATGGCTAAAAAATGCAATAATAGTTGTTTTCAATGCACATTTTCAAAACCTATTCTTGAGAAGAATGTCCTTTGTAAATGCGAGGCATACACGAGGCATACGAGCTGCGATGTATCAAGACAAATAATCTATTAGCAGTGTTCCTCAGTTAGCGCCATGAATAAGGATTTACAAATGATTGCCTAAGTTGACTCCGTAGCAATTGGTGATTTATGGAATAATGATAAGATAGCGCTATGGTAAAGATTTATGTCATAAGTGCACCGCTTATCACTGGCTCCGTCAAACCACTCCTACCTTAGTCCCATGCGCCAAAGCCTTACTTTTTGTAGTCCTAGTCTTTATACCGTTTTGTTGTCTTTTTCTTTGATCTTTTAACTTAAACACCGCACTAGTTATGAATCTTTTTATTTATACGAAATGCCTATAATTGCCGCTATTGGGGATTTCGTGGATGTATGTGTGTGTTGATTATAGAATTGAGAAGCTAATGTGAAAGTAGTTACTGAAAAACATGAGTAAAACACATTAATTGAATGATGCATACTGCGAGACAAGCCTGCATATCAATGAAAATTGTTCTTGTTTACTTGTCGCATATTTATAAGTATTTTGCTTTTTGTACCATCACATTGCATCTGTACAATTAACAATGTAAACGTGAACTAATGAAGCGATTTTAAAATTCAAAGATCCTGAAATTAAACTGCACATACAGATTGTTTGACATTAGTTTGTATAACTAGTACCAGAGAGTTAGAAACAAACTGTAAATTATCAACCAGCATGATTGCGTTGAGTCATTTGCCGGATAATAACATAATGTATGAATCGCTGTTTAGTCCAGTAATATCGCCATGAAAAGTTTGCTTGTATATACATTAAGTTGGTATCACTCACATAAACACACACGCACGCACACACACACACACACACACACACACACGCACACACACACACTCTCACACACATACGCTCCCACACACACATGTGTGTGTATATCAGCTTAAGTTATATTCTCTTCTGCCAGATTTATATACTGAAGAGTTGTACTATTGTGACAAATCATCCGAACAAATAATCAACGCATCTAGGCACAAAAGTGATAATTTCAACTGTCTATTTATCATCCACATCAACCACAGCAACGAGGAATCTCCCATTATGCTAAACGTCCGTCGTCGAATGTCGTGCATACCTTTACACATCAGAAGGGTTCATTGCTCTATGTCCATGATACATCGACACCGTTCATCATCACTTATAAGCAGTTGTCTGTGCTATCGGATATCAATATTTGCCTTATCTCATTCCACTTGATGATTCTACTCTTGAAAAAACCCACCAAAGCGTAATTAATATGTTTAGCATTTGCAAAGGCGAAATCTCGCCTGGCAATGAATTAGAGTAAACCGTTTTTAGCAATAGAGGAATGCCAAGCTGCTGTTTATTGTCCAGAACATTGACTTATATGGACATTGAATTATAAGGCGCATATGCTCTAATTTTATGTTATACTGTGACGGTGAAATTCCGATCTGGAAGTAAAAGATAAGAACAGATAGCTGTAGATGCTGGCATAATCGTACCTAATCTTTCCCATTGAGCTGACAAACAAAATAATTCCATGTATGTCTGTAGCAAGTAACAAATCAATGTATTTGCAATGCATTTTTGTTGCGTTATTTGAAGATTGATTGCATTTTAGCCACGAGTAAATGAACGGATTATTACAACAGTTATCAGTCTTTGTGAAGCAGTAGCATCATGTTTGCTTGGACGTTTGGAAAGGGACAAGAAGTGGCCTCGTAAACGTGGCAATATCTCATCATGAACTGCTTGCAGTACAAGAACCGTTTGTGTTGTAGATGTTGCATATCTCAATATAATTTTAAGAACACGGCTTAGCTTACGCTTATAACCTTTGTGCTTATATATTAACTGCTATCATAGTATTAGTTGGGATTTACTAATATGGAAAGCCATGTATGTATTAAAATCTAATTCATTTCGTTGAACGTGCGCCCGCGACCACCAACAGTTTCTTCAATGTCAGTGTATAAATTATTAACCAGCCCATTATGTTTTACTGTGACGCGCCAACATAATCGCTGCATAATCCATGTTGACCAGTCTCATCATACGCATATTTGCTTATACATTGAGCTTCTAACGCATTTGCATTTAAACGTGTGTGTGTGAATGTGCGTTAGTGGGATGTGTTGTACTGCAGCTTTGACCACTGCATCGGCTACCTTTGTTTCGTGTCGTGGTGCCAGCGACCAATTAAGTTGAATATATGTCGTCCGTTGCTCGTTAAATCGGGATCCTTTATCAAATTAATGACTAAATGATGTTGTGTTCATTTCAGCAAGCACTTGGTTGTCAGAAGCATAGTCTGGCTTCTCGATCATCCATTAATGGATCGCTTAATAGATATTGCATGATTAATAATTCTCAATACATATGTGCTTAAACTGGCTTGGCTCTCAAAGCTATTCAGGTACACACCGATTTATACCATGGTCAGGATTTGAGAAAACAGTGTGCTATCATAATATGTTCATTCAATCTGTTCGTCCGGTTGCACAAATTAACTGTGAAACAACGTTGAAAGATGGCATGAAGTCTGTATTATTCTTTCGAGCTTGCGTTCATTTTGCATAATTAATACAGCCTCGGGAGGTTTTGATAAGGCATAGCAAACAACCATTATTTAGTGTCGCAAATACAGTCATTACGCCAGTGACTTAGCGTAGGTGAGGGGGAAAGCGGTTATAAGCATGGCCCATCTTGTGACACAAGGAAAAAAAGAGATTGTCCTAATAGAACTGAGCGCCCGACTTGAGTCTTGTCAGATTTATGGCTCACAGAATAGAGTTGTAACCAGAGGTAATGTGTATTTACTTTTATTTGTCGATAATATTTTGTGTGCAGCCGAAGCTGAAGGTACAGCCGCCATATATCAACAGCCACTCATACTATCATTACTCGTCTGAATCCTCTATATATTCTCTTACAATAAAGCACGAAATTGCTTTGATCCCATTACAACCACAGAATCAAGGGATTTAAGA